>JAJGQD010000027.1:0-559937 GCA_020882685.1 Aphelinus atriplicis
CATCCAAATCCATCGATGAAGAGAATATGTAATGGAAATAGTTTACTTTCAGAGTATCACGTCTCGACGTGGGATCAAGTTGTCATTCTCAGACGTGTACACACACATACACACATGTACATTCAGAGACATGCATACGACATCATCCCCGAAGTCAGAAAAACTCCGAGGGAAAAAATTTCTCCTGAAACGGCACTTTTTATAGAAATTTTCCGAAATGGCACTTTTTATAGATTTTTTCTGAAATGGCACTTTCTATACCTGTCAATCTGAAACGGCACTGTTTATAGAACGTTTCTGAAATGGAACTTTTTATAGCAAGTTTCTGAAATGGAACGTTCTTCCTCCCAAGCGACGAGAGACCAACAGTGAATTCCCTGTGGAACACCCGACCATGCATCGAATGCCAATAAGACGATATTGGGAATTATTACCGCTAATCTTCTATTCGCTAGTAGATCCCATCTACTTTAGTTAGTTTCCACATATTCCATAGTGATCGAGCTCAGGAATAAGCAGCTTATGATTGACCAAATCAAAGGCTGATTTTATGTCGGTATATACAGAGTCAACTTGGGAGCCATTCTGAAATGCATCACTTGAATACTCAGTGTAAACTGCGAGATTTGAGGTTGTGGATCAATGTGGCATGAAACCTTGTTGCTCATCAATTATGAAACTACGAAGAAAACTTGATAGTTGTTTTTCAGCTATACCATCAAATATTTTCGAGAATATGCTGATCTTCGCGATCGATCTATAATTTTCGATCATTTTGGAGTTGGAAATATTCCCGTATTAATCGACTCACGATGATGAAGCATTTTAATAAACATAACCGGAATTCTGTCAGATCCTGGACTAAGGTCATCTTTCACATGGTTAAGTCTGTAAGAAACTTCATTCACTTGACTGAGCGACAATGAGGATGGAGCGGATTCGCTTAATACAGTGCAATCAATATTTTCCTTATTGCAGCTTTCCGAGAAATAGTGTGCAGATGAGTAAACAATATCTTGTCCAGTGGAAGCCGTTTCACCACCTAGTGTCATCGAGTCGGGTATGTCGCGAAGATGTGTTTTATTATTAATATATTTCCAGGATTTTTCGCAAGTTTTGTGTATATCCGATTCAGTTTTTGATATGTACGACTTGTAAGCTTGGTGCGTCAGGGGAGAGCACAGTGCTCTTTGAGCTTTAGAGATACTATATGTAAAGTCAGACCTGAGCGACTTGAATTGCTCATGCAAGATTTTCTTTTTCGGAATAGCAGAGATTAATTCTCCATTAAACCATTCTGGGTATTTCGATAAAAATCTCCGTACCAGAGGGGTATGTAGTTCGATGCAGTTATATATAAGATTGGGTAGAATTTATCAACTTCACTATCTAAGCTAGAATTATTATCAGTTAGAAAAGACCAATCGACACCAATCAATAATCCAATTATGCTCTCGTAGTCAGCTTTTTTAAATTCAGTAAAATTATAGCCAAGTAGTTTTTCTTAATTACTGACCAAATAGAATTCATATGGATGGTGGATTGAGTCGATTTGACTTCATGAATCGTCGCTTATTGAGCTATATTTACAAGTAAGACTAGTGAACATCAAGTCCAAATAATTTCCTTGAATGTTCGATTGTGAGATCACCTGGTGCAGATCAAATCCATTCAGACAGGTCTCTGTCAATAGAATTACTTCCCGTATCTCTCCATTAACGTGAAATCCGCTTACCCGCAGAGTTGATCCATCCTATAGCCATTCGAATCACGACAAGTTGGAATCGCCCATGAGAATGAATTTTCTTGTTGTCGACTTGGCAAATTCTTCGTACGAACTCGGAGACTTCAAATGTTAGTTGACCTTTGCTATGAGTTGCAACAAGCGGGAGATAAAGTAAACAGACCATTATTTGTAGTCCTTGTGTCTTAACCAAGCAAAAAACGTATCCTAACCCATGGTTATGACTTGGTCCCGGGTGACATGAATATTTATTGTTCACTAACATTAGTAAACCACCACCTCTTGACTCATTTGAGTGAATAGGGCAGCGGTCCAATCGAATAATTTTGTAACCTTCAACGGCCATCTCGGAGTTACGAACGCCTTGATCAAGCCAGGTCTCGCTGAGTCTAATGATATTAAATTTTTACTGGATGTAACTAGGTTACGATGAAATGCTGTCAGCTTATTTTTTATGCTTCTTACATTCTGATAATAGACACTGATGTATCTCTTTTTCTCAGCCGATTCATGTTTTCTGAAATATTTTTAGGAGAATCAATATTTTTGTCCATGACTCAGCTGTAATGATGGTTGGGACGTTACGGATATATTTTATTCGAAGATTTCTTTCACCCAGGCTTACTCTACGTTCAAGTTCAGCTTTGACGTTTTTAAAGGACGTGATTGGTTTCGGGGTTCTATTACTTGTACACTTAAAATGACTCATTTCAAATTGTCTATGGTTAAGTAAAATCCAATGAGCATGATTTTTAGATTGGAAAATTATTTTGAGTAGGCGAGGCTTGTCTGAGATTTTTTCAACTCTAAAGAAGTTGAGAGAATCTAGTTGGAATGGTAACGAAACATCGGCAATTGTTGAGCAGAGTCTATCAAAAAAAACTTTATCGGCGTTGGGAGTATTTTCCTCTTGAACATTGAATAGCATGATATTCTTTGACCGGCGTTGCCTGTCCTCGATTTCAGAACACGATGAGTTAATAATATCAACTTCAACATTCTCAAGTCTAGACTCCAAATCTTATAATAGATTGAATGCATCGTCGATATATGAGAAATCTTCGTTGATGGATGCTATCGCGTTGTCAATCTTGCCGGAAAGATTCATTATACTCGTATTCACGCCCTTTAGTTGGTCTTTCAACATTTTTTCTAGCTCAGTCCAGAAACGAGAATCGGCGTTTCCGACATTGTCGTCAATCTCCTCTACACTAACACTTTATTATATGAGCCATCACTCCGTTTTTCTGCACAAGCAGCATAACTTGGGTGATAATATTTCCCACATTTACAGGCATTTGCCTTATCAATAGTATATTTCCTCTGTTTGGGCATAGAACACATTTCACATTATTCGACATAGTTTATTTGGGGTTACCACGTGGTTAGCTCTATCGAATGATTGAATAAAGAAAGTTCCTGTATATTTATCAAATTTATGTTTCACTTGGTAGAGAAAAACAGCAGATTTCATTAATAAATGAGTTTTCTTCGTTATGTGAATATTTCAACCAATACAAAAAAGATAAAACAGAGCGATGAATTCAGCGATATCTACTTTGCGCCCTCTCTACTAATATGAACAGAGTGACGGTACAACAGTCACTCAAACGGCTAGAACCTTATGCAAGAAGACTCGACTGATATTGACGCACTTGTGAAGTGTAATTTTTCACTTTAAAAAAACCGTACTTCTTACACCATGACCGAAATAACTTCCGGAAGGAACTGAACACTTAATTCCATGATTGAGCGGAGCGGTCAGGCATACAAGTGATCGAGGTACAGAAATACTGATAGTTTGACGAACAACGGTGAGCATTGGGTCGCTAGATAGTAAACCCTGGATGGAATATCTGCTGAAGTTGGTGCAAAGATCCTGAAAAACTTGAATTATTCCTCTCATGATTTTACTTTTCTTATAATTAGCATGATTTCTGAAGCATAATTTCTTATAATTAGCATGAACCCATGGTGAATGAGCTCTTACATCCATGGTGAGACATGGAATTAGACACAGGCATTAAACACTTTCAGATTTCATCGTGAAAAAGTTTCGATGCGTGGGCGTGAAGTACGTACTTAAAAATTGATGTTTCAATTTGTAATTTTGATGTGTTAAGCGAAATACGTGGAATTATGATATAATTTCAGGTATGTTCGATCGAAAGATCATCGAATGGGCTTTATATCCATGGTGAGAACTTTGTAATAATTGATGCGTCGGCGTGAAATATGAAAAATGATGAGTTTTAGCAAGTTGTGCTACATAAATCGTCTAAAGAAACTATGGATTGGCATCATGATACATAATCTGATCCGACGGACCGATAATTTGTTTTGTAGTTTGTTATTCCGATGCGTTGAGAAAATCAATACGTGGAATCAAGATATGGTCCCAGGTGTGTCCGATTGAAAGATCATGAAATAAGCTTCCATACTCATGTTCCAGGGAATTTTCCGGGTGCTTGCTTCTCTCGTATTCCTCACCTTCTCTCATCCCTAGCTGGATTTATAATCAGTTGCTACATCAGCGTGACGTGTGCGCTGCAAGCACGCGTAGGGCCATTGTATACGGAGTCATGTCGGATTATATCTAACTATTTTTATTATTTTCGGTCTACCACATTCATGCAATAGTTGTCAGAAAAAACTGCAATCACTCACGACTGGTTATGTTAGAAATGTTCCATTGAGATTACTCTAGTTATATTCCAGAATATTAGATTGAGTTGACTTGCAGACGGAGGGCACCAAGACTCCTCATCATTCTCTTCCACGTGTGACGTATGATACGTCCAGCTGGTGCACTACTTATCGCAAGCGCGGTTATCAGCAGAGCGTGTAAAAGGACAGCCTGTTTTTTTGTGGCCGCTAATCTCAAAAACTACGGAACCGATTTTCATGAAATTTTGATACTTGATTCTTGACCACTCCAGGCATGTTTATGGATATGTGGCGTTTTAAAATTTTGAGTAGAAACCGAGAAATAGACAATGCATTTTTCTGTGGTGGGGGTAACTGACCAAGTACCATGGCACGCCGGTAGATGGCGAGGCGTTGAGTCGCACGTGTATAAGGTATAGCGTGGCGCTCTCTCCCAAGAGAGTCAGCGTTCTATCGGCTATATAGGAGAGCTTGAAAATGAGCTCAGCCTCTTTCTGGGATCTTTTGAATCCCAGTCCCCTGATGCCAAATGATTTTAGTGACAATGCCGAGACCCAGAAGTAACATTGGGCGGTAGACGATTTGAACCAGACGAACGCAAGCCGTTCGTCAGGATCGAATAATTGAAGCCCCATTTATAGTACGTGGAAGATCTGCTTTTGAATATGATCCATCAGAATATTACGCTAGTATAAAAGATATTGTAGTTGGATCTATGAATAAAGATGGAGCTCCTGGATTGTGCAAATTGATTGATTTCGGTCTACCTACGCCAATTCGTGGTCCACGAAATGTTTGTGATCTCGGTAATGCTTTAAAGAATCCACATAACATTAAGAGATTGCGTGATTGTTTGGAAACTAATATACCTGAAGTGGCTAACTAAAGACCTAACTTAATATTAGCTCAAATTCGTATTTTGGGTGCTTTAGTTTTAGCTGTTGCATCTTTAGGTATTGCAGCAACTCTTCTTGCTGGAGGGCAAAACTGCCCATTCCACGTTCGAATTACCTTTAAACGTTTTCATTGGCCAAGATACAATATGTTCAATGAGAAAAAATAGTCCTTTATGCAAAATTATCTAAGAAACTTCTCTTATAGTATGGGATGAATGTACTATGAGTCACCGTTCGAATATTTAAAGCTCTGGATTGCACGTTACGAGATTTAAAATCCATCAGCAAACCTATGGGTGGAATAACTTTCGTTTTCTCTGGAGACTTTCGGCAAACTTTGCCTGTGATTCAAAAAGGAACTCGCGCTGACATTGTGAAAGAATGTTTGAAGTCGTCTTCAATTAGGAATTTCATAGAAAAATTACATTTACGAACAAATATATAATTCAACATACTGTATGTTGAATTAACAAACTCCTTCTGTTGGATCGACAAGTGTCGGTGCGCCCTCTACTGTGTGAAGTGTTGGCGGTACAAGGCTCCCCTTGAATAGTCATTTTAGCCTGTTTTTACCCCTATTTTAGCTAATATATTAATTTTTTGGGAGCTTCCAGAGTCCAGGCCCATTTTATCACTATAGAGGCTGTATGTGGTATGAGTTGGGACAACTTTTAGTACCCATGTGGTGTGGGGCTTGACGAGCGAACTCCCAGGGTTCAAAAATAAAGGCTCCAATTGGTAATGTGGAGTACTTAATGTGCTCCAATGACCTTGGAGATAATTTTTCTATAAAATTCAGGCAGTTTGCAGAAAAAAGTGTCTCATTCATTTTTTGCCTCAGAGGTCATTTTCAGGGTGTAAATTAAGGTTGAAAATGCCTCTGATAATGCAAAAACAGCAAAATCAGCAACTTTGCCTATTTATTAAGCAGGGTTAAAGTGCTCGAAAAAATCTGAAAAAATTCTGGGAATTCGGCATGATGCCCTCGAACTTAAAAAAAAATTTTGAGCCAAATCAAATTTTTTCATGTTCGATCCCACAGAGAATTGCCCATATGTATAGTTTAGTAGTATCTTGTATTGAAAAGCTGGCTAGGCATATACCTAGAGTACAGTGATGTTATATTATGCTACCAACCACGATCTCTCACTTGCTACCACTTGATCGAGTTCGAGAGAATATCTGAAGATTAATCTCGCGTTTAGACATTTCATTTAACATTCCTACTCTAAATCATCTCCATAGAAACCAGTGAAACATTTTTTCTCATTTTTTGATTCGTCACATTTTATTCTGTATAATATGAACAATAAAAATAGTCTCTTACAAGTTTTGAGATTTTGCAATTGTCTCTGCGTATTTCCCGAACTATCGTAACAGAGGTTGAGTGAATTCACACCATTATAGTTTTTATGACGTAATTTATAGAAAATATACGAAAATAATGGTTTTATAAGTCTGATTCACTTTTCCTGCATTATCACTGTGACAAACTTATAAACAGTTGAGGGGTAGCTTTTTGTTTGATCTTTTGATTTATACCACCACATTTTAACGTTTTCACACGCTTCTCCTTTTCCGGTTTGGTCTATCAGATCTTGAGGAAATTCTCTGATGCATCGATTAGGATGAAAATTCAATCCTCTCAAAATTATGTAAGTACTTCGGGTTTCAAGATTAATGGGTTTAATTTTCAACATGGAACAAATCTGCTATGAAAATGCAGTCGTCTCAAACTTGAGAAGACCCTGGGAATTGGATATAATTTCCATTATTTCTTCCAGGCTGCTTTTATAGATAAAAAAGCCAGGCGCAGCATAAACGCACATAAAAAACGTGCTCTATTGCTTCGGGCAAAATTAGAAGAGAAAAACGGGAAAGGGGCCTTAACTTTCAACCGATTGAAGAAGAAGTTGATGAAGAAGAAGAGGTACGAAGCGGCGCGCGGGGCAGCAATGAGCCATACGCGCAAGAGTAAATTCCTCCCATTCTCGGTAGGTATGAGTATCTTCCTTTTCTCCCCCACCATTGCGGCTTAGGCGAAGAGTTTGCGAGCATTTAAATAGCGGTGAGCTCCAGCTCATCCCGCTCATTCTGTTCACAAGACCTCGGGGCTCTGATGGACTTGGACGAACCAGGTGTATTCGACAACCTCTCCGTACCCGAGTAAAATTTGCAACCATTGCGCGGATCGGGGACCAACCAAAGCTTCCCGGATTGAATTCTTTGTAGCTCTGATTTGCATTGCCTCCCCACTCCCGCATGGTTTGGAGTCAATTGAACTGTTGGATAAGAAAATGTTCTGTGCTTCGCGTGTGTCTGGACTTACGTCAAATTGTAGTAAATTAAAATGCGCCTGTTTGTAATTAAGTCATTACATGCATTTGACCATAAATGCAGTGAGTTGCATACTCTTTTTTCATTTGAATCATTCTTGTGAATTATAATTTAAATAATCGGATCTGGGCTTTAAAATTTTACAGATTTACGATTTTTCGTCGACATGTACTTCGTCGGAATAATAAAATGGATAGGAGTAGATAAGCAAAGTGGATACTGGAATCATGATTCCAGTATCAGCTTTGTATCTTGATCGCGAATGAGTCGCGCTACTACAAGTTTTTGTCCCCCGACAGTGGTGCAAGAAGCGCCCAATGTGGAGCGTTGCTTGCAGGTGACCCCCCTGAATCAGCTTGGTCCTCAGCTACTCGGCATTAGTGTGCGCGAGCTGACCAGAGACGGAGTATTTTTTCCGCTCGGACTGAAACAAAACCTGCTCGACACCCCGGTGCGCCACTGCCGATGATGCGCACGACAACACTCGTCGAGAGCGACACCCGGGCGCATCGTCGCAGTACAGAGCTGCGCGAGTCAGCTGTCGCCGCGCCGTTGCCAGCCCGAGCGGTTAACCGGCGCCGCCATTTTCATGCGCGCGAACAGTGAGTGTGTGTGTGTGTGTGTGTGTGTGTGCGTGTGCCAAGCGCAATTCATCGCGCGACTCCCGGGTGCGTTACGCATCCGTCGGCAACAGGAAACCCATCACTGCTGTCAACACCTGCACGTCTCCCGCGCAGCACCGCGAACCAGTGTCGTCGGCCCAACCGATGCCGTAACATTCCCGCGCATGGACTGCGCATGTGGAACTGAGTGTGTGTGTGTGTGTGTGTGTGTGTGTGTGTGTGTGTGTGTGTGTGTGTGTGTGTGTGTGTGTGTGTGCAGGGCACAACGCAAATCATTGCGATCCCCGGGTACATCCCCGATACACGTTAGGAGCAGGAAGCCATCCCTGACGACACCCCGGGCGCCTTCCTTGCGCCACAAAACAGAGCGGACGGAGTTGCGCGCGTCAGTCATATAAGGAAATAGATTCATTCTAATGTTGGATAATCTGAAAACAGTAATAAATGATTGTTCGTCAACTGATTTAAGGGCTTATTGGAAGTTCATTCAGTAATGCGTGTGAAGAAATACCATTATTTGTAATGTTGAGAAGTGTGCGCTGATGCAACATATCAATTGAAAATACTGTACAATGAGTGAGACATGTCGATGATGAGTTGGACAGCTGTAGCTGAATAATCTATTTATCGTATACTATTGAATTTCAGATGATATGTGAACTAGTGACAAATTAGATGATGATAAAGAGTGAAAATGCTATCGATAGTAGGGGAGTATGTAGAACTCATGATTCCAGTGTGAACAATGCGTATAGAAGCTTAGACAAGCTCACTCGATGAGTCAATGAGCAATTTCATTAATGTGGAAGAACCTAGAGTTATCAGTATTTCCTGAAACTTGATGTATCCAGAACTCCAACAGGAGGCCCCATTAGGCAAAATCTCTGAAATGGGTCTATACGTTTGTGGTATAGAGCACATTAAAACAGGTTTGGTAAAAATACAGGACCCGGAGACTGTGGTGTCTCCTTGTAAGTTCAGACGACAGTTACTTTTTAGATATTGAAGTATTCAGACTAGTTCTTACTGTGATTTCATTGAATAATAGTTTCAATTTTAGAATCTTTCTTGTCGTCTCAAGCTGAATTGTGACGACTATTGCTTTTTAGATATTGTAGCATCCACACAAGTTCTTATTATGATTGTATTGAATAATAGTTTAAAATTTAGTATCTTTCCTACCGTCTCAAGCTGAGTTGAAACGACTGCTGCTCCATTAAGTATCGAAACTCCATACTAGTTTAGCGCTAGTTCACAGTGTAGGGAATAATAGTTGAAATTTTATATTCTTTCTTATCCCCTCAACCTGAGTTGAGACGACAATTCTTTTTAAGTATTAATACTAGTTTAGTGTTGCTTCTTATTTCATTTCTCACATCATAAAACATGCATCAGTAATTTTAATTGATGCAACTCCCTACCTAACATGAATCTTTTACTAATCCATGTGTAGAATATTGTTCTGTAGTTGAGAATAGGATAACACTCTCTGTTTTTCAAATTAAGTAACAAATATGTTTGAAATTTTTTTTTATATGTATAGATAATGGCTAGTTATGTTGAAATTCGACTGAAGAAATTGACAATCAAGGAATTAAGGGGACTTCTCCCAGAAATAGTTCACCTGCCACTATCAGATGAGGTGCTACTTTCGATTTTGCCGAACTTATTAGATAAATCACCACAACAACAACAAAAACAACACCAACAACAAACTGATCTCATAAAGATTCCAGTCATTAAAATTGCATCACCACAAGTATCTTGTGAGTTTTTTTTTTATTGTGACTTCTTTCGAATAGTAAATTCATTTAATGATTTGTTTATAGATCTAACAGAGACCAACATTACGTCCCCAAATTACGCTACTGGATCAACAGAAATCGACTATTCCCCAGTAGAATGTAAGTAACATTTACATTATTTAATTATTCAACTTTTGTTATATTGACTTTCTTTTTTAATTCCTGATTTTTTACAGATCAATCATTGGACGCAAGGGGGAACTCTTTCGCTAATTTCATTCAGGGAATTGACACACCGTGGAGCCCAGTAGTAGTCCACGAAGAGGTTACTATTGATCACGTAGAATCTCCAGTTTCATGTAATAATTAATTATTCAAATATATATATATATATATAATATATATATATATATATATATATATATATATCGGTTGGATCCTGAAATATATAGGGTTGAATTATGGAAACTCATTATAAATAAATTCTGATTCAATTGTTGGTTTAATTAAAGATAGAAACGACATCAAGAAAACTAAAACCATGGTCGATAATGAAAATGCAGCCCGTAATAAACTGCATCAAGTAATAACACGTCAAAACGTGATGGTCAGTTTTAGTTGAATGGCGTTTCATTAATGATAGAATTTCCATATAGATATAAAAACTGTAAAAATTAGTTTCAGCTAACTGTAACTCGATAGAGTGCATCGCTTCTTACCGCTCCTGTCTTCAACTTCAGATATTTCATGATTTTTGTAACAAAATTGTAGAGTTGAAAGACGAATCGCAAGTCGACCCTCTCGATATAAAGAATCTTGCTCCGTGGGTAGAGGTTTACGTGCCCAGATGCATGTGCGATAGTTATATAAAAATTAAAGTGAAGCTGTTTATACTTATAAGAGTCCATTTTACTTTTCCAGCACAATGTTGTAAACCCTGTCGATCAGAACAGCCTTGTGTTTGTGAATACTCGAAGCAGTTATACAAGATGAAACTTAAGAATATAAGATTACCGTTACTGCTAGAATTTATGTGTGCCGAGGAGATTCTTGCGATTCTTTTTGATACTAGTATTCAAAGGAACTATACGGTTCGTGAGAGAATTGAAACTTGTTGCATGGGACATTTTGTGCGAGCGACCATCGCTTTCCCTGGGTCATACATGTGCCCGTAATATTGAGGTATGTGATCGAATCAAGTAAGGGATAATATTTAGCATGCAAGTATTCTATGTATTATTAGATTGTAAAAAAAAGATACTCTTAACTTGTAACAGCCGTATCATATGAAGATGATGTTAAAAAAAAAAATATGTTTCCCAAATTCCTTTGCTTTTTTATTAGCTAAAAAAGCTCGGAGTTTGTCGATGATGGGGAGCAGATAGAGTTTCGAGAAAGTTTACCGAGGCCTGAAGACTACTACTCACGATCCACGATCCACACTCAAAAAAACTTCTCGTCATCAATGACTTGATAAAAGAATCATCCGATAGTATGATTTGCGATTTTTTCACCAAGGGTAGTCACCATGAGAATATGAGCGTCATATTTATTACGCAAAATATTTTCCAAAAAGGCACTCATTCGCAAAATATTAATTTGAACTCGTCATATATTATACTTCTCATTGATCTTAGGAGATAAAGCACAGATTCAACATTTGTCGCGTCAAATACATCCCGAATGTTTCTACAAGAGGCATATCAAAATGCTACCGCAAAAGGTCATGAGTATTTAATGATTGATTGGAAGTGATCTTCGTTTGATGAATTTAGATTTAGAAGTTGCATTTTCCCGGATGAAGAGTTTCAATTTATCTACATACCTAAATATACGCATTCTAAACATATAGTGAAAAACAAAACACCTCGGATATCTCAACACAATCATCTCCCTTTCGAGAAGAGATACATTCATCTTTTGAAAACGCTTCGAAAATTATATTTATGAATGTGCCTTGGATGTCCTCAGAGGTGATGAATCTCTGAAAAATAACAACCTTCAGAAATTGAAAAAATATGAACAAACTTTGAGAAAGCTAATTGAAAACAGTGGTCAGAAAAACTCTTGGGAAGCTAAAAAACGTGTTTTCGTACAAAGAGGCGGTAGTTTTTTTACCATTTTTGCTAGAACTGGTATTGAGCATTGATCTCTACATTACTCCAGGATTGGAAATATGGCGAGAGCTAAAAAATGATACTTTTATCGAGAGAACAGCTAGACAGAATTTAGAGAAAAAAGAACGAAGAACTAACGGTATCATACGAGCAGGAACAAAGAGAACGTTGAAGCTCTAAGCAGAAAAGAATTTTCCTCAGTCTTGCGTAAGATAGACACACCAACTTGTCATGTTATCGTCTTTGAAAAAATTCAGTTTTCATATTTTGGCGTGAAACTTTATGTTTTTTCAGAATCCGTGGTCAAAATTATAATTAGACCTCTAGGAAAAAAGAGATGTGCTCTAATTGTAGACAAATGTGGACATAATGCTTCAGGTTAAGGAGGAAATTTTTGTTATCAAAGTGAAATTGCTATTTCACAAAATGGCGGCAATAACGTAAAACTTTCATAAAAAATATTACTCATATCTCTCCTCGAAAACTATGGACTCGATCAAAAAATTAAAAAAAAACAAAAATTTCTTATAATTAGTCAAGAAATACTTCCCAATTTCAAATATTTTCGACACGTTTTAAGAAATTTTTCTGAATTTTCAAAAAAATCTAAATTGTCTCAAAAAATTTGTAAGCGTTCATTGACTAATTCTACGACACTTCTGTTCTCATAAAATTCTCGATAAAATCTAGTTTTTGAAAAAGAAAATTAATTACCGCTCAATTTTTATAGTTGAAAACTAGATTTCATTCATTAAACGATTTCATTTATTCTACTTTTTTTCCAAAAACATTGGAAAGTGGAGAGTATTCCTTGACCTATTATAAGACATTTTTGTTCTTTTGCTTTTTTTGATTAGGTCCAAAGAAAATGGTAAGTGATATTTTCTTTAAAATTTTTACGTTATTTTTACGCCACTTTGTGAAAAAAGCGATTTCATTTCGATAACAAAAATTTCCCTCTAAACCTAGAGCATTTCATCCATTTTTATCTATAATTAGAGCACAAATTATTGGCGATAACATTATGGAAAAAAATCTGGAATTTTTTTCTTCATTCATTTTTCTTTTTTAATTTCCACGTTTTTTGAGTTTGATTCGGCTATATCTTTTTCTCTAGAGGTTTAATCATAATTTTGACCACGGATTCTGAAAGTGCATAAAATTTCCCGCCAAAATATGTGAAAACTGAATTTCTTCAAAGTCGATAACATGACAAAAGTTGACGAAAAGTTGACAATAAATCGAGGCGCCTGGGCGTTAATGGGTTGAATGATTGAACAGGATTTTAAGTATTATTAACATTGCGACAGGCACATTTTACCCCTGTGCATCGACAATGCCACGCAGTAAGCCGGCGGCCGCCTCTTGTTTTCTCCTACTTAAGACGACCAAATTTATTCTGATTCCATTTTCTCCGTTTTCGGTGTGCTCGCGAGTTCTTCCGATGGCTCTAGAACCGTCCCGAAATTCGCTATGATGATTCGCACTAGCCCATGCTGAGTAGGCATCGATGGCTAATATGCTTATCTGAGCGAATCTTGACAACTTAAGCGCGATCGTGATATCCACGTAAACTGGCTACGTACTGACGCATTCTTCCAGGCTCTCTATTTATTTTTTCTTTTTCCTTCAGTGTGAATGACCCGTGACCCACGAGTTTAATCGAAGACATTTATGCTCTGATAATAAACTAACATACCAGGTCGTTGCAACATGTTCTCAGGCATTAACTATTGTGATAATTTGACGCAGCCGCTTCCACTGCCGAACGTAATATTCTATTTTCATTCAAAACTGCCTGATGAGGCCAGTGAACCTAACTGGCGAAACGTCGCATAAAATAAATATGTGGTGGATTTTGTGAATTTCCCTTTTCCATTTCACTCTGGATTGGCCCTCAAAGATCGACAATTTATACACATTTGGATTGTCTAGTGAGTTGGAACAGCTGACATTCCTGGCCCTGACCTATTGCGTATTTGTTTACCTGTACATTGGCAGAGGAAGAATGTTGGGCGCGCATAGCCGTTGTGACATATCGAGAGCTGCTGAGCTCTTCAGTTGTTGGGCACTCGCTAAATATTAAGCACTTGATAGATGGTTGGGAGATAGATGCTGGGAGCTCGGTTTCTGCGTTTAATGAGGAGCATATCAACTCAAACTGCACTTGGAGTCACTATAATTGGAGTTGCTAAAACAGAGGTTTCCGTGGTCATCCACATGACGCCACTTCAAGCGGCGGATAGTCACAGCGTCCACTCTCACGGACAAAAGACGGTCGATTGTTAAATAAGTTTCTTAAGTTCCAGAGGAACTTGTATTCGATGGCTCGACTACTGAGTGTAGGGAAAGTAGCTTAGTCTTTCAAGCAATCATGAAATGCAAGGTGTCTTCGCATTTCGAAGTCAATCGTGATATTTCTATCAATCGCGAATTACAGAACGGTGTCGATCGCGAAATACAAAACAGAGTCAACTGCGACTCTGTTTTGTTCTGTGAGGAATCCGCGTCGATTCTGGAATGCTCAATATGCATCGGTACGACAGTAGGTATCCGCTTGAGTAATTGATGATAACCGCTGACGCAGGGTATTTTAGTACATGCATGTGGAATGTGACGTATAACCATTGTGAAACTACTAATGTAGATCAAAAATCATCTAATCTATGAGAATGAACTGGACATCGAATTGTATGTAACTATCATCACATTTTTTCCCTGGCAATGATTCTCCTAATCTATTCTTACGTTTGGTTTTGAATAAAATTGAACAATGAGCTATATTCGAACGTTTCCATTCCACTGACTATTTTTATTTGCTGATCATACAGCCGACAACCAAGCCTCTAGACCACCACCCTGCAAAGCTAAGGAGAGAGAACAAGTTTCGGTCGAACAGATCATCAGTAATTGAACCATGTGGTCTCTGATTTTTATGTCACGACGCTTAGACATTTATCTTACAAAAATTGAATGAAGCTCCCAAACATTTTCTTGTGCACAAATAAGGCTGTAAGCACATCAAATAAGAAAATGTATCTCAGATCAATTAGAAGCTTTTACTTCTACGATATATCGAGTAGATTAATGCAATCGATCAAAGATATTCACAGAATGGAGTCTAGATGACTGGCGCTCGGTATATTTCAAATGAAACAGAGTACTGAAGGTTCCACTCGTCAGATATCTAGGCCATTGTGACTCCACACACGAATGAAAACTGTTTTTTGTATTCGAAAGCCTGAGTAGGAAGAAATATTTTGACCACTGTTACTTTTCCAGCTAGCGCTGACAAAATGCAGAAATACAATTATTGGCGTCCCAGGGAGATTAAAAGGTATATCAGGAGGAGAAATGAAAAGACTATCTTTTGCGTCAGAAGTGTTGACCGATCCGCCATTGATGCTCTGTGATGAACCAACCTCTGGTCTAGATTCTTATATGGCTCATCAAGTGATATCTGTATTGAAGAATCTCGCAGGTAAGTTCTTCGATCCTCATCAGACGATTATTTCATTTCAGAATATGTGCACTCTTCTGTCAGATCTCCCCAGAATATTACCATAGAGTGTCCGTTCCAGGGTAAGTTATAAAATATATGAATACATTTACGATCATTTAATCTGCGGAGTTCTTATTCATGCTCTTTCTTCTACGTTTATTGTAATTCATGGGTTTGAGATAGTTGAGTTAATGGGTTAGTTTTTAGAAAATTCAGTTTCAGACACTAGAATAACAAATTTTCCACGTAGACTGATTTGATCTGAAATAAGTTATCAGCAGTATTTCTAATACTACGAAGGATCCAAACAAAACTCTTGAACGGACGCTTTATTGTATTAAAGGATAGAAACCCTCGACACAAAGTCCGTCTATAGTAACGAGGAATTCAGTTACTAGTAGCTCACTCGACAAATACATCTATTTCAAAATATAAGCGGAATCTTTCTTCATTCATGAACACAATCCCAATTTTCCGAAACTGATTTCACTGAGTTCACTTATATTCATGCCTTATACACCCATGCATCATTTTTTGATTCCATAGAACATAACAAATCGATAACATCCGCTGATCTCTATTGGTTATATGGGGCAAATGCCTGCTTCAAAATACATTCCCTTTTATTTTACGGTTAATAAGGCACATCATTCCGACTTAATCATCAGAAGATGTACAGTTTTGTATGAGTAACACCGTATATACTATAGCGCGCCACAATATGACCACTCATTACTCCATCAAACTGGTGAGCGACAGGAATATGCTAATGCAGCATGAAGTATGCATTACAAAATTAATCTCCTCGCCTACTAGTGGAATCACCATACCAAATATCCAATCCAGCAGAGGTTACGATATCATGAAATTTTCATTATGAAAATGCTGATTCCGCTTTCACGCTGCATATAAAATGTATTTGATGACTTAGTACGACTCATATTCAAAATTCTGAATCGTATCGAATGCATGTGGAGCTTCATTATTACAACATGAAATTAAGCTTTTGATAACTATGCTATCATATGAGTGAAACTCGTAAGTGAGAATGAATTTTAGAAATTGAGGATAGCATATTAATAGGTAAAGACATTAAAATACATACTTTTTATGGTGATACTGAATAAAATTTATTGAACCATCTCAACTTATAATACATACTTATGAGGTTACATTGTTTAAAGCTGTAGAATATTTTCCACGTTAGCACAGAATCCTAAGGTTAAAATTTCATGTATAGTGCTTCAAACGGTTTAGTTTCCGAGTACTTATCGACAATAGATGGAATTGCGCTACGCATTCGCGGGGAGCTGCACCGCTCGCATGCTCCGTGTCCGGCCGCCTGTGTGGCATCCGTGATTATCGCGAATCAACTTGTTCGTGTATGTCACGGCCGCTTTTTTTATAAGCGAAACGGCTCGGCTTCTCTCCGTTTGCATGCGCGTCTCTATACTACCGTATCAGTTAAAACCATTGGTTGGCGAGTTTTCAACCTTACTAATTTCCTTGACTGGCAATTTAGACATTGATGAATTCTTCTCTCATGTTTTCCCAATAATAATCCTTTCGAATTCTATGAAACGTCTTTGAAACACCTCTATGTCCAAAAATGGATGAATTATCTATCTATATTAAAAGCCAAACTACCGCCGCCGTCAAATTTTTTCACCCCTTTTTTCCAGCCCATTTTTCACCCCTTTTTCGCCCCTTTTCGCACCCCCTTTTTCCCCCTTTTCTTCACCCCCTTTTCACCCCTTTTTTCCACCCCCTTGTCCACCTCTTTTTCCACCCCTTTTTAACACCCCCTTGTCCACCTCTTTTCCACCCCTTTTTCCCACCCCTCCTTCCCACCCCTTTTTCCACCCCTTTTTCCGCCCCTTTCTTCCACTCTTTTTCCACCCCTTTTCTTTACCCCCTTTTCACCTCTTTTTTCCACCCCTTGTCCACCTCTTTTTCCACCCCTTTTTCACACCCCCTTGTCCACCTCTTTTTCCACCCCTCCTTTCCACCCCCTTTTTCCACCCCTTTTTCCGCCCCTTTCTTCCACTCTTTTTCCACCCCTTTTCTTCACCCCCTTTTCACCTCTTTTTTCCACCCCATTGTCCACCTCTTTTTCTACCCCTTTTTCCCACTACTTTTTCCCACCCCTCTTTCCACCCCTTTTTTCCACTCCTTTTTTTCCATACTCTTTTTTCCACCTATGTCTTCGAATAAATTATTCATTTCCAGTAATTATTCGTCCACAATAACTCTCGAAAAAATGGTCCGATTTTCTTGAAATTTTGCACACAGGTTAGAGCGCATGTCATCATAAATATGAATTTGTCTACAATATGGTTCTTTGTCATTATGAATAGTGGTGGGTGCTATATGATATATTTGTCCTTGAATTCTCAAGTTATGAATTCCTGATATTAATTGCTTAACTTGAGTAGATTCGGACGTAGCAAACAAAAAATTATTAATATAATAACGAATAAGTTCTCTGAATTTTTTATCTGCAACAAAGGCTCATTTTTTGTTTGGTCACATTTGTATCCCTCGAACTAATTTTTCACACTGTCAATACGATTGGTTTTAATGAAACTCGAGCGAGCTCAAGATGCTTCCTCAGAGTAGAAATTTAAAGTCATCATTTACTGTTCTTATTATGAATAAAAATTCTCTTAACAGTACGAACTGGCTATTTTCTGTATAATGATCGTATATTACTGGGACTATGTCTATTTCGAGTGATGTGATCCATCTCAATATGTGATTATGAACTAAAAGACTCAGTTAAAAAGATCAATATTTAAGAGATAAGCGTTGCGTTTTTTAGACATGTTACGATAATTTTCATTATATTTTTGAGTTGTGTCCCTTAAGGCGTATAAAAGTTGTAACAAGTGATTATGAAATCGTGCCAAATTGACTGCACGTGTAGCCTACTTGTCCGTCCCTTTCGCGTTTTTTTTTTCAATTCGACATTTTTGATGAGTTAAAGTAGTCGGGTGATAACTATGGAGATGGTTTCTGATAGGTATAGAGCTTGCCTTTAAGAGACCGTCCGCAGAATTTGAAAATTCGAAGTTTATCATAGTCGATTCGCGAAAAACCCTCAGGGGTGCAGTTGCATTGGCTCCAGTTACCTTAATAACTTATATGCGTATTGACATGGAGCAAGCGCACGCACTGTACCACTCCAATTGAGATTTAGGACAGGATAATATAAAATAACATGAGTTATTTGAAACTCGTGTGTACTGCATCTGAATAAACTATGGACTCGGTAAAATCATCGAGCGGCTCCCGTTCATTTCGAAGCTTATTACATGGGCCTGAAGTCGCTCCCTCCCCTCTGGACTCGTTTCATGATTTTTCTGATAAAAAGATTTTATCAAAGTATTTATGCTACGGAGGAATCCTAAGCCGGGTGTTGGCGAGCGAAGCAAGCAGGGGGTACCCCCCTAGTATATATAAATGCTTTGTTTATACCTGGGCGCGGGGCTCTTATCCATTATCTTAAAAAGAAATCGAAATTTCATGAGTTATTCCTGGTACGTTCCGTAAATCTTTTGTCTTCCGAGAATGCACAATGTCACAAAGACTTCAATGTAAAATTCTCAAAAGTTTTTTTCAATAGCAGCACTTGTTCAAGAATGAATTACCATGCTAATTGAATCGATTTTACGACGTATTTCTCAGATCAGAAATCAGGAGGAAGCTGATTCGAATCCAGCCCGGAGAGCATTGAATTATTTTCTTTCAATATCACTTAAGGATATCCACCAAACCCGATAGCATCATTATTTATCATTTGAAAACTTGTGGACGTTAGAAAATAATTTTTTCGTGAAATACGGGTGAGAAAAATGTAGTAGCCTGATACGTTGGGTTGGATGTATGTGAATCGGTAAGAAGGGAATCTACGATCGGACCTTGATCGTGCAAATCCAGCGATCGAATCATTAAACGTGGATATCACGGAACATGGTAGTGTTCCATGCGTCAAGCAGAAGACACCGCAACTATATAATGTTTGAGATCGCACGCTCAATTTTTACATTGGCAATAATTTAGCCAAAACGACTTTTCTTGGATGGGAAACTGATCATCTAGCATCCCTATTGAGCGATTGACAAATAGAAACACTCGAAAACTCCTTCGCAATAATGAGTTTGGAGTACCGTGTCAAGCGATCTACTCCTTTTTTCTCCCGACCAGATTTTTCTTCAGATCATTTTTTTTGACCATGAAGTTAACCGCGGTAGACTGATAAAGCAGCTATGTTCACGCCTAGTGGAAGGTGTATACATGGTCCAGAACGCCAACGTAACAACGTTTACATGCTCTTGCTTCCCACGTAGAAATGAAACCATGGAAAAATTTTTGGAATTAAATTGTTCATGTATAGTTAGAAAGAATATGGGAGAACTATTGGCCATGTCCCCTAGTGGACTCGGCCGCCGTCGGACAATAGACTGTGCGGCGCCGAGTCGGCAGTATTCGCCAGTCCGCGAGCGAGCCACAACAACAGCCGCTCCGCGCCGTGTCCACCCTTCAACTCTTTTCTCACTTCAGTTATTAATTATTCGCACCCGCGACACTTCTGTGACACTTGTATTCAACACACGAATACATTCGTCGATTTTTACAAACATTCACTCGTCATTCATTTAATTGACCACTCACGCTTCCACATACATACTCACACGCAACCGACCACCGAACTTTGAACTCTGCGGGCTCCGGGGTTCCATAAAGAACACCCCGTCCCCACATTTTTTATAATTGATTTCACATGGGCAGTTGGTGGTTCAGGATGCGGGTGTCGGCGTGTCGACTGAAGTTTTATTTGAATAAGGATATACTCTGATACCCGATAATGTCCAGGTGGCTAGGGTCGCCGATGGCAGTGTCCACAGGGTGCGCTCTTCGTATTTTAACTTGGAGAAGCTGACCCTGGCCCCCAACGATGTCCAGGTAATCAAGGTTATCGATGATGATGTTCCAGGGCGCGCTCCTGGTATTTTCACTTTGAGAAGCTGACCCTGGACCCGAACGATGTCCAGGAAGCCAGGGTACCCGATGAGGGTGTTCCACGGGTGCGCTCATCTAACACTGCCATCGGCGACCCTAGGTAACTGGACAGCATCGGAGATTAGGGTATATCCTTATTCAAATAAAACTTCCAGTCGACATTCCGACATCGACATCCTCAACTATAATTTGCCTATGTAAAATTAATTACGAAAAAATATGGAAAAAATTTTGATTTGTCTTGTCATGTATTCAGATAATGAATTAACTAATTTCTCTGATTACTTACATATTTTTTCGTGTAACGCTCATGCATACAAATATTTGCATTGTGGAAAAATATCTACTGATTCTTATTACTGACGCTAATGTGTGAATTCTTAGTGCATATACATTGTATTAATTATTATTTTTTTAATATCACGGAACGCGGTAGTGTTCCATGCGTCAAGCAGAAGACACCGCACTATACAGGGTGTCCCAGTAAGTTCGCCGAGGGAGAAAATGAGTGAAAGAGACTGATGCAATGATTCGATTCATCCTAAAAACCATAGGTAAAATGTTGATAGTTTCTTTGCAATTGACAATAAAAAATTGACGAATGAGGTCTCAACTCTACCAGAATTTTGACTCCAAGGCGGAGCCTGTGTCTCGTACAAAAGAAAGAGGAGGGACTGAGCCAGTCCTCGGAAAATGACTTGGGTCCCTTTTTTGCGTGGGTTGACCTATATTTCTCTTCCGGCCGAAGGCAAGCTGTACTATTTGGAAATTCTCAGCCAAGGTTTTCATAATCACATGTTTCTCCCAGAAAAAAATTTATCGTATCATAGATTCACTGTCAACAAGTATCTCATCTCATTAATTTTGATGTAGCACTTCACTAGTCCACTCTTGTAACAGCAATAAACTCACTCAACTCGATTTTGTAGATTCACAAAATTTAACAATTTCGCAATTTTGAAAATCAGTACTCAAGAGTACAGGAATAAACGAAACACTGAGAAATTAAAGAAGTCCAGAGAAAATCGGGAAAATTACAAGGAACGAGTAGACTGATTGGCAGACGTACAACGACTAATACCGCGACTGAACAGTTTGCAACAGACGAGTTGTGAAAAACAGGAAGGGGTACGTGATTTTGAAATTTAAACGATCTGATTGGTTCTGGGAAACTCTCCAGCAAAAAATTTTCATTTTCGGGTGATCTAGTCTCACTTAGATTCTCAACATATGTATGGAATCATAAAAGATGCCTGTATAAGGACGGCAGCAACTATCCTGGGAAGTATATGACTCTGGGAAACGGTCAATTTTTATTGCGGTTCATCCCCGTAACCCTCTCAAGGTCAGAGAAAACCAAGGATGACAGCTATTTTTCAAAGACAGAACTGGACAGAACTGGATTGCACGGTAACCCAAGGATTGAATAATGTCTCACGCGCTATTCATCAATGAATACGGCATGAGTAAGAGGTTAAATTATGATCTCGTAGCTGGCACCGCGGCCAGATGCAGCCAGATGGGGCCGTTCGAGCACAAGCTGGACTGCCGTCGTCATACCAAGGGCCAGTCCCGAGAGTCGAAGGAACTGCCCTCACTGCACTGAGCCCAAGACCCTTTTTTATTGCTCTTAGCACATCGAAATCGTAAAGCGCTAGAATACTGCGAACTTAATTTTTCAAATTGATTGATCAGTGATTGTTTTTCCTGATCAAAACGAACTTTGAAGAAAAAAAATCCGACAATATTTGCTCTTTTGACTGAATTGCGGGGATTAAGTAATAAACGACCTATATTGTCATAACTTATGGATACGAGAATATTCGCATCGACTTCCAATATTTAATTGTAAATATCGAAGATTTTATGAAGAAAAATATGTACAAAACGGGTAATTTTCGAATCTCGATTTTTAGATTTTATCCTATCAAAGTTGATTAGCTTTAGTTTAGATTGATATGGAGACAAGATTCAAACATATTCTTATAACTTATGAATACCAAGATCTGTTCATCAACTTTCAATCTTTGATCGTGATTGTTGAAGAATTTATCAAGAAAAAACGCGTTCTCTAGTTCACACGGTTTCACAACCTCTCCTCGATCGTTCGATATATTTCAAATATATTTTTGTATTGTAATTGTAAGTTTAGTTAATCCTATAATTCAGATAGACTTTATATATTCTTGTATTATTAATACTTCCATTGTCTC
Organism: Aphelinus atriplicis; assembly: GCA_020882685.1. NCBI lineage: Eukaryota > Metazoa > Arthropoda > Insecta > Hymenoptera > Aphelinidae > Aphelinus > Aphelinus atriplicis. The sequence continues at coordinate 22,867 of JAJGQD010000027.1, forward strand.
TCAAAGAAACAAATATTCATAATTCGAACTTTTGATCATATGTCTCAGTAAATTATGAATATTTCTAAAATATTCCTATAATAATTTTTACATCCAGTAAAATGCAAAACAAAGGCTTCATCATGGAGATAATTCATGTGTATATTTTGCCGGCCTTATGGACAGATTTCACGTTCTCAAATGAGTAAGATTTACAGAATTGTAAAGTTAATCTAGGTATTGAAATATTATGATTATTCTCAAGACGTTAAGAATGCCAACCAAGTGACGTCAATTTGGTTCGTCATTAGTTCTTCAAATAATTGATGAGGTACCTAAAAAGCATTCCGGTGAGTTTTTTTGTGATTGGTTAATTAAAGTTGAAAATGTCTCCTATAGAATGTAAATTGTAATAAGAACACGGAATACTTCAACAATATGAGAATTGATCAGAATGAATACTGATGAGATAATAGATTGACTCATGTATCTATTTTGGATTTCATTTTTTTTAAGAAATATAAGAGATAAGCTAATTCTGCCACATGCTTGACGCAACATTTTTACTCTTTCTAAAAAAATGTTTTTCTGAGGATAGGTGATATTGCGGAAGATATGAAATCATGCTCCAGGGATGTGACGAATGGTTTCCTTTCTGGGAGCGCAGATGATAGCGCAACTTATAGAAATCAGTAGGATGATGGTTGGAATCCAGCCGGGGGGGCGTTGAGTTTTTTTCTGACACAATATTATTTTCATATAGTCCAAAAGCCCGATGAAATAATTATTCATCATTTAAAACTCATTGACGTTGAAAAATAACTATTTTGAAAATGTGCTTCTTTAGGTTGGAAAGATGCCGTAGCCAATAGGTTGGGTTGGGGGGTACATACAAATGCATAAGATAAGAAATCGGCAATGATACGATCGGACCTTGATCGGATCTTTAAACGTGGATATAGGTAATATTGCAGGAGGAATAAAACCATGCTCCAGGGATCTGACGAACGGTTGTCTTCCTGAAAGCGCTGATGGTAGCGCAACTGACCAGAAATCAGGATAACGCTTGTTCAAATCCAGCCCGGGGTGCGTTGAATTTTTTTCTTTCGCAATATCACTTTGATATAGTCCACCACGCACGATGAAATCATTCTTCACTATTCAAAACTCTTGGACAATAAAAAACAACTATTTGGTAGGAATTAATCTCCGGGTAAAGAATATGTAGCAGCCCAAAAAGATCGGTTGGGGGGTACATATATATCTTTCTATATCAGAAGCTAAACCGGTACCGCCGTCGTCATTTTGCTCATCATGGTTGCTCTTCACGAATGCTCCTCGCGGTTGCTCCTTATAACTGCTCCCCACATTTATTCCTCATGGTTGCTCCTCATGGTTGCTTTCTAAAAATGCTTCTAACGATTGCTCCTTACAGTTGCTCTTGAAAAGTGCTCCTCACGATTGCTCCTGATGATTGCTCCTTACGATTGCCCCTATCGGCCGCTCCTCACGTGTGCTCTTGACATATGCTTCTCACGATTTCCCCTCACGGTCGCTCCTCATGATTGCTCCTTACGATAGATACTCACTATTGCTCCTCACAATTACTTCTCACGATTGCTCTTCACGGTTGCTCTTCGGAAATGCTCCGCACGATTACTCTCCATGATTGTTCTCCATGATTGTTCCTCGCGGTTGCTCCACATGGTTGCTTCTCACGATTGCTTTTCATGACTGTTTTTCATGGTTGCTCTCCACTGTTGCTCCTCACGAATGCTCCTCACAGTCGCTCTTCGGGCTTGCTCTCCACGGTTTTTCCTCACGATTGGTACTCACAAAGGCTCCTCATTTTGATCTCTTAGTATTTGCTCAACATTTTCGCTCTCCATTATTGCTCTTCTCGAATGCTCCTAACGGTCGCTCCTTATGGTTGCTCCTCATGATTGCTCCTCACAATTGCTTCTCACAGCTGCTCCTCACGAGTGCTCCTATCGGTATTTCCTGGCAAGTGCTCCTTACGCTCGCTCCTCACGAGGGCTTCTCACGAATGCTTCTTTCAAATGCTTTTCGCGATTGCTCCTCATGGTTGCTTCTCCAGTTGCTCCTCACGAGTGCTCCTATCGGTTGCTTCTAACGAGTGCTTCTCATATATGTTTCTCACGGCAGTTGCTCCTCGGGATTGCTCTTCACGGTTGGTCCTCACAAAGATTTCTCATTTTATTCTCTCCGTAAATGCTCTACATTTTCGCTCATTTTTTTTGCTCTCCTCGAATGCTCTTAAAGATCGCTCCTCACGATTGCTCCTCGCGACTGCTCTTCATGATTGCTTCTTACCATTGTTCCTCACGTATGCTCCTCACAGGTGTTCCTCATATATACTCCCTCATGATTGCTCTGCATAGTTGCTCCTTACGAATGCTCCTCACGGCTGCTACTCACGAATGCTTCTCAGAATTGCTCCTCAAGTTGCCCCTACGTATGCTCCTGACAAATGCTTCCCATGGTTTCTCGCGATTGCTCCTTACGAATGCTCCTTATAACTATTCCTTACAATTTCTTTTCACGGTCTCTTCTCACGATTGCGCTTCACGGTAACTTTTCGCAATTGCTCCTCATGGTAGTTCCTCGAGATTAATCTCAACGGTTTCTCCTCACGATTGATCCTCACAAAGGCTTCTCATTTTTTTCCTCCGTATTTGCTCCATATTTCTACTCTTCTTTATTGTTGTCCACATTTTCACTCTTCGATTGCTCCTCACAATTGCTCCTCGCGGTTGCTCCTCACGAGTGCTCTAATCGGTCGCTCCTCACGAGTACTTCGCCTTCACATATGTTTCTCACGACTTTCCTCACGGTCGCTTCTCATGATTGCTCCTCGCGAATGCTCCTCGAATTGTTTCTCACGAATGCTTCTCACAGTTGCTCCTCGGGATTCCTCTCCACGGTTCCTCCTCACGATTGGTATTCCCGAAGGCTCCTCATTTTGTTCTCTTCGCATTTGCTCCACATTTTCGCTCTTCATTATTGATCTTTTCTAATGCTCCTAATTACGATCGCTCCTCACGATTGCTCCTCATGGTAGCTCCTCGCGATTGCTCCTCACGATTCCTCCTCGTGATTGCTCTTTACGACTTCTCCCCACGGTTGCTCCTTACATGTGTTCCTATCGAAAATAGATAATATGAATCAATTCACTTGGAAGTATGATCACTAGATGCGCAATTTGATAACGAATTCAAATATATATAGTTTGCTTGTCGGGAAATGAGTTTGGAACTTCCAAAGTGGCTTTGGAATGTCTAAAAGTCTATGGTCGGTAACCTAACCTTTGCCATACTTGATTCACACAAGTCTCCAGTATAGGCAAGTATAACGTTCAAAAGTAGTTTATAGAGTCATTTGAGGACAGGCAAACTATATATATTTGAATTTATTATCAAATCGCGCATCTAGTGATCATACTTTCAAGTGGATTGATTCACATTAGCTAATTCCATGAGTTGAACTTGAAGTTGTAGTTTGAGCCCACTCGGCAATAGCTGCTTGGACCATAGCTATGCAGTTTATACAATATGGGTGGATTTCATGAGTCCGATACTCATGAATACCCTTGTTTAGTAAACTCCAACATTTTCTTATTAATATTAAAAAAAATCATGTGATATCTATGCACTGCCTAGTGTGTTATAAGGTGTACGTGTAATGCACAGCTTATAATTTACTTTTTGGATTAATCTTTCTTATAGAGTGAATGCAATCCATAACACATGTACTTTATTAATGGTTTCTTGTAAATTTTAGCACAATAAAGACAATATATTGACCGTCAATACATGTAACTTCTGTAAGTTAGGTGGCGTCAAGTATTAGTAATGCTTGATCTCTATAAATATGATATCGATAACTTAGGATATGTATTAGCATGATAGAATGTGAGTTGTTACAGTGGATAATTGTAATAGTACCGCAGACAAGTGTTCGCAAAATCTGGAAGTGTTGGCGGTATAAGGCTCCCCTTGAATTGTCATTTTAGCCTATTTTTACCCCTATTTAAATTAATATATTAGTTTTTTTGGGAGCTTCCAGAGCCCAGGCCCATTTTTTCACTATATAGGCTGTATGTGGTATGATTTGGAACAACTTTTAGTACCCATGTGGTGTGGGGCTTGACGAGCGAACTCCCAGGCTTCGAAAATAGAGGCTCCAATTGGTAATGTGGAGTACGCTCCATTAATAAGCTCCAATGACCTTGCAGATAATTTTTCAATAAAATTCAGGCAATTTGCAGACAAAAGTATCTCATTAATTTTTTGCCTCAGAGGTCATTTTCAGGGTCTAAATTAAGGTTGAAAATGCCTCTGAAGATGCAAAAACAGCAAAATCAGGAACTTTGCCTATTTATTAAACGTGGTTGAAGTGCTCGAAAAAATCTGAAAAAATTCTGGGAATTCGGTATGATGCCCTAGAACTTAATTTTGAGCCAAATCAAATTTTTTCATGTTCGATCCCACAGAGAATTGCCCATATGTATCTCGTTGAGTACCGCACGAACTATCCCTCGAACCACTTGGACGTAATATACGTTATCTTAGAGAACTGTTCTTAGATAATTTTCCAAGAGCAAAAAGTAGCTGTTGTGGGCTAATCTATTTATTCTCTTGTTCTCAAATAACAAAGGCTTTCTCAATGAAATTTTTCTTACTTAAGGGGTAATATGCGCCAAATGCTCAAAAAAACAAGGCTTTTTTCATGATTTTTTTTAAACGACATTTAAGATCTAAGGTATATAAATAATATATCATTGGATTAAGCAACTTTTGGAGAATAGAAAAAAATTTTTTATTGTTAGTTTTTTTACAAAATAGCGGCTGTGCAGCGATTGTCGTGAACCGCTTTTTTAAAAAGTTCTTCCGCGGCGAGCAGTAGAACTGAAAAAGTTTACATCCGATTGACTTGAAATTTTAACTGTAGCTTCTTCATTAGATTATCTAGTGAAGTACACATCATTTTTCTTTAGAATTTTTTTTCGCAAAATGGCGACGGTTTGAAAAAAATTTTTTTTTTCGACAAAAAAAGTCGACTTTAATTGTTTATAACTTTTTTTTTTGTCAATCAATCGTTAAAATGGTGTGTACTTCACTAGATAATCTAATGAAGAAGCTACAATTAAAATTTCAAGTCAATCAGATGTAAACTTTTTCAGTTCTTCTGCTCGCCGAGTTTGAGAACATGGTTTTGAGAAAAACGCGTTTAAAGTTTCAAAATGCTATGTATCTTATACGAAAGTTGTTCAGTAAAAATTGATTCAAACGAATTTTGAGTTTAGATCAGTACTTGGGAGTTGTAGATTTCGATTCTAGGATAGTTTTAGCATGATTTAAGCCAATAAAAAAAAAATGAAAAGAAAAAAAAAATTTGCCGGATATTACCCCTTAATTAATCGTAACTAACTGTAGTTTTTGCTAAGTCATTGCAAAATTGAAGGTCAGCGTTACAACGAGAAATATTCCAAGATGCCAGGTTAAACCAATAACGAGGTATATATAAGGCTAGTCGCGTCGCCTCGCTTGCTGCGCATACTTGTCGTCGGGGGCGTACACTCGGCACATGGAGAACGAATCAAACTGCAAGTCTGCAACGTATAATATACGCGTATACCTTTACCTATACAGGGTGTCCCAGAAAGTTCGCCGAGGGAGAAAATGAGTAAAAGAGACTGATGCAATGATTCGATTCATCCTAGAAGCCATAGGTAAAATGTTGATAGTTTCTTTGCAATTGACAATCAAAGATTGACGAATGAGGTCTCAGCTTTACCAGAATTTTGACTCCAAGGCGGAGCCTGTGTCTTGTACAAAAGAAAGAGGAGGTACTGATCCAGTCCTCGGAAAATGACCTGGATCCCTTTTTTTGCGTGGGTTGACCTATATTTCTCTTCCGGCCGAAGGCAAGCTGTAATATTTGGAAATTCTCAGCCAAGGTTTTCATAATCACATGTTTCTCCCAAAACAAAATTTATCGTATTATACATTCACTGTCAACAAGTATCTCATCACATTCATTTTTTATTTTTAGTTGAATGAAATATAACTCACGGAAGTCGGTTTATATTAATAATTCGAGTTCGTAATATTCGATCGTTACGAAGATTCATTTGAGATATTCACATGGAATAAATAACGAATGAAGGACTTTTCGTAAGAAATCAGTGACGATAAATGCCCCATGCATCACTACTAATACGCAAACTGTTTGAGAAATGAAATGAGCAATTGTGGAATGGTATGTATACATACCAGGTATACCTGGCCGAGGGACTCGCCTAATCTGTATATTATGCGCGACACTTAGAACTGGGCAAATATCCCTGCCGTGTTAATTTCTTTCACATAGATTTTGAATTGAGCGGCTACGGGAGGGATCTTACCTTTCGCCAGTCCCGAGAGCCAGGTGACGACCCTCACAGATCCAAGCCCAAAACCTTTTTTTATGGCTTCCAGCGCATCTCAATCAAAAAATGGTAAAATACTGCAAACTTAATTTTCCAAATTTATTGATCAGTGATTTTTTTTCCTGGTCAAAACCAACTTTGAGCGGTAAAAATCCGACAATATTTGCTCTTTTGGATATTTTGAACCGCCAACTTCTCGCACTAGAGTACGCGTTTTTTCTTGATAAATTCTTCAGCAATCACGATCAACGATTGAAAGTTGATGAACAGATCTTGGTATTCATAAGTTATAAGAATATGTTTTAATCTTGTCTCCATATCAATCTAAACTAAAGCTAATCAACTTTGATAGGATAAAATCTAAAAATCGAGATTCGAAAATTACCCGTTTTGTACATATTTCTTTTCATAAAATCTTCGATATTTACGATTAAATATTGGAAGTCGATGCAAATATTCTCGTATCCATAAGTTATGACAATATAGGTCGTTTATCACTTAATCCCCGTAATTCGGTCAAAAGAGCAAATATTGTCGGATTTTTTGCTTTCTCAAAGAGAAAGCTTTGTAACGGGGTAAAAATCGACCCACCGAATCGGACTTCGGGACCTCGATTTTCGTAATCTACGGGTCGAAAAACATGGAAATCCGAAGATGTCTGTATGTATGTACGTACGTACGTACGTGCACTTTTTTTTGTCGTACGATAACTCTCGAAGGAATTGTCCGATCGTCCTGAAATTTTGCGCACAGGTTAGTCGCCGCAAAATCTCGGTCGAGTTCAATTTTCAGCCAATTCCGTTGTTTATTTCTCTAGCAACCGTTGCTAACGTGTTTTTGATAAAAGCTCCAAAAATCATCATCAATGCACGATGGGTCTCGAATTCTTTCGACGATCGATGAGAATCGATAAGACATTCATTTTGGAACAACCATTGTTTATTCTCCTAGCAACCGTTGCTATGGAGATACAAAATTCAGCTTCAGACTGACTTTTTTTTTGTCGTACGTTAATTTTCGAAGGAATGGTCCGATCGTCCTGAAATTTTGCACACAGGTCGGTCACCGGCAGATGTGAACCGAGTTCGGTCTTCAGCAACATCCGTTGTTTGATTCCATGGCAACCGTTGCTAGCGTGTTTTCGATAAGTTCCCATATAATTCATGATAAATGATCATTTGGGTTTGTATATTTATGGGATTCTATAACAATCAAAGAGACCTTTCCCGTATAAACCATTGTTGATGTCTCTAGCAACCGGTGTTTATATCGGTTGCAACCGTAACTAGGGAATGGGAAAAGTCAGTTGGAGGTTCATTTTTGGAACTGTTGATGACTGAGAAGTAAGAACATCGAAGCTCCGACATTTACCATAGCAACCGTTGTTTACGTCCTTAGCAACCGTTACTATGGAGTGTGAAAAGTCAGTTGGAGGTCCATTTTCGGAACTATTGATGACTAAGAAGTAATAACGTCGAAGCTCCGACATTTACCATAGCAGCCGTTGTTTACGTCCTTAGCAACCGTTACTATGGAGTGGGAAAAGTCAGTTTGAAGTCCATTTTTGGAACTATTGGTGACTAAGAAGTAAGAACATCGAAGCTCCGACATTTACCATAGCAACCATTGTTTACGTCCTTAGCAACCGTTACTATGGAGTGGGAAAAGTCAGTTAGAGGTCTATTTTCGGAACTGTTGACGACTAAGAAGTAAGAACACCGAAGCTCGGATATTTACCATAGCAACCGTTACTATAGAGTGGAGGAAATGAGTTAGAGGTTCATTTTGCTTTCTCAAAGAGTGGTGATTAATGCAAGTTGAGGTTCAATTGCAATACTTTGAGAAAGCATACTGCTGAGGCACTTGGCAGCGGTTTTTTGTTCAAAGTTCGTTTTAATCAGGAAAAACAATCACTGATCAATTAATTTGAAAAATTAAGTTCGCAGTATTCTAACGCTTTGCGATTTTGATGTGCTAAGAGCAATAAAAAAGGGTCTTGGGCTTAGTGCAGTGAGGGCAGTTCCTTCGACTCTCGGGACTGGCCCGTGGTATGACGACGGCAGTCCAGCTTGTGCTCGAACGGCCCCATCTGGCTGCATCTGGCCGCGGTGCCAGCTACGAGATCATAATTTAACCTCTTACCCATGCCGTAGTCATTAATAAATAGCGCGTGAGATATTATTTAATCCTTGGGTTACCGTGCAATCCAGTTTTTTTCAAATAATGTCTTTGAAAAATAGCTGTCATCTGTGGTTTTCTCTGGCCTTCAGAGGGTTACGGGGATGAACCGCAATAAAAATTGACCGTTTCCCAGAGTCATATACTTCCCAGGATAGTTGCTGCCGTCCTTATACAGGCATCTTTTATGATTCCATACATATGTTGAGGATTTAAGTGAGACTAGAGTACCCAAAAATGACAATTTTTTGCTGGAGAGTTTCCCAGAACCAATCAGATCGTCTCAATTTTCAAAATCACGTACCCTTTCCTGTTTTTCACAACTCGTCTGTCATTTTGAGCACCTATCATAAATGTTTGTATTATAAGTTTATAGTTATATGGAAAATTCATATTAATATTAAGCTATTTGGAAATACAAATAATTTCACGTTTTGTTAAGTTAATAAAAGTCTTTACGCTGAATCCACTAGTACTTAATATTTTAAATACACCATTCGATATGTAAAAGTATGAACTTATATCTGATCTCAAGAGAAATAGATGAGTGACTTTTCAATACAAAAAAAATGGATCCGAGTTAATTATTAGTGTCAGTGAAATAATCAAATAATACGAATTCGAATTATTAATATAAACCGGCTTTCGTGAGTTATATTTCATCCAACTAAAAATAAAAAATGAATATGATGAGATACTTGTTGACAGTGAATGTATGATACGATAAATTTTGTTTTGGGAGAAACATGTGATTATGAAAACCTTGGCTGAGAATTTCCAAAAATTACAGCTTGCTTTCGGCCGGAAGAGAAATATAGGTCAACCCACGCAAAAAAAGGGACCCAGGTCATTTTCCGAGGACTGGATCAGTCCCTCCTCTTTCTTTTGTACAAGACACAGGCTCCGCCTTGGAGTCAAAATTCTGGTAAAGCTGAGACCTCATTCGTCAATCTTTGATTGTCAATTGCAAAGAAACTATCAACATTTTACCTATGGCTTTTAGGATGAATTGAATCATTGCATCAGTCTCTTTTACTCATTTTCTCCCCCGGCGAACTTACTGGGACACCCTGTATATACATATCTGTCCTCGTTGACCTGCAGATAAGCTGGTTGATGAACCGTGAAGATATTGATGTGATTAGTCAATTCCACGAAATCTTTTCCACAAAATTGATTCAAATTGGTTCAGGTGAGTAATTTATACGATTGTTACATGTTATCTGAATGCTGATTATGTATATTATTATAGAGAAGCAGTGCAATATATTTTGATTTACTACAAAAGCCGGCAAGAGTGTATTGGTATATAATACATTGATGTTATGGATTCGTCGAGGGGAACTTTGACAACAGCATCAATCACACCTTGCAAGGTCCATTAGAATGAATGCGAAGTCAGTCTTGAGTCATTTTGACACAAGATAGTGGATGTTACGGATTTTTCCTCAACCGGTGACTCGAAAGCCATAGTGTCACTTTGTAAGTCATTATTTTCCCTGACGAAAGAGAGTACGATAGAGCTTCCACTCTTCATCGACGATACTTTTATTGTTCCGGTCACAGTTCTTTGCTGATAGTGACCTATGTCTGGGTCTTCTGCACAATTTATGATTGATATTTTGATGGAGCCAATTTCAAGCTCATCTCTCAATCCTAAACAAGCAGTAACTTGCTGCATGGATACCATATGCACCAAGATAAGAGAGTTAAGCTAGCTTGAGTGAGTTCCTACAAAAATATGTATTACAACGCACACGTTTTGCATCGCATCCATACACGCACGCACACGCGTATAACCGCGCCTTCCCCTACGCGCTCACACGTACACGCATACATGCGTAACAGCGCATTCCCCCACGTGCTCACACGGACACGCACGTAGAGACTTCCCCCACCCGCCAGAGACTCGAGCGAAGTAGGATTGCGCCAGACGCCTAGACCAATTCGCCGCGCACTCCCACCGCCGCGCCGGTCTAGGAGGGGACCCGAGCCGCCGCGCGGCCTAGGCCGCAGTTGCTAATGCTGCGAAGCGCAGCGGCAGATTCCTTCGAACCTCTCAACTAGAAACAACTCTCTTCTTTCTCCTATGGAGCACATCGCTCCGCGGGGCTCCCCCCCCCCGCGCTTCACCGTACGAGAGGAAGCCATACAAGGATCACCGACGTAGCCGAGCAGTATTCTGTAATCAGGTAAGTGACTCATACAGGTGGTAGCTTCGAGCGATACCTGTGTGAGAATCCCTACACTGGCTGGGCGCAAGATCTTATCCTCCTTGCAGGGACATTGAGCGATGCTGTATGGGCTAGCTCGATGTCTTAACCTGCATTGCTAGTACGGGCAGCCCAGATTTATTCCCATTACACATACACCTACACACACGCCCCGTGCCTGTAACTGCGCTTCTTCCCCTACGTGATTCAAAGTTTAATCATTCAATATTTTACAAATCAATTGAGCCTTGTTATATTACGCGCTTATCTCTTGTTGCAATCGTCACGCGTTTATTCCCTTACGTACCAACACCGGGCAGTCAAGATCGTCAAATACGATCGACTTACCCACGGTGTCCTTCGCGAGGTCGAATTTATTGACGCCGCTATAAGACAGCGTTCGCGTTTCTCCCTTTCTCAACTCGACGTGTAACCACGAATAATACTCCCAGTTTCTGGTGTGAGTGTGGCTATATGTCTAACACTGAGGAAATGCACGTGAACTAAATGGTGTTGGTCTTTCTGATCCCCAGAGAAGATGCAGAGTATCACTTTCACCTTGGTTTTCCCATTCGGTTTTTCTTTGCTCTAACCCTGCTATTTAGCTAACCGAGACTAACAGTGACTAACCTACTACAATAGAGCTTCCCATTCATTACTTTTATTTTCTCCATTATTTCGTTCTTATTCAACAATGAATCTTTCGGTGAACTACTCATTTCTGTTAATGTGCTATCAGCTCAAATTTGGAGACCGAGTGTTATTAGCTTCTTCCCTTAAAAGGATTCGCTACGATGACGAAAACTTGCTGAGGCTTACATGCCGATGAAGTGAGTAATATTCTGAACAGATCCCGAATGAAACAAAAGTATTGCCTATCTCTTGTTACCGAGTAGTAGAGCCTCGCGTCCCAAGTTCTTTTTTTCTCTTCGTATAATCTAAAATTTCTTTAGTGTTGAACGACCCTGAACCCCATATCCATGTTTCATCCTGTTATACAGTGGGCATTTATGCTCCCCCTATCTATAACTAATATCTAACGAAAAAGGGTCGTTGCAGTATCAAGTTGGCCATTCCAAGGAACGTTCTAAGTATGACAAAATTACTAACGTGCTCGAGAGAATCAGGGTACATCGAACTCATTCCTACGGAAATAGTCTAAATGAAAAAAGACAAAGATAGGAATTCAAATAATATGCATGTGCACATCTAGACTTATTTATAACATATTCTTTCATGTTAAATAGTTATAGAAAGCTCAGAATGAGATTATTCAGAGTTCCCAACAAAGTTGTTATCAAGATAGTCCTATCGCTGATACCTAACGATTGAGTCACTTTGTCTTCCTGAATCCGAACATGAACTCCAGCTTCATTGTTCGTATTTTTTGTGAACACTAACTAACCACAGAACAAATGCTGGTATAACAAACTCGACTTCAAACTAGAAAAATTTCCCTACATGAGCAGAAAATTTATTTTAAAAAAGGAAATTTGTTCTTAATCTCAAAGGGTTAATGAAGTAGATACAAGAGTGAGGTTTATTCATCTATTAGTAAATAGCGAGGCTGCTTAAATCTAGAAGACATAATCACAAAATTTTTTTGCATTCTTTAGAGCATTTCGATCATTTCACAGTTATAATATCCCTCAAACGGTTCACAAATCTTATTTTTCGTATCTAAGTGCGCAAAGTTTGTCTTATTTCACAGATTAGGGTGCGCAAGGTACCCTATTCCTTTACTGTGCCAGAAAGTAGTTCGAGAAAGTAAAAATATGAATGCAATGCGATAATTTTAGATTTTTGGGGATTCTGCATAGCAGAGAGACAAATGCATTTCTATACACATATGTATGTATGTATGTATGTATTATAATATCTATCTCATTTTAGTTCTCAAACAAGATCCCCACAAAAATTTCTCTCTTAATCGAAACATTAAAGGTGGACTCTACAGAGTAATGATTGTCACCATGAGGTTCAGATGGCCAGTACATATACACAAGGATGTTCGATTTTACTTGCGAGAAAGAAAAATCAACAAATTGCAATGTTTCAGCAGTACTATCATATTGCTCTGATCTAAAATGTATTGCTCAAATGTGTTCGTTTTTTTATAGTATCATGTTAATTTTATTTTTTATGTTGATATTCTTGTTGATTCAAGGAAGGGGTAGCTCCGCCCCCAGTCCCCCAGCGGGGGCTTCGCCCCCTGGACCCGCTCTTTATCTCCTCCTCCTCGTACTCCTACGCTTATCGTACCTTCGTTGCACTCAAGCAACAAGGGCATGACGTATCAATCATGCATTATCATAGTCAAGTTTTCCGCACTTCATTACGAAGAATAGTATACGCAACTTGTGCGCGCGTAGGTGAATCCAGTCCTTGCTGCGCTCGGGCGCCAAACTCCACTCGTGCTGGATTCACCTACTTTGCGCACTAGTCGCGTAATGTACTATTTTGTATGTTACTGTTGCACAATTCATAAATATAATATAATATAAGCCGAATATTGAGTATTCTTTCAACTTCACAGCTAGAGGTAAAACAATTATAACAACCTTACACCAGCCATCGTCAGAATTATTTAGCATGTTTGACAAAATATTACTAATAGCTGAAGGTCGGGTTGCTTTCATGGGTACGAGTGCAGAAGCTTGTGACTTTTTCAAATCGTGAGTAATCTTACTGATTCTATCCATGTATTATTTTATCTCATTCGAATATTTTCCGGAGTCCCCATCTCTTTTCCGGCGTGTTCGGTATATATTTTACCAAATTCAGTAATAGTAGCATATGACTACGAATCATTATTCGGCCTACCACAACCAGTTTCCTAAGAGAATTCAGTCACCTCTGCTTTCCTTACTGAATTTCTGCGTGATCCATATTACGTTAGCTAAACATGACACTGGAACTTATTTCTACCTCAATTCATGAATTCCACCTTATTCACCTCCCCTGGGAAACTATAAATACCTGACCATAAACATAAGACCAGTTGAGTAAGAGTGAGTAAAAATCATAAAATAGGTCACGTGATACATATATATCCATATGTATAAACAGTACTTTTGAAATTTCGTACAGCAAAGAGGCAAGGCTGATAAAAGTGATAACCAATATACTGAGAGTGCTGGTATATTGGAACTTATTGTGCTCCCCCCTCTCATTCTAACGTGATTTTGGGGATGGTAATACTCTACCGGGGCACTCGATACTATTCATATACGTTCGCCAGGAATGCCTCGGCTAGTTCGTGTGTGCAGAGGCTATCCTCTCACATGGAAAGCTGACACGCGGGGATTCGAGTGAAATCGACCACGCGCGCTCGCTCGTTCTCACGTGAGGGATTCTCGTGCGTAGGGCGTTTGGTGACTCGGCGCGGGTACAGGGCTTGCGGCTCGGGCTCATGGTGTGCCTCGTGGCTCGGACAACAATGTCGGCGCTCGTGACGGGCACTGTGGAGAGGGCTGCCCTCCGTCTCCAGTAATGGCTCACCCCATGACCTAAACCGAACCACATGGTCCACCACTCATCCCCATGAAATCCCGCGTAAAGGGGAGCGTTTACAGGGATATCAGGTTCTGTGGAGACCGTCATTAAACAATTCTTCTATTTTTCTTTCCATGCCTGGTCACACGCCTCCGTGCCGCCCAGGGCGTCCTGCGACACCATTGCCGGGAGAACTTGGGCGTACCGCGCGCAAGCTTTAACCCTCTCTCACAGCGATAAACTGTCTCCTTTCTCCCAGACCTTTCCTGTCAGCATTTTGCACCGTTCTTTTGATGTAGTACCATGGTTCCAATTTCTCATACGCTTCCGTTGATCCCCTATGTTCGGTGTAGCATGCATTCTGCATCCGGGGACTAAGCCCAGCATAATTAGAGCTCGTCGCTAGGGAGGAAAAACTTTTCATTTCAGAAATTTTTTATAAAAAGTTCCATTTCAGATTTACTTCTGTAGAAAGTGCCATCTCAGATTTACTTCTATTGAAAGTGCCATTTTAGATTCACTTCTACAAAAAGCGCAGTTCCAGGAGAAATGTTATCTCTCGAAGTTTTTCCGAATTTGAGAATGATGTGGTATGCATGTGTCTGTATGTGCATGTGTGTATGTGTGTATGCGCGTCTGAATATGACAACTTGATCCACGTCCAGACATGATACTCTGGAAGTAAACTACTTACATCCCTTTTTTTTCATCGATGGTTTTTGATGGAAATCGGTATATCAGGTTTTTTTTGGTCGTTGATTATAAATCTGGCCTCAGATTTTATCAATTCAATATAAATAACTAGCATCCTCCGTCGCGGCTTCGCCCACTCTCTGAGTTATTAGAATTTTAATCATAATTATTAACTGTGCATAGAAATAAAAACGTAACATTCAAGTGTTGAGAGTTCCAAATCCCTAAAGTACTTCAAAATAAACAACATTTTTGGTTTTCTCTTTATCATTCGGCATTAGGATGAATTGGTTTTCCAATTTACCCATTGTAGAAAGTCCAACATACAACTGCCCGTGTGAAAAACAATCTGAGCGTGAATCAATTCCGACATATTTAAATATCTGACCTTGAGCCTATTTTATTGTAACAGCAAAAGAAACTTCAATTGGGAACTGAAGACGTTGATCATCAAGCCGACTCAAACGCTCATTTCATGATTCGCGTATTCTTTGAGAATTAATCTGGTTCCGTTATTGCATCAGACGTAGTTCTCGGACTGGAGAAATTTTTCTAGCTCAGTTACTTGCATAACTAGTAACTATATAATTTCCTGAACTTGTATTATCATCAGTATCGACGGAAAAATCGTTAACGATTTGAAGTACCTGATGTAGACATTTGCGAGAGTCGGGCTTCGAGCTGGTCAAAACTCTCATCCATTCGATTAGATGCCACGCGGCAGTTGTCTTTCGAGACAATCTAGATCTAGGCGTTTTTTAGCCGACAACTCCTTAGATAAAAGTATTTCCATCTTAAAAGGGGGATAGCGAAAAGTATCGAATTGAAGGTCGTTGGCCAATCAAATTGATTCAACACTTTTATTCGGCTTTTGATTGGCCGTCTCAAAAGCAGCAGTGGTTGCAGTTACTATATTCAGAGCGGTCAGCTTGTTTCTTTTTTTTTCATTATCCGATACGTCACCGCACGCGTGGTATGCGCGCTAAACAGCTTCTGGTATATTAAAATAAAAAAAATACGACCTAATTGATTTTGCATGTTCTTTCGATTTCCTACGATAAAAAAAACTAGCGTATTCGTCCCAATTACAGATGTATGACTTCAATAAACACTTTTACTCGCACACTATCGTTATATATTGCAGTTCATTTTGTCAATTATGAATCAAGAAAGTAATGAAATCTAAAATCAAAAGCCAAGTATCCTACTACTAAACATATATTTTTGCGAATTACATTCACAATCAATTGTATGTCAAGTAAAAATCTAAATGGTGGAAATAAAATTAGATAAAAAATTGCTCCTCGAGCATAGTGAAAAATAGACCTTTGAAAAAGGTATACGTGGACGACAAGTATGTTCCGTATCCTCTGGTTCGTAGTCGGATAAACTTTAATTCTACTCAATTTCTTTAAATAGAGAGAATTTTGAAAATGTCTTCAATTTCAGTCCATTCAAATGCATATAAGATAGTATTGAATAAATTCTTAGGAGACTAAATTTTTTCATGCAAAAAGAAATTTGGAAATGTCTGTTTATCACAGATGGGACGAGTCAGCCGACTGCGAGCCACCGAAGGGAAAACGGGGGGTACAAAGATCGACAATTTATACATATTTGGAATTATGGAGTGTGTACAGCATAATATTAGGATCTCATACCCACCAAAAGTTAGCTTATTATGTTAACAAAGTATACAAAGTAGTCCTCCAGTGTACGTAGATTCCTTCATTGCCCATCGTAAACCAATATATGCAGAAAAATTGGTAAATATCAAGATTGACCAGTTACACACAGTAGACGGTAAATAAATTTCTCAGTATTTTTCTAATAGTAACAAGAAATTATCATGGTTCACTTCCTTGAGTATTGTTCATGAGCCAACTAGTCGATAGCTGTTCGGACCTTAGCTATGCAGTTCTACAATATAAGTGGATTTCATGGATAAAAATTTATAAATCACATTCAAGGCAGTGAACCATAACATTTTTTTGTTAATATTAGAAAAATAATGGGAAATTTTTCCACTGTCTACTTTGTGTGTGACTGGTAAATCTTGATATTTACCAATTTTCTTGCATGCGATGGGCAATCAAGGAATCTGCCCACTCTGGGACTACTCTGGATACTTTGTCAACATAAAAAGCTAACTTTCGGTGGGTATGATCTGGGTAACCGAAAACAACTTCTGCTTAATTTAGAGTACTAGTGACTATCATGATGTATCATGATGGTCATATGACCACTTATGATCTTAGACATATTTTCTTATAAACTTCAAGTAATTACTGGGGAATAATGTTATCATGACTTTTCTACCCAGAGGTCATTTAATGGGTGTAAATAATGTTTGAAGATAGCTATAATATAGCAAATTTTGGGAAAACAACAACTTTAGGTCTCTCGCAGCATAGGTTATAAGGCCCAAAAAAAATCTGAGAAAATTCTGCAGACATCATGGAACCCCAAAGAGTCTTCAACGGTCTTCACGGTGATCGCTCACTATCTGGCATCTCAGCGACGTCATGAATGTTCGATTGACGCGCTCAACCGTGTTCACCTGCGGATGGTATGGCGGTGCGAGCTTGTGCTCTATTCCTCGACTGCAAGGAAATCATCCATCGAGCGATTCTTGATTGGAGTTCCAAAGTTGCTCAGGAAGTACACCGGTGTACCATGGCGCAGGATTACTTTAATCGGCTGACGCATGAACATGTCTGCATTTGCCTTGCGCAACAGAATGGCTTTAATCCGGCGGGAAAACACGTCCATGCAATTTAGGATGTGTTCGTGGCCGCGAATGGTCCCATAAAATCTGCGGTGCTGTGTGCCATGGTTTCACAACTTTGCGCATGCTAATCAGTCCTGCAGGCCGTCTCTGCTCCACCTTCATCTGCTGGTAGAGTTTGCAGTTTGCTACCAATTTGGCAAAGTATTTATTCATCTTCGGCCACAAATAGTACCGTTTGATGCGCATGAATGTTTTGTATTGGCCAGGATAGCCTGCGCATGCTAATTCATGGCACTCTTCCAGTGCTGTGAGGCGTTTTTCCTCCGGAAGTACCAGTTTCCATGCATCGTCGTCCTCAATCAAATTGTCGAGGTCGGCGATGACATCGAAATGGTACATTTTTCCGCCGATGACTTTGTAAAATGGAAATTTGCACGTCTTTCCACCGGCTCTTATACCATCCATCGGCGGTATCTTCCAGTTCGACTGCGGCCACTTTTATTGGGCAGTCGTCCTTATCCGTATGACACAATCGTGAGAGTGCATCTGGGACAACGTTATCGGATCCTCGCCGATATTCGATCTTAAAGTCGTGATCCTACAAATCTAGCGTCCAACGTGCAAGTCGGCCCGCAAGCTTCTAACAGGTCACCGTTTCAAGCTATTGTGGTCGGTGATAACTTCAAAATTGTAACCTTCGATGTAGACTCGAAACATTTGAATTGCCCACACGACGGCGTGACATACACGCTCAGTTGTTGTGTAGTTGCGTTCCGCCGGACTTAGGATACGGCCCGCAAACTCAAAGGGTTATTCTACTCCATCAATCGTTTGCGTTAGAACAGCGCCAAGGGCGATGTCGCTGGCGTCTGTTTGTAGTACAAATTGATGGTCGTACGAGTGCCGATGCAACACTGGTGCTGTCGTCAGCAGGCTTTTGAGGATGGATAAGTTCGGCGATGATAGCAAAGTTATTTGCAAACTTGCGGTACCATGTCGCCATACCTAAAATCTCTGCAGCGCTTTTCGTCTCTGGGGCGCCGGACATTCCATAATCGGCCGAATCTTGATCCGGTCGAAATCCGTCGTGGTTAACCAGAACACCGGAGTAACTCACCCCCGACTTAAAAAAAGTGGCTCTTCTCCCAGTTGATTACCAGGCCGGCTCCCAATATCTTCTTCAAAATATGTTCGAGCCATTCCAGGTGCTCCATGAATCGATCGCAATTGATCGCAAATGTGTCCTGTATATTGACACCACGTTTCGGCACTCCGCTTTCTTTTATGATCTCTTTAGATCCGTTCGGCCGTTGCACGTTGGACATGTCGAGCGTCTTCTTTGCGTACGTCTGCGCTCCGGGCATAGTCGTACTATGTGCCAATCTTTGTTGCTGTCTGCGTTTTTCTTACTTATACGGCCACTCGCTGATGCGCCTTGTTTCGATGCCGGCGCTTCGACCAGGAAACTTTTAGCCCGAGATACACTTATGTACCGCTTATGCCTCGCGTAGAAAAATCCGCGGTCCACGTCGATGCCTTTTCGTTGGCTTCTCAAAATTTTTACAGCTACGGCTGGCACATCGCTTTGGAACTTTGGAGAGAGAGAGAGAGAGAGAGAGAGAGAGAGAGAGAGAGAGAGAGAGAGAGAGAGAGAGAGAGAGAGAGAGAGAGATCATCCTTGATGTAGCTGCTTGCATAGGGAAAGCCGTCGGAGTCGGCATTCTGAAAAATACCGCCGTGCGCTGACGCCGGGACACAGGGCGCAAAGGGCATAAAAAGGCACGAAGGGTCACGGAGGAAGATCGAGCCGCTGCCCGATCGATTGCGCTTTGGCACACACTGCCCGCTTCCGCCTGACTCCAGTAGCTGCCGCGGCGCGGTGGTGATGTCGCGCTGTTGCTGTCTCTCTCGCGCTCTCTCGCGCTGAGAAGCTCTATAATAATATAAAGTTTATCCTCTCGGAATTTCCGTGTATAGATATTTCAATGAAGTAGTTGACTTCCATGAAAACGGATAAGACAGATCGAAAGGAAATCCCCTGCGCTTCCATGTTCCGTATTGAAACTTACAAAAAAATCGTTGCGTGGGCATTGGAAATGGCAAAATTGAACTTGCACTTTTTCGATATCCGGTAAACCATTGGATAAGACTATGAAATAGTTGTATGGTGCAAATTCGGATCTCACTGATTTATATATCAATCGGAGAGCTTTCCTATTCCATGGTTGGTCCGTTGGCGCAAAATATTAAAAAACTGATTTTTATCAAACTTTACCGCATTAATCGTTGAAAAAATCTATGAATCACCGTTGTGATAAAAATTTTGATCTGACGGATCGATAGAGCTGAGTGAGAGCTTCAAGTTTTCGTCGTGAAGAATTGAGAAATGTTGATGCGTGGTCGTGAAGTATGTACTCGAAAATTTGTGTTTCATTTTGTATTTTCGATGCGTTGAGAAAATTACGTGTAATTTTGGTATGGTGCGATTTCCGGTGTGTTCGATAGAAAGAACATCGAATGGGCTTTCATATGTATATAATGAGAATTTTGGGAAAATTGATGCGCGGGCGATAAGTATGGAAAAAACTGAATTGCAGCAAGATGTGGCACATAAATTGATGAGAAAATCTATGAATCAACGTCGCGATGAAAATCCTGATCTGACGGATCGATAGAGCTGATTGAGCGCTCCAAGTTCTCATCGTGAAAAATTGTAAAATGTCGATGCGTGGGTGTTGATTTCATGGAAGAAAATACATGTTATTTCGGCGAAAGTTCTTGAATTGCAACGTAATATGAAGGTGCAATATAGGCAAAAGTGTGGTTATTTTAATGGATATCGCTTAAAGATTGACAACAATTTATCATCAAAACAGAATCTACCGATTGTAATGCCATCTTGCTTTCTCAAAGAGGAAGCTTTCTAATAAGGCAAAAGGCTACATCTCGAATTAGACATCGGGATTTTAGTTCTAGTAGTCTACGGGTGAACTACATTTTAATGTAAAAACGTCCGTACGTACTTTGAATTTTTTACCAATAATTCCAATAAAAATTCCAATAATCATCTATATTCATGATAGACCAAATGAAAGACACGAGCGAGCGATAGCGAGTAAGTGATTCTGTCTAGTATTATTATCAATTTCTTACATAAATTTGATAGATTTTACTTGACGTACAGTTAGCTGTGAGTTTAATTCGCAAAAATATTAGTAATAGGATAATCACACTAGTTTGATACATGGCATTTGATCCTAGATTTCATCATTTTCTTGGGTCACAATTGACAAATTGAGCTGGAATATATAACGATGGTGTATTGGTAAAAATTTTTATTGAAGTGATATTCTCAAATAATATATCAGATTTGAGTCATATTATTATCGTACATGCATTTGGATAGACTGAAATTGAACAGACATTTTGAAATTTTTTCCACACACCAAAATTTCGTCGCATAAGAATTTATTCAAAAACGAAACACAGGATACGGAACATATGCGTCAACGTATACCTTTCCCAAATGTTTTACTATGAGAAAGAAAATTATGGTATATTTCATTCTATTTCTACCATTTATTTAATTTTTAAACTCAACCTCTTCAACATTATATTATTTAAGTACTTGACATGAGCATGTGATTGGAGTACTTTCCTATCAGCAACTACAACGTCTAATCTAAATATACATGGAGTTATTATTTCATCTCCATATCAGAGATTGGCCCTCAAAGATTGCAACAAATACGAATTTTGAAGAATGGAGAGCGTGGGAACTAACATAGTAATTCAAAGTATTCCCAATGAAGTCGACTGAAAATTATGATGTTTAACGATTTAATTCTCTCCAGTTCAGTTGACTTTCCATCTATCATCATTTCTTTCTCAATTCCAGATTAGGAGCTTCGTGTCCAAGCAATTACAATCCAGCAGACTATTTCATACAATTATTGGCGGTGGTACCAGGGAGAGAAACTGCTTGTCGGCATGCCATAAATACAGTTTGTGATAAATTTGAGAAAAGTATAGTGGGGAAAAAAATTCTCTTTGAGGTTAGAAATATCAATGATTTTGAAGATGATACATATGATGAACGACATTATAAGTTCGACGGAGCATTAACATATAAGGCAAGCTGGTTCGAACAGTTCCGAGCAGTTTTATGGAGATCATGGCTATCTGTCATTAAGGAACCTATTTTGATCAAAGTCCGTCTTCTACAAACAATTGTGAGTTCTGAGATTCATATCAAAAATGCTGTCTGACGTTAAATCCACCTGATAGAGGTGCCTTTAGAATATTATGATTCAACATCTGATTTTCAATAACATGTGATTCTTATCAAATTCATATACATCATACTCACCTCAGAACTATTCATATACCTAGAATATTTAAACATTTCGAAGCATCAGGGTTCTATTTCATTGTAGTACACCGGGTCTATGTCAGTACTTGAATATGAAACTGGTTTAATTCAAAATAATATTGATCTTGGATCGAATCTCTTGCAATCGCCTAACAATTGTGACATGGAACTCCAAACCAAGAAATAGATGTAAATCTACAAGAAGTTTTCCGATTCCTTCACAAAATATATTTTAAAGCACCACGCGCTAAGAGGGTGTTTCCTGACTCTGTACTGGGATGTACTGTAATGGTAAAGTTGTTTGGTTGGAAAAGACAGAAAACTGAATTAATACACACAATTTTCATCCGTACATATCAGATTTATTTCCTGTAACAGTAAATGCTAGTGTTATGGCCCAGCCTTGCCCCGCCCATTTTTGAAATTTTAGATTGACACGAGTCGCATCGCACATTCGCGATGCGCATTTTCCCACATGCTATCCGAGTTGCACCGAGAAGCGACATTAGGATTAAGCATATATGTGTGAGTGTAAGAGTGCGCTGATTGAGACGCATCCATGCGACGAACGGCAGCTCACATGAAAGCGCAACGTCGGGCTCTGCATTTTGCTGCTGCCATAATTTGCGAGAAGGCGGCGATAGGATATTTTTCTAACGTTACCGAGCAGCCAGCGGACGCTCGGGCGAATCAAGTGAATGTATGTATGTATGTGCGCTAGGATTAGGTTGAATTGCAGCTAAGCGGAAAGGCCGTCGAGCCGTGTGAAGAAGCGAGCGCGCTTCTTAGAATAAGATAAGGGACGTCACGACAATTATAAAGGGAGACGCCCCGGCGGACAGAGAGAGAGAGAGAGAGAGAGAGAGAGAGAGAGAGAGAGAGAGAGAGAGAGAGAGAGAGAGAGAGAGAGAGAGAGAGAGAGAGAGAGAGAGAGAGAGAGAGTGGATCGGAGACAGCGAACAGAGCAAGTATGTTGTATCGGGAATAATTCGGGATCAATCGGCACCAACGCGAGTGCCAACGCGAGCAATCGGTATGGAGCGCACGTGCAGCGCAGCCCCACGCGCTAATCATTATTGTACCGTAGTGTGTTTTGAATCCATTGTATGACATATAGAGATATTTGCGGGAGCGCGAGTTCAAGCCAATCGAGCGCGATTGGTCAACGTGTATTTAGATATTTACGAGTTCAATAAAGATATAAAATTAGTGCTATCGCGGATCGCTGATTATATTTTTTTCGCATCCTGCACCTAAAGAACGGCCCAGCGCGCCACGGACTTCTCGGCTGCCACGCTGCCAAGTTCCAGACGAGGACGACCAGGCGCCGGACTGATGGAGTATAAGTAAGTGGCCGAGCGGTCATTTACAACCGCCTAATCTCGGTTTTCCCAGTAATCATAGCCGAACAGTACTATCTCACCAAAATCATAGGGGTTTATCGCCCAACCGCCCCTCTAAATAACGGTCGGGCCATTACACTAGCTTGATACTGTCCGTTATAATCACTTATCACCTAATTCAATCATACTTGTACTCTCCTCCTGCTCCCGCAGCATTAATGCAACCTATTGCAATATTTATATATGAGCATTTGTCTGAGAAATCGAATATCAAAAAATTGGATTCGGCTCAAAATTCTCTTATACGTTCCCAGAATTTTTTCAGATTTTCCAGAGCAATATAACCTTATTTAATAGACAGATAAAACTGATGATATATCTGTTTTCTCATTTTCAGAGTCGTTTTCAACCTTTATGTCCACTCTGAAAATGACCTCTGAGATAAAAAATGTCTATCTAATTTTATATTTTGCGACGTTTTGCCTGCATAACTCGCTGGCCTCATCAAGCTGTTATTATCACAAAACAAAACAACAATAAATATTTCAAACATCATTTAATTACATATATATTCAATGAAAAGCAATAATTTGTCTCACCATTGTAAAGCAGTAATTATTACATTATTAAAATTAGGGAGTGGAAGGAACTTACTTTACTCGCAGATACAAATTTGACGGTGACAGTGAAAGTCAATTCCTTCCGTTTTCCCATGTAATCATTCTAGCTTTACACTGGTGAGATGGCAACAAATACGAATTTTGAAAAATGGAGGGAATGAAAACAGACATTCAGGTGACTGTTGCATCGCATAGAATGAAAATTACTAAGATTTGACACCACGTACCTTGGGTAGCTATACGCATTAATCATCAATGTATTGACTCTTTTATGCTGAAATGTACAAGAAACTATCGATCCTCAAAGAAAAAGTAAAAATGTTGCGTCAAGCATGTGGCAGAACTAGTTTATCTCTTATATTGCTTAAAAAAAAATGAAATCCATAATAGACACGTGAGTCAATTTATTATTTCATCAGTATTCATTCAGATGAATTCTCATATAGTTGGAGTATTACGTATTCTTATTACAGTTTACATACTATAGAAGACGTTGTCAACTTTAACTAACCAATTACGAAAAAACTTACCAGAATGCTCTTAGGTACCTCATCAATTATTTGAAGAACTAATGACGAACCAAATTGACGCCACTTGGTAGGATCGAATATCTTTGAATGCCTTATTAGACTGACATATAATATTCTTCATTACCTATTTATTTCATTACCTATTTATTTCTAGATAAACGGTTTCACAACCTCTTCTCAATCGTTTGATTCATTTCAAATATATTTTTGTACCGTAATTGCAATGCAGTTAATCCTATAATTCAGATAGACTTTATATATTCTTCTAGTATCAATATCTTTCATTGTTTTTCAAAGAGACAAATATTAATAATTCAAACTATTGATCATATGTCTCTAAATTATAAATATTTCTATAATTTTTCTATGATAATTTTTACATCGTAATTGGTTAGTTAAAGTTGACAACGTCTTCTATAGTATGTAAACTGTAATAAGAATACGTAATACTCCAACTATATGAGAATTAATCTGAATGAATACTGATGAAATAATAAATTGACTCATGTGTCTATTATGGATTTTATTTTTTTTAAGTAATATAAGAGATAAACTAGTTCTGCAACATGCTTGACGCAACATTTTTACTTTTTCTACAAAAGGTTTTTTTGAGGATTTCAATTCTTTTTGCGGAGTATAAGAATAATAATCAATAAAATGTATATGCATTAGCGTCAGTAATAAAATTAAATAGATATTTTTCCAAAATGGAAATATTTATATGGATGAGCGATACACAAAAAAAAATATATGTAATCAGTAGAAAAGAATTAATCGATTATCTGAATTTAAGACAAGACATCAAAACTTATCACATGTTTTTTCATAACTATTTTTACATAGGCAAATGGTGGTTTAGGATGACGATGTCGGCGTGTCGACTGAATATTTGAATAAGAATCTAACCTGATACCCGATAATGTCCCGGTGGCTAGGGTCGCTGATGACAGTGTCCTGAGGATGCGCTTCTGGTATTTTTGTTTGAGGAAGCTGACTACTTTGACTACCTGGACATCATTGAGGTCCAGAGTCAGCTACTTGGAAAACCGTCATCAGGTACCCTGGCTACCTGGACATCGTTTGGACCCAGGGTAAGCTACTTCAACCAAAAATACCAGGAGCGCACACTTGGAACACTGTCAACGGGTACCCTGACTACTTGGACATCGTTTGGGTCCAGGGTCAGCTGCTTTAAGTGGAAATTCCAGGAGCGCACCCTTGGAACACCGTCATCGGGTACCCTGACTACCTGGACATCGTTCGGGTCCAGGGTCAGCTGCTTCAAGCGAAAATTCCAGGACCGCACCCTTGGAATACCGTCATCGGGTACCCTGACTACCTGAACATCGTTCGGGTCCAGGGACAGGTACTCCAACAAAGATACCAGGAGCGCACCGTTGGAACACCGTCATCGGGTACCCTGGCTACCTGGACATCGTTTGGGTCCAGGGTCAGGCACTCCAACCAAAAATACCAGGAGCGCACCCTTGGAACACCGTCATCGGGTACCCAGACTACCTGGACCTCGTTTGAGCCCAGGGTGAGTTACTTCAACCGAAAATACCAGGAGCGCACCCTTGGAACACCGTCAACGGGTACCCTGACTACCTGGACCTCGTTTGAGCCAAGGGTAAGCTATTTCAACCAAAACTACCAGGAGCGCATCCTTAGAACACCGTCATCGGGTACCCTGACTACCTGAAGGCGTTCGGGTCCAGGGTCAGCTGCTTGAAGCGAAAATTCCAGGAGCGCTCCCTTGGAACACCGTCATCGGGAACCCTGACTATCTGGACTTCGTTCGGGTCCAGGGTCAGGCACTCCAATCAAAAATACCAGGAGCGCTTCCTTGGAACACTGTCATCGGGTACCCTGGCTACCTGGACATCGTTTGGGTCCAGGGTCAGGCACTCCAACCAAAAATACCAGGAGCGCACCCTTGGAAGACCGTCATCGGGTACCCAGACTACCTGGACATCGTTTGGGTCCAGGGTCAGCTGCTTTAAGCGAAAATTCCAGCAGCGCACCCTTGGAACACCGTCATCGGGTACCCTGACTACCTGGACATCGTTCGGGTCCAGCGACAGGTACTCCAACCAAAAACACCAGGAGCGCACTCTTGGAACACCGTCAACGGGTACCCTGACTACCTGGACCTCGTTTGAGCCAAGGGTAAGCTATTTCAACCAAAAATACCAGGAGCGCATCCTTAGAACACCGTCATCGGGTACCCTGACTACCTGAAGGCGTTCGGGTCCAGGGTCAGCTGCTTGAAGCGAAAATTCCAGGAGCGCTCCCTTGGAACACCGTCATCGGGAACCCTGACTATCTGGACTTCGTTCGGGTCCAGGGTCAGGCACTCCAATCAAAAATACCAGGAGCGCTTCCTTGGAACACTGTCATCGGGTACCCTGGCTACCTGGACATCGTTTGGGTCCAGGGTCAGGCACTCCAACCAAAAATACCAGGAGCGCACCCTTGGAAGACCGTCATCGGGTACCCAGACTACCTGGACCTCGTTTGAGCCCAGGGTAAGCTACTTCAACCGAAAATACCAGGAGCGCGACCTTGGAACACCGTCAACGGGTACCCTGACTACCTGGAAGTCGTTCGGGTCCAGGGTCAGCTGCTTCAAGCGAAAATTCCAGGAGCGCTCCCTTGGAACACCGTCATCGGGTACCCCGGCTACCTGGACATCGTTCGGGTCCAGGGTCAGGCACTCCAACCAAAAATACCAGGAGCGCACCCTTGGAACACCGTCATCGGGTACCCAGACTACCTGGACCTCGTTTGAGCCCAGGGTCAGCTGCTTTAAGCGAAAATTCCTGGAGCGCACCCTTGGAACACCGTCATCGGGTACCCTGACTACCTGGACCTCGTTTGAGCCCAGGGTAAGCTACTTCAACCAAAAATACCAGGAGCGCACCCTTTGAATACCGTCGTGGGGTACCCTGACTACCTGGAAGTCGTTCGGGTCCAGGGTCAGCTGCTTCAAGCGAAAATTCCATGAGCGCTCCCTTGGAACACCGTCATCGGGTACCCCGGCTACCTGGACATCGTTCGGGTCCAGGTCAGGCACTCCAACCAAAAATACCAGGAGCGCACCCTTGGAACACCGTCATCGGGTACCCAGACTACCTGGACCTCGTTTGAGCCCAGGGTCAGCTGCTTTAAGCGAAAATTCCAGCAGCGCACCCTTGGAACACCGTCATCGGGTACCCTGACTACCTGGACATCGTTTGAGCCAAGGGTAAGCTATTTCAACCAAAAATACCAGGAGCGCATCCTTAGAACACCGTCATCGGGTACCCTGACTACCTGAAGGCGTTCGGGTCCAGGGTCAGCTGCTTGAAGCGAAAATTCCAGGAGCGCACCCTTGGAACACCGTCATCGGGTACCCTGACTACCTGGACATCGTTCGGGTCCAGGGTCAGCTTTTCCAAGTCAGAATACGAGGAGCGCACCCTTGGAATACCGTCATCGGGTACCCTGACTACCTGAACATCGTTCGGGTCCAGGGACAGGTACTCCAACAAAGATACCAGGAGCGCACCGTTGGAACACCGTCATCGGGTACCCTGGCTACCTGGACATCGTTTGGGTCCAGGGTCAGGCACTCCAACCAAAAATACCAGGAGCGCACCCTTGGAACACCGTCATCGGGTACCCAGACTACCTGGACCTCGTTTGAGCCCAGGGTGAGTTACTTCAACCGAAAATACCAGGAGCGCACCCTTGGAACACCGTCAACGGGTACCCTGACTACCTGGACCTCGTTTGAGCCAAGGGTAAGCTATTTCAACCAAAACTACCAGGAGCGCATCCTTAGAACACCGTCATCGGGTACCCTGACTACCTGAAGGCGTTCGGGTCCAGGGTCAGCTGCTTGAAGCGAAAATTCCAGGAGCGCTCCCTTGGAACACCGTCATCGGGAACCCTGACTATCTGGACTTCGTTCGGGTCCAGGGTCAGGCACTCCAATCAAAAATACCAGGAGCGCTTCCTTGGAACACTGTCATCGGGTACCCTGGCTACCTGGACATCGTTTGGGTCCAGGGTCAGGCACTCCAACCAAAAATACCAGGAGCGCACCCTTGGAAGACCGTCATCGGGTACCCAGACTACCTGGACATCGTTTGGGTCCAGGGTCAGCTGCTTTAAGCGAAAATTCCAGCAGCGCACCCTTGGAACACCGTCATCGGGTACCCTGACTACCTGGACATCGTTCGGGTCCAGCGACAGGTACTCCAACCAAAAACACCAGGAGCGCACTCTTGGAACACCGTCAACGGGTACCCTGACTACCTGGACCTCGTTTGAGCCAAGGGTAAGCTATTTCAACCAAAAATACCAGGAGCGCATCCTTAGAACACCGTCATCGGGTACCCTGACTACCTGAAGGCGTTCGGGTCCAGGGTCAGCTGCTTGAAGCGAAAATTCCAGGAGCGCTCCCTTGGAACACCGTCATCGGGAACCCTGACTATCTGGACTTCGTTCGGGTCCAGGGTCAGGCACTCCAATCAAAAATACCAGGAGCGCTTCCTTGGAACACTGTCATCGGGTACCCTGGCTACCTGGACATCGTTTGGGTCCAGGGTCAGGCACTCCAACCAAAAATACCAGGAGCGCACCCTTGGAAGACCGTCATCGGGTACCCAGACTACCTGGACCTCGTTTGAGCCCAGGGTAAGCTACTTCAACCGAAAATACCAGGAGCGCGACCTTGGAACACCGTCAACGGGTACCCTGACTACCTGGAAGTCGTTCGGGTCCAGGGTCAGCTGCTTCAAGCGAAAATTCCAGGAGCGCTCCCTTGGAACACCGTCATCGGGTACCCCGGCTACCTGGACATCGTTCGGGTCCAGGGTCAGGCACTCCAACCAAAAATACCAGGAGCGCACCCTTGGAACACCGTCATCGGGTACCCAGACTACCTGGACCTCGTTTGAGCCCAGGGTCAGCTGCTTTAAGCGAAAATTCCTGGAGCGCACCCTTGGAACACCGTCATCGGGTACCCTGACTACCTGGACCTCGTTTGAGCCCAGGGTAAGCTACTTCAACCAAAAATACCAGGAGCGCACCCTTTGAATACCGTCGTGGGGTACCCTGACTACCTGGAAGTCGTTCGGGTCCAGGGTCAGCTGCTTCAAGCGAAAATTCCATGAGCGCTCCCTTGGAACACCGTCATCGGGTACCCCGGCTACCTGGACATCGTTCGGGTCCAGGGTCAGGCACTCCAACCAAAAATACCAGGAGCGCACCCTTGGAACACCGTCATCGGGTACCCAGACTACCTGGACCTCGTTTGAGCCCAGGGTCAGCTGCTTTAAGCGAAAATTCCAGCAGCGCACCCTTGGAACACCGTCATCGGGTACCCTGACTACCTGGACATCGTTTGAGCCAAGGGTAAGCTATTTCAACCAAAAATACCAGGAGCGCATCCTTAGAACACCGTCATCGGGTACCCTGACTACCTGAAGGCGTTCGGGTCCAGGGTCAGCTGCTTGAAGCGAAAATTCCAGGAGCGCACCCTTGGAACACCGTCATCGGGTACCCTGACTACCTGGACATCGTTCGGGTCCAGGGTCAGCTTTTCCAAGTCAGAATACGAGGAGCGCACCCTCGGGACGCTGCCATCGGCGACACTAGCTACCTGGACATTATCGGGTTTTAGGGTATATGCTTATTCAAATAAAACTTGAGTCGACACGCCGACATCGGCATCCTAAACTACCATTTGCCCGTGTAAATCAATTATAAAAAAAACATGGAATGAATTTTGATATGTCTTGTCTTATCTTCTGTAAGTTTGAAAAAATCTGCAGTACTTTTCGTTGAATCTATGGGACACGGCCAATAGTTTTGCCATATTCTGTCTAACTATAATACATTAACAATTTACTTTCAATCTCATGGTTTCAAATCTACGCGGGAAGCAAGAGCATGTAAACGTGTTATGTACTATGCGTGAACATAGCTGCTTCATCAGGCTACCGCGGCTAACTTCAGGATCGTGACACTGAAGAAAAATTTCTGGTCGAAAAAAAAGTAGTAGATCGCTTGACCCGGTACTCCAAACTCATTATTGCGAACGAGTTTTTGAGTATCTCTTTTTGTCGATCGCTCAATTGGGATGGTAGATGAGCATTAAATCCTGTTCGCACCCAAAAAAAGTTGTTTTGACAAAATTAATGCCAATGTAAAAGTCGAGCGTGCGATCTCAAACATTATATAGTTGCGGTGTCTTCTGCTTGACGCATGGAACACTACCGCGTTCCGTGAGATAAAGTATTTATGTCATGGGTTGCATTCACTCGATGCGAAAGATGAAGGGGTAATATACCTCTGTGACTTTTTTTCCCAATTTTTTTTATTGTCTTGAATACTCCATAAACTATCTAAGAATGATATAAAAAGTTGATTACGCGAGGAAACAAGTTTCAAGACCCTCAAAAAATCAATTCTTTGAATTAAGTCACGGAGCCAACAGTTATGGAGTTACGGCTTTTATTCTTCTCTTTATAAAACCACCCGCAAAGATGCAATTTCGTCAAGAACAGATGAGGGATAAGTGAATCTTCTATTGGAAGGCCGATTGTACGGAGCAGGATTCGCAAATAAGAGATAATGCAAGTTTTATCGAATTTATAGTACTTCAGAAATTTGGACGCGTTTTCCTCGAAACCGTCTTTTTTGTCCTGGTCGTACTGATAGCTCCGTTAATTTTCAGCCGATTAACTCGGAATTTTGACTGTAGCTTGAAAATATAATTCTCAGAGGGAATCGTAGAATTTTTCTGATATACTTGATTTACCGATTTTATGGCCGATTTTCGAACGAAAAAAATCCGAATTCACGCTATTTCTCGCCGAATTCAAATTTCGAAAAAAATCCTACAATGTTCTCTGGGTTTCTCATTTTACTTCGAAAAACCATTCGATTTCTTGTTCTAGGTTCATAATTGTATCTTGTATTGTAGCATTACGGCCGAGGAGACCTACTAAGAAATTTTTTTTTCTGATGCGTTGGTAAGTCGCCACTTTGTATTTCTCGAAATGAATAAAGTGTATTTTTGTTGTTGAATACCAGTTCTTTTACGTATATTGAACCTTATATTCTTAAACACTTTTTTTCGATTATGGTAAGTCTTCAAACTTGACCTCGAATCCGGTGTTCACAAATGTATATTACCCCTTTATCCGAGAAAATAATTCACGAGATACGCACTGCACACACCTAATAACACATACTTTATAACACGCATGGCAGTAGATTTCAATAATTTTTCTATTGAGGGGGTAGCTTACCTAAATTTTAACATGATTAAAAAAAAATCGAACGAGGCTGTAAATTTATATTCTAATTCATTTTTTCACGGCGGTTTCAATCACGTATCGACCACCCCGGAAAAAAATTTTTTTCACTGTGAAATAATTTTTTCAATTCTTTAGAACGTACTTGGGATTTTTTTTCTCGGCTCCTAGAAGTCTAATCGCAAAACCGATACGTACGTTTGTAGACATTGTATTGAGGAACCTTCAAAAAAATTTTCAGCCCAAACCACTGAAAGTAAGTCTCAATTATTCACCTCCCCCTACATCACGTTCCCACCTTCATTCTGCAACGTCAAAAAGACATCCATTTAATTCACACTAAGTAATTAGCATACATGCGATGTGTGCGTGGGAGGGTGTTTGTGTGTCGGTGTGTGTATGCGCACACAAACACACACACACACACACACACACACACACACACACACACACACACACACACACACACACACACACACACACACACATACACACACACACACACACACACACACACACACACACACACACACACACACACACACACACACACACACACACACACACACACACACACACACACACGCACGCACGCACGCACGCACGCACGCACGCACGCACGCACGCACACGCACACATCGCATGTATGCTAATTGTGCTCAGTGTGAATCAAATGGATGTTTTTATGACGTTGCAGAATGAAAGTGGAAACGTGATGCAGGGGGAGGTGAATAATTGAGACTTACTTTCAGTGGTTTGGGCTGAAAATTTTTTTGAAGGTTCCTCAATACAATGTCCACAAACGTACGTATCGGTTTTGCGGTTAGACTTCTAGGAGCCGAGAAAAAAAAACCCAAGTACATTCTAAAAAATTGAAAAAATTATTTTACAGTGAAAAAATTTTTTTTCCGGGGTGGTCGATACGTCATTGAAACCGCCGTAAAAAATGAACTAGAATATAAATTTACAGCCTTGTATGATTTTTCTCTAAACATGTTAAAATTTAGGTAGGCTACCCCCTTAAGAATGAGATTCCAACTTTAAGTTATTCACTCATGAAATTGACAAACATAAACCAATTCTTACAAATTCGTATGATCACTGCATGCGCCATTCCACAATGATCTCAAATATATAGGGTTTGCCTGTCAAGGAGAGACTTTATAAACCACTTTGTAAACGCTCTACTTGTCCATACTAGAGACACGTATGACCTATGTATGGCACAGGTTAGATTACCGATAATTGACTTTCAACTTCCTAAAGCCAAAGTATGGAAGCTTAAGGGGGGATATACAGGTCAAACGACAGAAAAATTCGATTTCTTTTTCTTTCATGAAAAGTTAGTAAATTTTCCGTAGAATACGCTCCTAAAACCTTTTCTTCGAAATTCGAACTCCAAGCGTTTTTTTCAAGGGATTGCTGATTGAAGTGTAAGTAAGATTTAACGGTAATTTAAAACTTTCAACGCGTTTTTCTCAAAACTGCATTTTTGGAGTTTATGCCGGTGATAACTCGAAAACTAATTATCCGATTGAGCTGAAACTTATAGGGTTTCTTTATTATAGTATTACCTATCAGATGAATTAAAAATTATTGTAATATTTTATTATTAAATATGGAAAAATGTGAGAAAATGGCGGGAAAAAAATTGAAAAAAATTGAGTTTTTCGAAAAAGATACGCCAAAAGTGCAAATTTTTTTTTTAATTTTTTTTTGATAATTCATCTACTAACTATGAATGTAATTAATGTAAATTTTTTTGATTTTTTGATTTCCGATCAAAATTGCGACCAGGAGAGCCGGCACAAGCAAAATAGAGGTAATTTTTCAACGCTATCTAACGGCCGCCATTTTGTGAGAAAAAATTTAAAAAAAATATTTTTGTATACTACATGGATAAACTTCTAACTGTCAAAAATTTTCGATAGATTTGATTAAAAACTACCCTTGAAAACGATTTTCAAAAATGAGTTTTTTTTCTCGTTCGACCTGTATATCCCCCCTTAAGAGTCATTCCCGGACGAGCTAACTAAATACATTTGTGTTTTTCATGAACTTTTGCATCTAGTGATCACACTTTTGTAAGAATCAATTCATATTAGCTAATTTCATGAGTAAGTACCTTGTAGTTGGAATTTGAGCCAACTCGTCGATAGCTGTTTGAACTTTAGCTATGCAGTTTATTCAATATGAGTGGATTTCATGAGTAAATATTCATGAATATTATCCAAGGAAGTTTTCTTTTCTCGTAGCAACCGTTTCTAGAGATATAGACAGCGGTTGCTAGATATGTCAACAGCGGCTGCTACGGAAACTGTTTCATTGATTCTCGTCACAAAGATTGGACAAATTCTTCGAAAGTCATCGCGTGCCAGAAAACAACGTTACGTACGTACGTACGTACAGACATATAGACATTTTTGGGATTTCATGTTTTTTGACCCGTAGATTATGTAGATTATAAAAAGAGGAGACTTCCAGGTCTTGAAGTCTGATTCGAAAGTTCAATTTCTACCTCGTCACAAAGCTTTCTGTTTGCGAAAGCAAAACGGCCGTTGAGTGGAGAAAATTTTTACTCAAAAATTCATCCGTATAAGCGCAAAAATAGAGAGCAAACTGCACTCATAGTAGAGAATAAGTGGAGTAGGGGGGAACAACAAGCGTTTTGAGTATTACACGAGGCGGAATAAACGGGTGAAAATGAATAAGTTGAGACAAGCGGGCTAGCTCGTTTTCGGTAACGGCGGGCTGTTTTCGGGCAGACACTGTCGATTATATACGTATCAACAGCAGTCAGGTGTGTTTACATTATCGCAATGGAAGGTTTTGAGCGATTATATATGTCGATTATATACGTATCAACAGCAGTCAGGTGTGTTTACATTATCGCAATGGAAGGTTTTGAGCAACACGAATGAGGAATGCGTGCGCTGCTTAAGAGACAAGAAATACGCACGATAAGATGTGAGATTGTGACATTGTCGGCAGAGAAACACGTGAGGCAAATGTAGCGAGTACGATCCCTGTATTGCGTGATCGATTTATCCGGACTTTGTGTTGCGAGGATACTACGCTCGTGTTAGAGACGCCGTGGTACGAAATGGACCTCGTAGCATGAGTTTGATCGCAAATACGAGATAATTAGTTTATTTTGACGTTAAATTCGCGTTCAGCTTCATTAATAATGATATTCAACACAGTCATGTTGATTATTATTTATGTTTCAATTTGGCCCATTTCGATTGAAATTGAATCTAAAAAGAGCTATCTTCACCTTATTTTGAACGTGCCTTTTCTCGAAGAGATCAAACGGACGTTCTTCCAGTGGGAGATATTGTAATTGTAAGTGTTGCGCGATTGTCATTGGTTGAGCCTGTAATAATTTATCAATATTATAACAACAGCAATTTGTGATGTAAACTCGATTCAACAAGGTATACTCACCATGTTGAAGCTTCACTTCAATACACATGCCAGTCTTAGCTTAGATGGAAGAGATTTTCCAAAGCTACGTTTTTGTAGAAGGTGACGAATCATCTCATGTAACCTATCAAACTGTGCAACTGTCATTCCCACAAGCTTCCTGGACTGTTCTTCATTAGTCACTTTAAAATATGTGAAAATAGTGGAGTAAGCTCCAAACTGTTCCCTGCTCTCATCCTGAATGTCTGGTCTGACCCACTAGCGTCTTGGATTTTAAAGTAATTGAAGCCTCAGTAAGTACAAATGTGCCAGGTATTGTAACGCAATACGGAACAACTTCGCCAACATTTTGATTTACTTTAGTTTTCTTCCAGGATCTATACCTTCGACAATATTTTCAGATTAAGGGAGGTTATTACTACAGCTGTAAAGCAGACCGAATGCGCCAGCAGTGGCGGGTGGGCTGGCGACTTGAGTTGGCAACCCTAACATTTCCCCAGAAAGTCGCGCGTAAAAGTCACGCGACTCTGCCTATTGAGGACGCACCCATAGCGTCCGCCTGGCAAGCTACGCACCACGGTTTTGCCAGCTTGCGATCTCGTCGTACCCAAACAAATTATCAATAAATAATTGCCTTCGATCCCGCAATACCAAGTGCATTCACACGATCAAATACAACGGACATTCATACAGTATACATTCACTCGTTTCACTTGCACCAATTCCATTCACGCTTCCACTCACACACACACAGTTTCTCCTTCGAAAACCCCTCGTCACCAAGCCACAACACCCTGGGCTCTGGATATTACCCAGAGAACAATCCGTCCCAACAATCAATATACATGTTCATACAATACCAATACAATAATGTATTATTATCTAGTTTGTTCAATTATGAGGTTTGGATATTATCTGGTTTGGTCCAACTTCCAACAATCGTTCATCCACTCGTTCTGTGCAAACGCCAGGACGCAAAGTAGGCACTTAACTGACGCTGGGACGAAAAATCATAAACAATTGAAACAAGTTAGCAACAACGAGCTCGTTCCACTGTGCACGATTTAATAATTCTTAAAATTGGCAGGACCCGATGTGAAAATGACCAAAACTCGTGATAATTCATTTATAAATAAGTTAATTATTCAGGAACAATAATTTGTTAAAGCAAAAGTGCTCCCTCGTTGCCCAACATAATTTCATAATTAAAACAAAGATCGGCAAACTCGAGCAATTTGATAAATAAACAATTATAATTGATTGTTCAATCATTACTAGTTCCTCGTTATTGAGAAATAACAACGTTGTCATTCTGGTAATGTTTCAATCATGAGAAAAAAAATTCTAAGTTCCGAAAAATAACTAAGTCCTCTGTCAGTTCATCGCTCGCGAAGTTTAACTGACATGACTGTGGGACGTCCTACCGGTGGACTTAGCCTCTTGGGGTGGTCCAGCTAATATCCCAACGCGGTGCTCTTGATTGTCACGGATTCTCAAAGCGTTTTGGGAAATGTCAAAACGTCTGGTTTGATCGCATCAGATTACTTTGCCAATATCAAATTAAAAGTCCGAGATTATATGCAGAGATATGTAATGGATTACGATTTCAATAAGGGACTCAAGGGAAGAAGATACATGGATAAAAATTAAATTTTTTCCTTTGATCCTTGGTTCAAGAATTCATGTTGTGATAGAAGAAGAATCACTCTTCTTAATAGAATTAAAAATAGTCATTGCTTGACAAAGGATCATTCATTTAGAAAGAATCTCGTGGATTCTAATCTTTCCGAATGTCTGGAGGTTCAGACCCTGAGTCATTTGATTTGGAGATGTCCGTATGGATCTATTTTGAGGAATCACATCGTTTAATTCCTTTCTAGTGAAGGTTATCGGATAGATTGTGATATTTCTGATATTATTAATACCTCCACAGACTCAGATGTAATTTCCCAGATTGTATATTTCATCATATTTTTTCAAGATTGTTCTATGAAAATTTTGTTCATTTGCTTTATACTATGGAGCTATTTCTATTTGAAATTTTTTTGTCCTTTACCTTTTTCGGTTTCACATAAATTCTATGTTGGGAATTCTCTGCTAGTATTATGATTTTCCAGTTTCCATGAGGTTATTCGAATTTCAGAGAAGATTATTTACTACTATTTGAAGTTTTTGAGAAGAAGCTATGTTCTGTTCTACAAGAAGTTACCAGTTATTTAGTTATTTATTTATGTTCCTGATCTAGTTACATTTCAGTATATTTCTACGTATGGGTACATCTCCATGGAAGTACTAAAAAAAACTAAGTCCTCTATTTCGAATTCAATTCTTTCCGCAAAAGTTTCAAACACTGAATCGATAACTGGACTCTGCTTCATCACTCAAATCTTATTAACATACTCGGTCACTCTGCTTTATCATGCGCCGGTGCTCTGCATTACCAATCCATTTCTCTCTCGTATCGACCCAGACCACGTCAAAAACTTTTAATTTCCACCCAACCACGCTAATAATTTTTGTCGTTACGTTCTCCTCTCTTCTTTGAATGGCGCTGGATCATTTACTGATAATTGCCAAATTTGGAAGTGTTGGCGGTACAAGGCTCTCCTTGAATAGTCATTTTAGCCTATTTTTACCCCTATTTCAATTAATGTATTAATTTTTTGAGAGCTTCCAGAGCCCAGGCCCATTTTTTCACTATATAGGCTGTATGTGGTATGAGTTGCGACAACGCTCGCTAAACCCCCGCCCTCGCTGGTTACTATAGATTTCTATGGACTATATATTAGTCATGTCAGTAAATGTACATAAATACTTGAAATACTTTAAAATCATTCGATTTTGAATTCTAATTTCATTCATCTAGCAATATTTGATTTGAGCATATAATGTACACTCCTATGAGTACCGATTACTCTGAATCGATGGGTCTTACGAAGAAAAACAAATGCAATCTGTCCGCGAAAAAAGACACATCTCAATCTGTTCGCGAAGAAAGACACATACCTCAATCTGTCCGCGAAGAAAGACAAATATCGTAATTTGTCCGCGAAGGAAGACAAAACTCGCAATCTGTCCGCAAAAAGAATACATGGCGCCCATTCCACAATTGTCTGACGTGAAAAAATACATGGGATGAAAGCTTTGATTGAGTAGGTTATAATTGACAAAAGAAACAAGCCTTCTTTACAGTTCGATTGCGGTTCAACTCTTTCTCCGTTAATATTCATGGGAGGATAGTTCCGACATGTGTCTTTTTGTTTGCGGCCAGAATGCGTTTGTTCCTTTGTTTCTTTCTTCGCAGACAGATTGCGATATTTGTCTTTCTTTGCGGACAGATTGCGATATGTGTCTTCCTTCGCAGATAGATTGCGATATGTGTCTTTCTTTGTAACGTACAAAAACGTATAAAACTGTACAAAAACATCTAAAAATGT
Organism: Aphelinus atriplicis; assembly: GCA_020882685.1. Classification (NCBI taxonomy): domain Eukaryota; kingdom Metazoa; phylum Arthropoda; class Insecta; order Hymenoptera; family Aphelinidae; genus Aphelinus; species Aphelinus atriplicis. The sequence continues at coordinate 61,645 of JAJGQD010000027.1, forward strand.
ACAAAAATGTAGACAAGTAAAAATAATTGTACGAAAACGTACAGAAACGGATAGAAATGTATTTCTTGTTCCAAATGGAACGTTTATGAACGGTTTTGTACGTTTTTGTACGTTTCTGTACATTTTTGTACGTTTCTGTACATTTTTGTACGTTTTTGTTATCACCGCCGTATTTATTATTAATAATTGATACTGTAATGGCCTTAGGGCCTGGAGCATGATAACAAATGCGCGCACGAGGTGGTGAAACTCGTGTGCGCGGGAATGGGATCTTTGGCAGGAATAGCGTGGCAATGAAGAATACAAAACGGTTCTGACGCACACACAGTTTATTAGTTAAGATAAAGGGGAGATTCTACACAGGTATGAGGCGTCGAGCCTCGGGTCGCGTCTCGCGGGCCGGAGCGAGAGAGAGCGCGAACGCGTGTTGGCCGGGAGAGAGAGAGATGATGATCGAGCGGCACTCACTCGATCGAGCGGCACTTACTTACGGCCTGATATAACAAATAGTTATAGTTAACAGCCCGTGACACCCCTCCCCCAGGCGCGGTATAGCCGGTTGGCGTACCGCTCCGATACATTCATCTCTCTCATTTTATAGTAAATTGGGATGAACTTATGGGATGGCAGCATGTTCTGCTGCAAGGTATTTTCAAGCAAATGAATTGAACTATCATTTTCTTCTGAACTAATTTGTACATTATTTGAAAACACGAAGGAATGTGAATATCAAAGGTTAAGAAAATTATAAAGTTAGAAGAAGAAAGAAAAAAAATTCCTGACAGCAGGGCATTTGGGGTCTGAATAGGCCAACTGGTTCCTGCTCTCTCTTTTACTAATATTATTGACTCGCTTGGCTCTAGGGCCTGTCGTCACCAAAACAATTCTTTTGGTTTACGCAGCTTAATCTAATTATCGACGAGCGCGAAATATATGTCGTTTGTTCGATTCTAATCAAGTGCATCCATCCACTCTCACACTCACAGCCTGAGCTCGCTTTCACAATGATTATGCTTATTTCGACTGACTAGAATCATAACTAGATTTTGAAAAAAAATAATACAAAAGTTTGGCTTAATGCCTTGTAAATAATTCCTTTATAATAATCAAAACAAAATATACGGCTTAGGGCCTGACAATTTTATAAGGAAAAAACAAAACTATGGCTCAGTGCCTACGATTTTATAGAAAAAAGTAAAACTTTGGCTCAGTGCCTACGATTTTATAGAGAAAAAGTAAAACTGTGGTTTATAAGAAATTTTTTCCGGTAGAAAAAAAACAAAGCTATGGCCTAGGATTTTTTAAAGAAAAAAAACTAAATGAACTATGGCCTGGCATTTCTTCGGCGGCGACGCGGAGCCAATACTGCTTGTAGAGGCCCCGAGCTTTCGTCGTCTTCTTCTTCAGCATGTGGTTCGGGCAGACCTGGTTCGAGTCATTAGGACCGTTGCAGAGCTAATCATGCTGATCCTTTGAACCTATGATCCTTCGCGTCTTCTCGGCGCCTGGTCAGCGATGTCGCTTGCCTTTATTTCCTTTTCACTCGCTACATCAGCGTTCGAGCTCGTCGTGGTTTCCGTGGTATTCTGGCATTTCGATCGCTCGGCATTTCGTCATGAGCTACTATGGTAGTTTCCTCGCGCTAGCCTCGTCAGGTGCGCTTACGATCGTACCTGCGGCAGTCCCATTGGACAATAGTTAATTTTCGTCGTGGTAAGGGAGTTTTTCGGGGCCGCCCACGTCGTTTCCTCGAAGCTTCCGGTTCAGCTGTTGCGTTGGCGCCGAAGCCCTGGCCAGTAGCTTCGCCGCAAGTCGCTAGGACCAGATTCTCAGATCCCGAAGCTTCGTCCTTAATGTCAGGATATGTGGGTTACTCCGTCATCCTTACTCGACGCGTCCCGTTGTCAAATGATGGTAGGGCCGCTTTGCTCAATGACGAAATATTGCCGATTGAAATTTGGTGCCCGTTTCGCAGAAACTCGAGCTGCAGCTGATGATAAAGCGTGAAGTCGAGTTATGTGCTGCGACGTCTTGCGTCTCCTGGTGCCGATAGGCGCTTCTAAAATTTTGCCCTTCTCCGATTCTCCTCCTCCTTCTCGGCAGCCTTGCTTCCCATAGTAGGCTGTTAGGCGGAGTCGGTTTCCGACCGCGTTTCGGTCTCCCCGGTTTCTGTCTCCCTGGTTTGGAAGGCTGTCTCCAGCAGAAGACTCATAGTCGGCGGTGGAGGAGGTAGATAGTACTTCTCCGCATTTATGAAGTACTCTGCCTCCTTTGCTTCTCGTATGAACGTATCGACGTCTGCAATTCGTTCGCGTTTGATCTGCCTTTGCAGTACAGGCAGCAAATTTGCGAACAGTAGATCAATCTGCTGCGACAACGGCCATGCAGGTTGCATTTTGCTCAAAATTGTTAGCAGGCAGACGATATAGTCCGTTACAGGCTCTTTAGGATGTTGAGTTCTTTGCTCAGCTTCTCGACTTAGTCTCTGTTGGAAGTTTTTACCGACTCCGTACATGAGACGTGCCGAGTCGCAAAAATCCTGCCATGTATGCCATCGGTGTCGCGTCTGCCGATACCATTGTAGCGCCAATCCAGACAGCAGTTCCGTCATGCCGTTGATCAACTCTGCATCTGACAAATTCGACGACCTGTTGCACTCCTCCGCCCTTTGCAAAAATTCTTCGATGCTGGTCTTTTCTGCTAGGCCCGAAAACCCGATCTTCCAGGACCTGACGATTTTTCCCACATCAACAACCGAATTGTTGAAGATGCTACGTCGTCCCGGTGTCCACGTGTTAGCAGATTCCGGTACAGTATACATACTGTGCGCCCCCCTCCCGCAGGTTGGGTAAGTTGGGGCTTGAGGGCCTGACGGTACGTGATGGGCATTCTGTAGATTTGTCGGCTGATCTGCTGTTCGAACTGGGTTGTTCTGCGTGGGATTTGTCAGCGCATTGGGATTTGCGCCCGTGTCTGTCAGCATCGTTGATATGTCCGGGTGTCTGTCTGTCATCGCTTCATTGGAGTTTTGCGCATTCTGCATTCTCGTACTGCGTATGAGTCTACATTCTCTTACGAGCTCCTCTCTTACCCTCTCGCATTCCCGCCGAGCTTCCTGGAGTTTTGTCATTTCTGCGACGATCCTCCTATCCACCCATTCGCTAGTACCGTCTGGGTACGTTACGTGTACCTGTTGTTGCTCTCTTGCGGTCGGTCTAATCGGCGCTGACGTTGTCGTAGTTGTGGGTGTGTGTGGTTGTGTGTTTTCTGTTATGATAACATCTTGAGGTGTTAGTGTAGCGTTGGTCCAGTCCGTCAGCAGAAATTCTGTTGGGTCCGCGGTTGTTGCATTTAGCGTCATGTGCGTGCTGTTTGCGGAAACTTCAGTCTCTGCTGCTTCGATCGCTCTAGCCTACTTTGCTGTATCCGGGCTGCTGTTTCATTCAGCGTCGTGGGGCATAAGTGTCCCAGGTACTTTGTGTATTCTACCAGGAGATTTTCTCTGAAGTCGAACTGCTCCTGTTCTGTCGTTAAATCCGGACGCTGAATGAAATCGGCTGCCCTGTAGTCTCCGTGTAGTCGCCTCATGAGCTTCATCATGTTTGCCGATGTTGCTTCTCCTATTCGCAGATCCAGTTTTGTCAACGCGTCCTCGAATTCCGCATCCGTCAGTTTCGATAACCATTCCATCAGGTCGATTCTGATATTGGGGGCCATCTTGCTTACGGATGGGTGTTATTTCGAAGGGTGTGGGATTCCTTATTTAGTCTGACGGCTAATGTACGCTTACGACTACTTACTAACTATATCACAGATACGGTGAATGCTATACGCTCCTACACACTTTGTAATCTCGCACATTTACACACATACTCAGGCTCGCAGTTTCGAATAGGAATGTCGAACGTTCACGTTTCACGCAGATATTGTTAAATATATCGTACAGATCGCTTCACACTTAGTCTAAAATTATTGCAGTCTCGAAGTTTATATTAGTGTTTTGTTCACTTATTATTTTTGGAAAGTCAGTTCCATAAATCGAAACTAGTTTTAATTTCCTATCTCACAATCTCGAGCTTGAAGAGAATGAGTGAAAAAAACAACAAATAAAATTATTGAATTAGCTAAAATTCTCTCACTTGTCAACAGTTGAGTTCCGACAGTTCCAATTCTAAATAGGAACAACTGTACTTCGACTCAGGAAAATTATTGCGTTGTTAAAAGAAAAAAAAAATTTGGTCTTTTGAACAAATAGTCCCCGGAGAAAATTAGATTTCGCCAGAAACGATTTCGATTTTCGAAAAAACAACCTTCAGAAAAATTTTCTATTTCGTCAGAAATTATTTCGAAAATTTGAAAAAAGTAATTCCCGAACAAATATAATTTCGTTAGAAATTAATCGGAATTTTGGAAAGAAACTACTGATTGGAAAATTCTATTCCGTAAGAAAGCGAGTCGCAATTTCGAGAAAATAATTCTCGAAAAAGTCTTATTTCCTCAGAAAAAAAAAAAAAATTCAAAATTTTGAAAAAAATAATTTTTTGGAAAATTTTATTTCGTTAGAAAGAAGATTCTAAATTCCAAGTAAAAAAAATTGATTCCAAGGAAATTTAATTATATTAGAAAATTATGTTAGAAGAAAATGTTCGTTCTGTTGGAGAGAATTTGAGTTATAAGTTTATCTTCGAAACTGCATGAGTTCATGCCTTTCCTCGCTTGACGACTCGCTAACCCGTGTTTGCAAATGTGTAGTCGATGTTTTTCTTCGGCCCATAGGTTCTGTTCGCACGCTGGCCCGTCCGATGTTTCCAGGCTGGTGCGTATGCGCGCTGCTCGGGTTTGAATCCGGCCGCTTCGCTGCAGCGGTCGATGTTTTCGGGACGGCGCGTATATATGCTCGCCTCGTGGTAGGTGCGGACACGCGGTTGAACTGGGGGAATATGTATATCTATCGTCCGTTATAAATATTATTCGGCGCTGTGCTTGTCTCTTCGTAGCAGAGACTGTTTGGCATCAATAATTCTCCCACGAGTTTATTATTCGTGCCTCTTCACGAAAATTGCATCAGCGCACGGCGCTGTCGTTGCTACGCCGGTCGCTGCTGCCGCGGGACGAGGGAGAAAAGATGGTCGCTAAATTTTTGGGAGGAAACAAATTCACTTGTTGCGCTTTTAGATTTTAATTAATTGATTGCCACTCTATTCCAGCACCACGATTGCTGGGCGCCAGTTATCACCGCCGTATTTATTATTAATAATTGATACTGTAATGGCCTTAGGGCCTGGAGCATGATAATAAATGCGCGCACGGGGTGGTGAAACTCGTGTGCGCGGGAATGGGATCTTTGGCAGGAATAGCGTGGCAATGAAGAATACAAAACGGTTCTGACGAACACACAGTTTATTAGTTAAGATAAAGGGGAGATTCTACACAGGTATGAGGCGTCGAGCCTCGGGTCGCGTCTCGCGGGCCGGAGCGAGAGAGAGCGCGAACGCGTGTTGGCCGGGAGAGAGAGAGATGATGATCGAGCGGCACTTACTCGGCGTTGCGTGGGCCTCCGGCTCTATTCGGCGGTCGCGGTCAGCTCGGTCGCGGGCGCACGGGTGGTGAGCTGGTGGACCTAGGAAATGTCGCTGTCGTCTTCCTGGGGCGCGGTAGCACCTCGGGGCGGTCTCGCTATTCGAGGGCACGTGCTATCGCGCGCGAGGGCCGGCAATAAACTGATAAGCTTCCGCCGCGCGCTGGGCCGGCCGAGCTTACTTCGGCCGTCTTCGGCTGACGTCACGCGGCGCGATCCTCGAATTTCGTTCGCGACGTGGTCTCTCTCTCTCTCTCTTACCATTGTCGGCAGCGCTGGCTCTCTCGCTGGGCGCTGAAACATGACTTGATCAATGTAAACATTGGCATATAATACGTTATTATGAGGAGAGATCTCACAGGGCCTGATATAACAAATAGTTATAATCAACAGCCCGTGACATTGTATAGAAGTTATTTTTACTAGGGGTGGAATACTTAATGTACTCCAATGACCTTGGAGATAATTTTCCTATAAAATTCAGGTAATTTGCAGACAAAAGTGTCTCATTCTTTTTTTGCTTCAGAGGTCATTTTCAGGGTGTAAATTAAGGTGGAAAATGCCTCTGAAAGTGCAAAAACAGCAAAATCAGCAACTTTCCTATTTATCAAACAGGGTTAAGATACTTGGAAAAATCTAAAAAATTCTGGGAATATGATATGATACCCTGGAACTTAAACAAAATTTTGAGCCACATCAAATTTTTTGATGTTCGAATCCACAGAGAATTGCCTATTTATATTCAGCGACGTTTTGCCAGCTTGGTTCGCTGCCCTCATCAGGCAGTGTAGAAATTGATCAATCCATTCTTAAAAATTATGGATTGGAAGTCAGTTTCTTCCATTCATTTTTAAAAATGGTTTAATCAATTTTTACACTGCCTAATGAGGCCAGCGAACCAAGCTGGCGAAACGTCGCTGAATATAAATATATATGGAGTTTTCATTTGAACTCTATATCACTGATTGGCCCTCAAACATCGCAACTAACAACGAATTTGCAATACTTTGTGAAAGCATACTGCTGAGGCATTTGGCAGCGGTTTTTCTGGTTGGTTTACACACTGAGCTTGTTGAATGTGTTTTGGGCAGTTGTCCATCGTCCGATGACTCGTTCGAGACTTAATTCTTAGGCACATTCTTGACATTAGTTTCTTGTACATGAATAGCTTATGATAATGCATCTGGATTAATATTGATATTGATATTAATTAATATTGATTGATTCCTTTTTTATAAATCACGTTTAAATGATAGTCAAGTATTTTTGTTAACATTTTAACTATTCTTGAACTCACATCAACTGATTTATCCTTAAAGATTGAACAGAGGCACTGATAATCTGTATATACATCAAATCTCTGCCCATAAAGGGAATGTTTGTATTGTTCTATCTCCCAAACTACTAGAGCAAGGAGCTGTTTATCTGTAGTCGGGTAGTTTTTCTCTGCTGAATTCATACTGTGATTTGCATTAGAGCAAGGATGAAACGACTCCTATACCTTTATTTGGAGCATCAGGCGTTAATACAAATGTTTTCGAAGTATCCGGGTGCTTTAAAACAGGATAAATTTATAAGATTTTCTTCAAATTATTAAATTTTTTCTCTATATTTCTCATCAAAATTGAACTCAACGTGTTTTGATTCGAGTCTATTCAGGTGAAGGGTTTGTTTTGCAAAATCAAGGGTTAATTCACGATAATTTGAAGTGAGGCCAAAGTATCTTTCTAAATCGTTTTTATTGCGAGATTCGGGGAAGTTCAAGATTTTTCCTACATTTCTAGTTAGAGGACGGACACCTTCAGCTGAGATATCGTGACCAAGATTCTCAAGACTTTCTTGCATGAATGAACATTCATCAGCGTTCAAAATTGAATTCGTCTCTCTCAATCTATCAAAAACTGTTTTGAGATTCCGTAGATGGTATTCCGGCGACAACCGAACACTATCAGGTCGTCGATGTATATGAAACAAATTTTCTCAATCAAACCTCGGAGTTTAACCCTTTTCCTCCTGAATAACCGTTTTTTATTTCAAATTTTCGACCTCATATCCTTTAATGAAAAAAGCATTTAAAAGATGTATGAAACATCATTTCTTATAGATATGGACCTCCTCTTTCGAATGGTGTTGAGGAAATTTTTCAGTAAATTGTAAGCCGGAAAATTTATAGGCTGTTTTTCCGGAAAATTGACGAATTTTTCACGTTTTTTTTTAAAAAAAAGTTTATTTTGGAATGGAAAAAAATGTCATACAACATTTCTACCACTGTAAAAGGGGTTTTAGATATCCGACCTGCAAAATCCCGTTGGTATTATTTTGAAATAATTTTTTTTATTTGATCTATAGTTTTTGAGAAAAAAAATAATGAAATAATTTTTTAGAAATTTTTCTGTGCGTTTCTTAGCCGGCAAATCGAAAAATTTATAGGAACAAAAAGTCTTAAAATTACTCGAAGAACATTCTCAAATTTTTTCAAAAGTTTTTAAGCAATTTGCGTTTTTTTGAATATTTGAAAAATCAAAATTTTGGAAAATTTCATCAAAAAAATCTGAAAAAATTCAAGAGTGTTCTTCAGGTGATTCTAAGATATTTTTGTTCCTAAGAATTTTTCGATTTGACCCATAGTTTTCGAGAAAAACAATTCCAAGTTGAAAGCTACAATTTTTTCGGTCGGCCGCCATTTTGGGTCTTCCATCAATAAATTTGAACAATCACAACTATGCCAACTTTTAGTTTAAGGTCCATGGACGCTCGAAATTCACTTCCCGGAGTTCGTTGCGACCGGTTTCCATGTTTTACGGTTGGCACAAAAAAAATTTTGACTCGAAATTTTGTGTTTTTTTGCAATCAATTGTTTATAACAATGAGGGTGTTCATTTAATCGAGACAAAAGTAACGTAATCGGAAAGCTGACAAAATTTTGCACAAGAAAATGTTCTTCCCAAATTTTTTGAACCATTATAACCATATAAAATCTATCGCTCAAAAAAACGGCCGTCGAGCGGCCGTTTGGGCGCTAATGGGTTAAGATAGAAATGTCTTGAAATCAGTTAAAGAATACGTCAAAATTTTTTCAGAATAATTCAACAATATTTCAAAAATTTTTACTTTGTCCCCCTTCAGAACTAGATATTATCTCCAAGAGTTTTTTTTGAATGTTATAAAATCGTCCTAAAAAAATTTTCACGTATTTTTTAACAAATTATAAGACATTTTTATTCCAAAAGAATCCTTGCCAGACTTTATAGTTTTTAAGGAACAAATTCGCAAAGTTTTCCCAATTTGGACGCCATTTTGTGTCCGCTATTCTGAATTTCAAAATAAAAGAAACGGGATTTTGAAGGTCGGACATCTATAACTCCTTTTACAGTTGTAAAAATGTTGTACAAAATCTTTTTCTATTCCAAAATAAACTTTTTTTTAAAAAAAAAGTGAAAAATTCGTCAATTTTCCGGAAAAACAGCCTATAACTTTTCCGGCTTACAATTTACAAAAATTTCCTTAACACCATTCGAAAGAGGAGGTCCAAATCTATAAAAAATGATGTTTCATAAATTTTTTATATACTTTTTTCATTAAAGGATATGAGGTCGAAGATTTGAAATAAAAAACGGTTATTCAGGAGGAAAAGGGTTAAAGTTCTTCACTCTCTGGTATGTCGCTGGGGCATTTATTGAACCCATGGGCATACAAAGCTACTCACAATAATCTTTGTGCGTATTAAATGCGGTCTTTAGTGTATCAGAAGCTTCTACTGTTACTTGATGAAAGCCATTTGCCATGTGAAAGCACAACATGACCTTTGCATTACCGAGCGTACGTGAAATTTCATCTATTGAAGGAAGTGGATAATTGTCCTGCTCAGAAAGGGAATTCAACTTGCGAAAATTCATGACTAAGCGCCATTTTTCGTTCTCCTGAGGCATTCATTTTTTTGGTACCAACGAAACATTTGATTTATACGGAGAAAAGATTGGTTTGATGGAACCCTTTCTATGAAATATGAAATATTACTCGAGTCTCTTTCAAACTTGATTTTCAGTTAGTCGATGTGTTTCTGGCACTCCTTCGATTTAGTTACTGGAAGAATAATATAAATTTTTTTCTTGAACTCCTGGAGTAGTCATTCCAGAATTATTGTTTAGATCCTTTTCAAATTTTTCTCTTAACAGTAATGTCCAATCCTGAGAATTTCAATTTCACAAAACCCTATTGCCTGATAAATGCCATCTATTATATAAACTCCTTTCCTTCTTGATAGAGAAAACCTTCTAAAAGAATTATTTGCCGGGTCGATACATTGAATTTTGAGGTGGAATTTTTCAGAGCTCGAATCTACCAATAATGCATTTGGTATTATCATGCCGATGAATCTGGGAAACAATAATACATCCTCCCTATCGAATCGGAGAGCTTCATCTCCGATATTCCGAGGGGCTGATGAGTTATGTATGACTCTTGCAATCCGTGTATTTTCCTCGGTGGGTCTTTGCTTTGAGGCTGAATTTTTTAAAAATTCGCATTTTTCAGATGAGAATGTTTCTTAAAACACTTTTCCTCTCTATGATAAGAAATGCCGCCAGAATCGCAAATGTGTCTTGCATTCCGTTAATGCATCAGCCGTGAATTATCGACAGTTCTGCTTTCTGATTCGCAAATTTTCGTGAGCGACTCATCTCGCCTGTTTTTTGTCCTTCTCCTATTATTTTGTCTTCCCTAAGCATAATTCTCCATACATCGCTGATTGAAATGTGTCGTTAAGGTTCATAGAATTTTTTGTCATGACTTACGGCCGGATTACTGGTTTGAGAGCGCGTGTCCCAGTTGAAAAAAATTCGATGGAAAATCTCGAAGGGAAAATCCCGACGAGATTCCAGGCTACGGAAAGGAAAATCCAATGGATTTTCCCGACATTTGCCGGGATTTTCCCGACTTTCCCGGCAAACATCGGGAAAATTTCAACAATATTCGGGAAAATCCATGCAAAAATGTCTGGATAATCCCGGCAAACGTCGGGAAAGTCCCGACAAACTTCGGAAAAAAACCATGCAAAAATGTCGAGATAATCCCGGCTAACGTCGGGAAAATCCCGACAATCATCGGGAAAATCCCGGTCATCCTCGGGAAAATCCCAGCAATCGTCGGGAAAATCTATGCAAAAATGTCTAGATAATCCCGGAAAATGTCGGGAAAATCCATTGGATTTTCCTTTCCGTAGCCTAAAATCCCGTCGGGATTTCCCCTTCGGGATTTCCATCGGGATTTTCCATCGACTTTCTTTCAACAGGGGTGAATCTATTAATTTTTTCTTCATCATCCATTCTTCGAGAGACTATTCGGAACATCTACTAGATAAATCAATTTCCAGACTCTTCTATCCCTTCCAGCATAACGTTTCATAACATTTTCAACACACTCTATGTAGCCTTGTTGCATAGAATTCATTTCTTCGGAAAACTGCGAGTAATTTTTCTCAATTTTTCCGAATGCTAAACTCATAACATCAGAAAAATCTTTTGGGAGTGATTTGGATTAATTTTCCCGCCACTGCAGTGGCCTCTCCTTTCAATTTATTTTGAATAACTTTATTCATAAATACAATTTTCTTCGCGTCGTTCGTCATTTGCTTATTGACACGACGACATTGCACTGGAAAATCTTACACGTTCGTGGTTTCTTCAAATTCTCGAACTTCACTAAGAAATTCCCGAATTTTGCGATGTCGATTGATTAAATTTCTGCAGTCTCCTTGGTAATTTCATCTTCATGGTGGGGGCCGATGGTGTCGGTCTAATTTTCAATTTCTTCGAATGATCTTTTATTTCGTTGAATTTTTTCTTTGAATTCTCTTCGCGCTCAATACATGATGATAAATTATTTTCCACCTTAGGGACAGACATTGTTTAAAAGCACTATTCGATCGTGCGAGTGAAACTTTTTGCGGTCTCGTTAATTTCCAACAATGGACGATGAAGGTTTTCGTTTACCTAAAAAAAAATCGTATTTTTCATCGAAAATTATTTCGAGAATTCAGAATCAGTGTCTGAACTACTCACGTAAAATACACATGGGTGGTGTAGCATTAATTAGATCACACTCACCTTTTATTTCTCACAATGCATAATGCATACTGGCGCTACCTTCCTGCACTCTCCAAGTGATTAGTGATGGTGACCTTCTCAAAAAGCTTCTTCCTTTATATAATGTTATTGCTTCAGAGATGATGCTCCGATCGAACGGCCAACTGCAAGTCCCGGCTGAGCGAGTCGTCTTACTATTCGGACTTCCAAACAAAGTAGTCTCCATCTGGTGGTAGCATTCTGAAGTGTCGTAAGTTATACTAGAGCAGACGACTTTGACTCAAGGTATGAGTATTCAAAATGAACACGAATTCAAAAATGGCAACATTTGTAGACGATGAAGTATTTATTGGGGGGAAGAAGCGAAATTGCGCGATAAAAGTGTGCTTCATTCATGCTGGCGATGGAGAACTCAAGCAAAGGGTGAAGTATTTATTTATTTTTTCTCTGTTACTGCATTACTGAGTCCACACATCAGAATATGATTTGAATTCGAAATTCTGCTCCCTTCTTTAAATGTCCTTACTCCACTTCCAACATTATAATATCAAATATTTCTGAAGCAGATATTAAGACGTACTACCGTGAGTAATTGACAAGATTCATTAAAAACAATACAAGATCATACAATATTAGAACGTATACCTTCATATCAAGTTCATACTTGCCTCCTGAAGCTACGTGACTTAAGTATAACTTACGATTGCTGTACGCAAATGCCCTCTGGCGAGGTTTGAACATCCGAATAGTAGCTGAGCGTTTCACTTCACGCTGTTTTCACTATTTATTCCTGGTGCACAGCACTTGTTTTTCATAATCCCACGTCCTGCACGGTCACCCACTTGTGAGAAAGTTCACAAGAGGATCGTGGGGTGGGTGAATTGATAGGAATAAGCGTGATTTGTATTATATATATATATATATATATATATATATATATATATATATATATATATATATATATATATATATATATATATATATATATATTTATTTATTTATTAAGACGCCCGGGTTTAGGCACATGCCCCGGCGGTTATAGCCTTGGAAGAAAAAAAAAGACGCCCGGGCCTAGTCGACAGAGCCTCCGACTAGGATAAGGTCGCATCAAGAACTTTTTGCCCACAGGCAGCCATTGGCTTTCCTACCCCGAGAAATCTCTCAAAACAAAGCATCTGGCCGAGTCGCACTGGTACTCGGGTGGATGTCTGAAAATCAAGAATTTTCCTAGCGCCGCGTGATTTTCGGGAGGCTGCAAGTGCGGCTCTTTTTTTTTAATGTACCAGGTGACTTGAAAGAACCATGTTCGAATATATAGGGTGGGCGATATTTACATTGGAAACATATTTATAATTTTTAATAATTTAATTATTGTCATTTTATAATTCTGGAAACCAATCATCAAATTTATATGGAAAGAATGGTGGGTCAGGAAAAAATATCAATGAAATAATTGCAAATTAACTCAGAAACCAACGACCGGAATCGAGTAGAGAAATAGATTGTTGGTATTTTTGAGTCATATTTTGATACATTATTTATATCAATGGACGGCATTTTTGTCATAGTAGACGTGGAGTACCCGTTTTTGGTCATGTTTTGTAGGCTTAAGTGCATTTTTTCGCCCTAGGAAGTTGTTGACACCCAAAATAGGATCAAAAGTAAATCTCACGCTCACTATGGCAAAATAGTACATCTCGATACAAGAGCAAAATGCGACTATAGGCACGTGTAAAATTTACTGCTCGAGTGAAGCGAAGCTGATAATTACTCAAGCTTAGAATTATCTTTTATCTTACAAGGAGAGGCTGTTACCCCCGGGTGTCCAATCACGATGAAACTCTGTGAAATGGTTCACGGGTAGCCTAATAGCTGATATCTACAGCCACGCAGTCCAACGGTTTGTTTTCCTAAAGATATTTTAGAATCATTGTTGGTTTTAGGCATGTACAGTATATCTATAGCAATAGTTTTGGAATATATAGATATAATGTACATACATTCAATCGAAAATGATTCATTGAATATCTTTGGGAAAACAGAACGTTGGGCTGCGTGACTATAGATATAAGCTATTAAGCTACTCATGAACCATCTCACAAAGTTTCGTCGTGATTGGACACCCGGAGGTAGTGTCCTCTCATTGTTAGTATTAAACATCATTCTGTGTCACGAGTGTAGAATGCTAAGGTTTAGTGATCATCTGTTATCCGTAATGTGGCGTTGCTTGGGAAATATCGAGTTACGTTGCGAGCTCTAAATGTAACGGACCGACCTATCAGACTGCACCCAAGAATGGAGATATCACATGATATCCAACCTTTGTCTAAACCCGAAGAAGATCTACGTCTTCGAGATTTTCGAACCCCTCTTCGAATAACTTATGTTGTGGAAGAGACGAGGTACGCAGCGAATACCATCGATATATTTACTCTCCATTCCTTTCAACCGAGTTGGATGTTACTATTGCTTGGAGGAGAGAGTCTAAATATATATTCCGAGATTGAGGGGAAGAAAAATTTCCTTTCTTGGGAATTGTGATTTATGAAAAAAGAAACAAAAACAATTTGCGAAGATAATATTTATTTACTTCCATCAGCTACTTCTATAGAAATTGAGAGCATGACCTCATATGTTAATATATCTTTAACTGTGATGAGTCCCCTTTTCACAGTCATCACGCCCAATGCCATATACCTCCCTCGTCCAATTCTGAAATAAGAACAAAAGAATCTTGCTCAAATCGTTAAGCATTTGGCTCCCAGTTCACTGAAAAACTTTCGGCCCTACTGTAGTGCCACTATCCACTACAGTAGCGCCGGATTGGTTCGTAAAGTTGCGCCGAGAACTCGGCAATACTGTACTATACCATATCGTCGCCTGGGGGGAAAAAGCAACGATCTCAGAAACGCGCTAAAGAAAGATCTATTTCGATTTAAGCGAAATAAAAAGATCTATTTCGAATTGAGCGAAATAAAAAGATCTATCTCGAATCGAGCGGAATAAAAAGATCTATTCCGAATCGAGCAGTATAGAAAGATCGTTTTCAAATCGACTTTTAAAGAAAGATCTAACTCAGATTTTACATTATAGAAAAATCTGTCTCAGGTTTAATTTTACTTTGCGGCGTTTTTTCGAGTTCGGAGTTGATGCGGTACGCGCGCACTTGAGTGCGATTGCTTATGCGCGTGTGTGTTTATTTAAATATGTGTGTATGTGTGTGTGTACGGACACATCTAAATGTAATATGCCAAGTTAACTATTTACGTTAAACAGTTTTTGCCTCGATGGTTTCTCGTAGAAATTGGTATTCATGTGTTTTTGGGGTCGCTGATAACGAATCCGGCCTCAAATTTTAAAAATTCAAATTAGAGCCTCTAAGATCACCTGACAAAATTTTGGAAAAAAATTGAATTTTTTTAAAAATCGGTATTTATGGGTTTTTGAGGTCGCTGATTACGAATCCGACCTCAGATTTTGAAAATTCAAATTAGAGCTTCTAAGATTCCAGGCCAAAAATTTGGAAAAGAAATTGAATTTCATTAAAAATTGGTATACATGAGTTTTTTAGGTCACTGATTACGAATCCGGCCTCAGGCTGAAATCAGCCTTAACCTTGAGCACGTAGAGACGAGAGTCATATTAAACGTATAACCAACATAATGTTTTCAACAATTTGAATTCTCAAAATTTGAGGCCGGATTCGTGATCAGCGACCTCAACAACTCATGTATAGTTCACCAACACAAAGTTCAATTTTTCCAAATGTCAAGTGATCTTAGAGGCTATAATTTGAATTTTCAAAATCTGAGGTCGTAATCAGCGACCTCAAAAACACATGTATACCAATTTCTACGAGAAACCATCGACGCAAAAACTGTTTAAAGTAAATAGTTAACTTGGCATATTACATTTAGATGTGTCCTTACACACACACATACACACATATTTACATAAACACACACGACATAAGCAATCGCACTTAAGTGCGCGCGTACCGCATCAACTCCGAACTCGAAAAAACGCCGCAAAGTAAAATTAAACCTGAGACAGATTTTTCTATAATGTAAAATCTGAGTTAGATCTTTCTTTAGATGTCGATTTGAAAACGATCTTTCTATACTGCTCGATTCGGAATAGATCTTTTTATTCCGCTCGATTCGAGATAGATCTTTTTATTCCGCTCGATTTGAGATAGATCTTTTTTTTTCGCTCAATTCGAAATAGATCTTTTTATTCCGCTTAAATCGAAATAGATCTTTCTTTAGCGCGTTTCTGAGATCGTTGCTTTTTCCCCCCAGGCGACGATATACGACATAACCACAATGCCGTCTCCCGGGATTACCGTAGCGCCGCATCTCGGCACTGTAGTCTGGAAGCACCTGGATATACCCTAATCCACGATGATGTTCAGGTCGTTAAGGTCGCCGAGGGCAGTGTCCCGAGGGTGCGCTCCTGGTATTTTCTCTCGGTCAACCTGACCCAGGACTGGACCGATGTCCAGGTAGTTAGGGTACCCGATGACGGTGTTCCAGGGGTGCGCTCCTGGTATTTTCCCTCGGTCAACCTGACCCAGGACCGGACCGATGTCCAGGTAGTTAGGGTACCCGATGACGGTGTTCAAGGATGCGCTCCTGGTATTTTTGGTTGAAGCTGACTCTGGACCCGAACGATGTCCAGGTAGTCAGGGTACCCGATGACGGTGATGCAAGGATGCGCTTCAGGTATTTTTGCTTCAGAAGGTGACCTTAACTACCTGGACATCATTTGAGTCCATGGTCATTTTCCTGGAACAAAACTACCAGGAGCGTACCCCTAGAACATTGTCATCGGTGACCCTTGCCACGTGGACATCGGTCGGGTCAAGGATCGGCTTCCCCAAGCAAAAATACCTGGAGCGCACCTTTGGAACACCGTCATTGGGTACCCTAACTACCTGGACATCGGTCCGGTCCAGGATCTGGTTGATCGAGGGAAAAGACCAGGTGCGCACCCGTGGAACACCTTTATCGGCTACCCTGACCACGGGTCCAGGCGCAGTTCCTCCAACCAAAAATACCTGGAGCGCACTCTTGGACACTGCCCACGGCGACCCTAACTATCTGAACACGTCCGGAGTCAGGGTGTTCTTATTCAACCCATATATCGACCCTCCCTATTCATAAGGACGTATCTCGGAAGTCAGAATAATAAGGACGTATCTCGCGGGACGCCGGAGCATCGGAAAAAAAGGACGTATCTCGCGTGAGCGCAAAGTAAGGACGTATCTCGGGCGAGTGCAAAGTAAGGACGTATCTCGCGCGAGCGCAAAGTAAGGACGTATCTCGGAGGGACGCGCAAAATAATATTAGCTCGGAGTATTGCAAAGTAAGAAAGTATCTCAGCGGTTTAAAATCAACTAATGCATTAAAATTAAGTAATGCAGTTCACACATGAAGATAAATTCCTATTATCGATATGAACAAGCTATTCTAAGACCAAAGGTTCGCGGAAACATGAGCTTTCGGAGAATTTTTCCCGATTAATATGTATTTGTAGAACTGTATTTTAGATTTTACCCTATTTCTCCATTGTAGATTAATACAATGTACGCATGCAATAACAATATTTTATCTTGAGAGAACGTTTTTTTTCCAAGTGCATGTTGGAAATATCTAACAACAAACGGTTCTAATTAATGAGTCGCCGCGCGCCGGTAGCTTTATTCGTGGATAAGACTTCTGGACTCTCGCCCAGAGCGTCGGGGTTCAATTCCCGGTATGCACCTCTGTAGGGCCAGTTTTATATGAAACCAAAAATAAGAACACGCTCCGCCGTGAGCATCATATGATTTTGGCCAGTTGGTTTCTTGAATGTAAACTACAAGCCAATAACGAGAGACGAAAAACTGCGTCTTGTTACTAGTTGCTAAGCGCTTGCGACTTACGACTGCAGTCAGAGCAGCTTGGTCTGTAGTCTTAGCGCAGTCGAGCACAGAGCCACTGTGTTTCCACGTATATAAATGCCAGATAGGCTCTTGACCATCGTTTCTGTGCTTTTGACTCATGAATAAAAAAATACAGATGCTTCATATTTTGACTCGCCTCCATGATAGCTTTCATGTTTGCCGAGTTTTAATTCTATGCTTGAAATTTATTTGCGGTTATGATCGGTTATGATTTTAAATCAAAGTGAGATTGAATATTGAGTCGCAATTCTCCGCGGGCTGCGACATTATTTCGCGCTCGTCCGAGATACGTCCTTTCTTTGCTCTCACGCGAGATACGTCCTTACTTTGCGCTCGTGCGAGATACGTCTTTACTTTGCGCTTGCACGAGATACGTCCTTATTATTCTGCCGCCCGAGATACGTCCTTATTCCGGGACTCTCCGAGATACGTCCTTATGAATAGGGAGGGTCGATATGTATAGCGCTGTGAAAAATCCAGTGGTTCAGAACGGATGAACTGCCGGACTCTGCAGTCCCACAGCGCCGGGCTCTCGGGCGAATGGTTCTGCTATAGAGCTCGGGACTCGGTACGTCTCCAGTGCCGAGCACTCGGCGCAACCATAGTCTTATAGTCGGCGCTGTCGTAGTGCCGAAAGTTTTTTATGTTGAATTGGCTCAAACTCTGATATAATATAGTTCATTGATCTCTGATAAGAATTTCAAATGAGCTGACCGTCCGAAAATGAACAGTTTACGAAAAGAAGCTCCAGAGTCATGGAAAATAGAGGTTACTGGTTGGTTAGATCACGTAACATACGAAGTGATGGGTTGCCGTGGGACGGGGGTTGAATAGTAGGCTGCTGGCATTTTGCAAGCTGTATAAGTTGAATTTTTCATTGGAAGAATAGGACGAGAGCGAGCTGAGGTTGGAAAGCGAATCAATGGGGTCCCATATGTCAGATGTTACGATTAGGGTTCCATGTTTGGCATGATATTTTCACATGGTTCAAAGTAAATAGATTCAGATAAGACATATTCCTATGATAATGGGATGATATGAATAGAACTTGAGATAACGGAATTGTGTTGATACAACTATAACCAATACATGAATTTCTCCGCTGCATTTTGATATTCTGCATGAGAATTATTATTGAGGTAGCAAGGAAAGGTTAAGCGAGTATCGATTCATTAACGATTTTGCGATGTATTTTTTTTTTAAATAAGCAAGTTACTTTAGTGAAAGTATAATGTAATCATAAGCCCGTACTCAATTGTTAAAAAATCAAATAATAGATATTGAGAGAAAAATTTTCCCTCTCGAATATGTTCCGGTTATTGATCTAAAGATCTACGGAATCCGATTTTTTATTGGTGTATTTTTATTCAGGAAGCATCAAAAACTCATTCCGAAATACAAACGACTATGTGAGAAAAGACCATCCAATACTCTTGTATATAGATTGAAGGATACATTCGCCACACAGGTCAGTGCGTTTTGATTCGGTGGTGCTCGAAACCACGGCTAATGCACGTGCCGCAATGAACAGTGAGATTTCATGCGGTGGTTTTCGAAACCATGTCTAAAGACAGGTACTGTTGAAGCCAGTACCTGTACCGTGCTGTCAACTGAGAAGTATTACTCTGAATTCGAAACAACTCGATAGGGCAAATAACGTGTTCAAACTTTTTTCAATCTATTCCAGTTCTTCTCGAACTTCACTACACTGGCGTATTCTCGTTCTGAAATAGTTAACAGCACTCGCACATGAACAGATCCTGTGGATGACGCCACTTTCGGGGACTATGCCGCTCCGGTAAACGACACCATCGTCAGGGACGACGGATACAACAGAGTCGAAAAAGTCGTCTTCGAAATTAGCGACCAAAGCGAGTCAACGCCGCCAGCCATGAGAGACTCAGAGACGACTGATCCAAGCTGATCCAAGCCACTGACTAATCCCCTAAATAGTTTCTAATTAGGTAAGGACTAGTCATAACGAAATTCAATAGCGAGCATAGAATGTGAGGAAATAAATTACGTTCCACAATATTCTCCACGAATATGTCTGAATTTGTAAGTCGACTTTCGACAGTTCATTAGCGCATATAAGTACTTATGATCGCAACATTTGAAAGAGCATCATCGAAACGTCTATTTAATGTGCAGTATCTTATTTTTCTTTTTAGTTCTCGGCTAAACGTTTTTCCACCATTTATCACGTGGAATCAATTGGCACATTTAGTTTTTCCAAATTTGCAATTTGTTGGTAATTTGTTTAAATAATTTTGCATCAAATAAATGAATCAACAAACGGAAAAACATGTGTACATTATTTTTGGCTAATGCAATCAATGGTAGTTTAGATCGATCTAATCTGTGCTAGCCATGGGACTTAATGGATTAATGATTCTCGGGTTCATGTATCCTTCAAAATTCTTCAGTCTAACTTTTCTGTAATAATTGAGTCAGTACTGATAATCATTACTCTTGGGGAAATTTCTTGAGGTTTCCCGTGAGCGTCAATGATAATATGTGTCAATCATAGTCTGGACATAGATAACAAGTCAGCATAAAGGTAAGGGCGTTTTGAGCTAACTGCAGCCAATGTGGCACGTTTCTCAAATTCCATGATTTACATATTTTTCATGTATTTTTTGGGCACCAGTGGCACTTAAAATAGCATCCCTTCCTTGCTGTATGTGGTATGAGTTAGGACAACTTTTAGTACCCATGTGGTGTGGGGCTTGACGAGCGAACTCCCAGGGTTCAAAAATAGAGGCTCCAATTGGTAATGTGGAGTACTTAATGTGCTGCAATGACCTTGGAGATAATTTTTCTATAAAATTCAGGCAATTTGCAGATAAAAGTGTCCCATTCATTTTTTGCCTCAGAGGTCATTTTCGGGGTGTAAATTAAGGTTGAAAATGCCTCTGAAAATGCAAGAACATGAAAATCAGCAACTTTGCCTATTCATTAAACAGGGTTGAAATCCTCGGAGAAATCTGAAGGAATTCAGGGAATTCGGCATGATGCCCTAGAACTCACAAAAAAATTTTGAGCCGAATCAAATTTTTTCATGTTTGGTCCCACAGAGAATTGCCCATCGATTTTCGACAAAATTAAATTTTTTCCCAAATTTTCGTCAGGTGATCTTAGAGGCTCTAATTTTTATTTCCAAAATTTAATGCCGGATTCGTGATCAGTGACCTCAAAAACCCATGTATATCAATTTTCAACAAAATTCAATTTTTTTCCATATTTTTGTCAGGTGATCTTAGAGGCTCTAATTTGAATTTTCAAAATCTGGGGTCGGATTCGTGATCAGCGACCTTGAAAACCCATGTGTACCAATTTTCAACAAAATTCAATTTTTTTCAAATTTTTGTCGTGATCTTGGAGGCTCTAATTGAATTTTTAGAATTTGTGGCCGGATTCATTATGAGCGACTTTAAAAACATATGTATACCAATTTCTACAAGAAACCATCGAGGCAAAAGCCGTTGAACGTAAATAGTTAACTTGACATATTACATTCAGATGACATGTAAATTACATGAAAATCACCTATTTATTGAAAGAGACGTATTACGGCTATCACATAGCGTGCATAAGACTTCTGAAGAGAGTCGTGAACTGAATTTTATGTGAAATTCAAAACTCGCCTGAGTTGGCCCCTTTTTGCACGGACGGCGAGTTGGCCCCTTTTTGCTCGGAGGCGACGATATGGCCTGTCATGCCCTGGCCATGCTTCATTTTTGAGATGTACAGTAGAGGGTAGCAATATCAGCACCAACAGATGATACGGCAGTGCGTCTTGATTGCCGAGCAACGAACTTCTCTCATTCTCATTCATTCAAATATCGTCTCTACACCGTCATGCTGCTGCCGACGCTGTTGTTTGAGTAAATCAAGTGTCAGACGTAATGGAGAATGAGAGCTGCAGTTTATCTTTTTCGAAGTTGAGAAAATTGGTGTGAAGAATCAAAAATATTGGGTGGGGCAAGGCTGGGCTAAGTTCGGTTTTCCACACCTAGAGCAGGTCCTTCATTTTTAGAGATTCATCGATATTCTCTAGATTAGTAATCTCTAGAGAACAGGTCACGCGAGATTATAATTATTCAGTAGTTCCATTGGAACTCGAAATTGAATCGTACCCCAAGTCATTCGACGTATTTTGAGCCTCGGAAAACTATTTATATAGGTAGAATACCCATAGGGTTCGATTCAGTTATTTTCATCAGGCATAGCAAGAAATGGGTGAAATACGATATTTTAATCAGAAATTTTTCTCTTACACATCTTACATCATTGCCGTTCATTCTTGTTGTGAAATCCAGACCCAGTAAAATATGGACGCTGGACATATAGTGGATAAGAAGTCCTGCACAATTTACTTTTAGACCTTAATTACCAGAGGTGTTCACAATCTACGTGCCATGCAATTTCCCCCCAAAAAATACTATCCCCAAATGCTTCAGATTCCACGGTCTGCCAGCAATCGAATTCAGCATATCTCAAGCCCGAACTTGAGAAAATTCTGACATAGAAAGACAGACAGACACAGGGATAGAGTTCAGAAAAATCGTATGAGAAGTCTCGATCAACGTTCTATATATTATTATTCCGTTCCCTACTTCGGTAATCGTCATCAAAGTATCAAATTTTCTCACATTCATTATGCTTTTTTAGATGGTTTCGTTCTTGATTGGTGTTATATATCTGAATCAAAAACTTGATCAAGACGGAGTGATGAACATAAATGGTGCACTGTTCATTTTTCTCACAAATATGACGTTCCAGAATGTTTTTGCTGTAATTAACGTGAGTAACATGAGTTTAACTTTTTCTAGGTATGAGATCAGTTCTCATACTCATAGTAGTATTTCTCATTCTGTAAACTATTCATCTCCTCTATGAGTTCAGCACTTACAACAATATTTATATTTCTTTTACGCAAATTACACTCTGGGTCAGGGTTGGTCCCTTTCTTGACTGACTTCTTTTCGCTAACAATTAGTGCAAAAAATAGTGAGAATCATCAAATTTGCATGGATTTTCAATGTGTTAGCAAGAAAGATAAGTAGTTTCCCACTCAAAATAAGAAGCACTTTTCCCTGGGAAACCACTCACGGCCCTTGTCGTTTACCAATGTCGCACGCACCGATAATTTGGAAAGTTTTCGAGAGAAGCTGTTGGGACTGGTATGAATGTTGAATTTCTTTATCTTGCTGAGGGGAGCGGAGCAGCTTGTTAGTGGCATTGTAATTAGTGTACATCCATATAATGTTTGATCCAAGTACAATATTTTTATCATTGTTCATAGAAGAAAAAGATGAGTTGAGAATATTTTGCTCATCGGAAAAAAATCTTATGAGGAACTTAACCTGTTAACGACCAAAACCGTCAATTTTACATCATGATTTCGATGCGAAATTTCATGCATGTAATTGAGTCGTGAATGGGTCTCATACATGATTTCTTATGTATTTTTGTCTGCAAAATCCAAATCTGTGGCCAAAATTTAAAAATGTTGCCTCTAAAAAAATATGACCGTTTTTTTGCAGAAGAATAGCAAAAAATCTGCCTCTCTAGAAGTTTACGATTTTTTTTCAGACATAAAACGCAGCAATATATAAAGTTGCGTTCAACCATCGGTGCACAAAATTGCTGAAGTTGGATGGACAATTCTTATAAGCTCGATTTTTTTTTCAATATGGCGGCTACAGGGCCAAAACTACATAAACGTCATCGTAAATTTTTACCATTTTTTTCTCGAAAACTATTGACTTAAGTGAAAGTTTCCAAAAGTTAAAATGTCTTGGAATTGATGAAAAAATACTAGAAAATTATTCCAAAGTGATTGGAAAAGAATTTTGAAAATTTTGATTCTTCCTATTTTTTAAAAAAAAACATTTTTTCCAAAAATTCTGAAAAAATTTTCTAGTATTCTTTGATTAATTCTAAGACATTTTTATCCCTTATACATTTTCATAAAAGTTCATGGTTTTTGAAAAAAAGCAGAGTTTAAGCATTCACTTTTAGCTGAAAATGGTAAAGATTTACGGTGACGTTTATGTGGTTTTGGCCCTGCAGCCGCCATTTTGAAAGAAAAATCGTACTTATAAAAATGGCCCATTAAACTTTAGCAATTTTGTGCACCGATGGTTGAACGCAACCTCATATATTATCGCGTTCTATGTTTGCAAAAAAATCGTAAACTTTTAGAATGACAGATTTTTTCCTATATTTTTGTTGAAAACCGGTCATATTTTTTTTCTTAAAGGCAAAATTTTTCAATTTTGGCTAGAGATTCGGATTTTGCAGACGACCATACATAAGAAATCATGTATGAGACCCATTTACGACTCAATTACATGCATGAAATTTCGCATCGAAATCATGATGTAAAATTGATGGTTTTGGTCGTTAATGGGTTAAATTTTTTCCTGCATTCAATTAGCAAAAATTGTGAATAATATTCTGTAGAGAGCTTTACAATATTCAAAATTCTGGAATTGCATCTCTGGAATTGAATCTGGAATCCCATTTGATGGGAACTCGTTTGCAGATTCCTATCCATATAGTTACACTCGACGATAATATATTCTTGAACCCTTGTTAAAATTTCTCATGGAATTAAACGGTGAGATCATGATGATATCATCTTACTGGACAAGACCTGATAATTATGCACATGGCTTAGTGCAAAAATGTAGTGTTGTTAGGGAGGGAGGGGGAGGCAGTGCGGACACCAAAAAACGAGGCGGCTCATCTTACATACAATAAACTAGAGTGCCACTGACTCATTGTATTTGCAGTTTGCTATCACATTGGCCTAGACCATGTGTATACTATCATATTATGATTTTGTAACCTTTGCTCTTAGGTATAGACCAAGTAATCATTGATATTTCAGTTAGATGCTGCTTGCGCAACTGTAGTGTATCATTCACTCAATTCTTCTCAATTCAGTATATATCCAGATTAACAAATTCGATCAATAATAACTTCTTCCCCCTTTGGATATCCAATTCCACCGATTTTAAGGAATCGAAGTCGATCAACCAAATCGTTTGGATCATTCCAGTCAAAGTAATCTGGAGTTTGACACCTTAACGGTGGTGAATCCGAATCAGGTTTTGAATATGTCAATTTTTTCCTCTCACGAATCTTCCATTTTCCAGATAATTTCACTGATGGTGGATAAATTCGTTCACTGTTCCTATTCATAACAAACCTCTATAGAGATATTCCTTTGAACATTTTAGATCATCATTATCAGTAGACTCATCACTGCTAATAATACTGGATATAACTGATTGATTGGGAGAAAGATCAGTGCTATGACTATCATCACTCATTGAATAATCATTCTTTCTCTCAACAGTAACATGACTACTTTTTAAACGACGAAAAAATTCATTTTAACCGGGCTGGTGGACTATCCTAAAGTGATATTGCGAGAAAAAAATTCCACGCTCCCCGGGCTGGATTTGAACCAGCGTCCTCCTGATCTCCGGTCAGTTGCGCTACCATCTGCGCTACCGGGAAGACAGCAGCTCCCCCCACCTTCCCCCCACCCCCAGCCCAACCTATTGGGCTACTACATCTTTTCACCCGGAGTAGTATTTTACAAATAATTATTCTTAACGTCCAAATGTTTCATACCATGAATACATTCATTTTAATCGGGCTTGGTGGACTATCCCGAATATTGCAAGGAAGAAAAATTCGACGCTCCCTGGACTGGTTTTGAACCAGCGTCCTCATGATCTCCGGTCAGTTGCGCTACTATCTGCGCTACCGAGAAACGGCAGCTCTCCACATCCCTGGAGCATGAATTCATCTTCTCGCAATATCACCTATATACATGATCAAATTTGATCGCTTGAATTTGCACGATCAAGGTCCGATCGCATTATTGCAGATCCCCTTTTTACAGGGATATGGAGAGCTGCCGTCTTCCCGGTAGCGCAGATGGTAGCGCAACTGACCGGAGATCAGGAGGACGCTGGTTCAAATCCAGCCCGGGGAGCGTGGAATTTCTCTTTCTTGCAATATCACTTTGGGATAGTCCACCAAGCCCGATTAAGATAAATTTATTCGTTGTTTGAAACATGTGGACGTTGAAAATAATTATTTGACTACTTTTCAATTCTCTGAATTGAGAATTTTCAGATTCATTATTGGAATATAGAGAACTAGTCTTCTCATGTATATTATTTATCGAACATTCTTGAGATTCAGAGTTTTGCATATTTTTCAGTTGCAATATTTTATTGACTATTTCATTTCTTACGGGCTCCATAATGAAACAGCTTTTTTTTCATATCATTTCTTGATAAATCAGTTCTACAATCAATTGATTTGATGGGTTGATCGTGATAAGTTACATCTTGTCAAGGATTTGTCTGATGATCATCTCGATGACTACTGTTCTTAGAAGTTATTTGAGGTTTTCTGATATTTTCCATTAATGGACTGTGATTATGTTTTTTAATTGTTATGATGTTGTTGTCACAAGTCACTATTCTACCTGGACATTTCTTCTGGAAATTAATACGTCTCCAAGAAATATTACCAGTATTTTGAGCTTATTTATGTATGCCATAAGAGTATTCATTGAAGTTGAACTTATCTCGGCCTCTTTCACTTTTGACAAACTCCATTTTTGGATACATGCTTTTTCTCTCTTGTTGTTAACTCTTTTGAAGTTCACGGCTGAATGTCTACCAATTGCATTGAATACCATTTATACTAGATTCTGAGTATATGATGAATCGGGTACGAATCGGGTATGAATCGGGATGAATCGGAATGAATCGGGCGAGGGGGATTATACGCGAATTCGGGGATATGATTACCTCACTGGATGAGAGCATGGTCAGGGCCCCTCTCTCTTTATTTTATAATTGTTTATAAGTCTCTGTTATCTATCCAACTGTTGTGTGAACTATCAAACCTCAACAATTTGACGCTCAATTAGCGACTGTTTAATTTAGTTTCAAGAAGAGTCCTTTACCAAGAGCAATAGCTTCCATAAACTTATTATGTCTCTGACTCTCTTCTAACTGACGTTTAGCTGATTTTGCTCCATTGATTGCTTTTATTATCCCAGCTGCTCCACTTGCTATTGCACCAGTAGCACTCAATCCAGCAAATATCGGTATGAGAGGCAAGACCCCGCCAATTTTTGATGAAACTGGTAGCATCCGCGGAATTTTCACATAACTCTTACCTCCTACTTTCTTAATAGCAGCTCGAGCATTTTTGAGAGCTGCGTTTATAACTGTTTTAGCAGATTTACCTAGAGCTACTGACTTTGAAGCAGCCTTGATGATAGTGTTCAATGTAGTTGTAGATGTTCTTTTCTTAGCAACTTTTTTTTTTATTTTTCTTGGTACAGTTCCTCTTCTTCTTCAACCCCATTCCGAATCTTGACTTCAACTTCATCGCGTTCGTAACAGCCCAAGCTGCCACTTTCTCACCAATACCCGCGTCCTTAGCTTTGACTCTTTCCCAAGCTCGGCCAGCGAGAACTCTGCTATATTCCTAGCTTCAATATTTTCTCGATTCTGTGAATAAGCTATATCGTGCTGCTTGCAAGCTGCATCCAATAGATTGATACCTCGACCACCTCGAGCTAATCGCTGAGCTAGTTTTGTACCAGGTCCACAATATTGATATCCCGGCAAATGAAGCTCGAAAGGAAGTTTGTTGATTAACTTATTCAAAACTCCACGGCCTTGCTTCTTTTTTCTCCTGTAAACGATTATCTGTACTCTATGGTGTATCTGTACTCTATCACACGCAACTGAGCTCCGAGAATATAAAAGCGCCCTATTTATACTTTTTTTGCATCAGTCCTGATTGAGATTTCGGACCGTGAAGATGGATTTCACGGAGCACTCTATCAAACTCCCTGTAGCCAATTTCGATGCTACAGTGGAGCAAGAGAAAAAAGTAAAGAGGCATGGAGATCTTCTTCCAGATAATATTAGAGCAGTATTCTGCGGGCCATCAAACTGTGGTAAAACTAATAGTCTACTAGCTCTCATAACGCACACGAATGGATTGAGATTTGAAAACGTCTATGTATACTCTAAATCGCTCAACCAGCCAAAATATAGATTTTTGAAAGATCTTTTGGAACCAATAGATGATATCAAATATTTTTCATTCAGCGAACACGAGGAAGTGATAGCACCTGGTGATGCGCTTCCTAATTCAATAATGATATTCGACGATATAGCTTGTGAAAAGCAAGACAACGTCAGAGCCTTTTTCTGTATGGGTAGACATAAGAATGTCGATTGTTTCTATCTATGTCGGTCATACGCTCAAGTGCCGAAACATCTCATTCGAGATAATGTAAACTTGCTTGTAATTTTTAGACAAGATAATGCAAATCTGAAACATATATATGACGATCACGTAAATACAGAGATATTAGGCACATGCCCCGGCGGTTATAGCCTTGGAAGAAAAAAAAATACAGATATGCCTTTTACAAATTTTTGCGGTAATTGATAAAGATAGACCAATCACTAATGGTCGATATCGGAAGGGATTCGACACTTTTGCTATAAATATAACACCTTAACGACTTTCATCATTAGTTCATCATTGGACGTCGAACATTCAATATATCTGAGTTACAGCGAGAGAAAAATATACTCCATCAGCTTGTAGAGGTTAGAGATGCGGTCAAACGCAAGTATAACTTGTTAAAGTTTGAGAAAGCAAATGTGAAGAGAGCATTGGATGCTACATTCAAACCAATCATCGAACCATTAGAAAAAATTGTTTCTAAAACTTAGAATCCATCTGCACTCAAAGTTATTTCTCAGATTAATAATTCCTCTCCATTCCGAATTAGTGCCCATTAAAAGAGTTATAGAAAGAGAACTCTGTTCGAAGTTAATGATAAATCTATATTAAATGCAACGTTTGACAGTTCTCTTGAAAAGACTGATAGAACATTAGAAGCTCATGATAAAGTTAATGATGATGAAGTTCAAGAGTATAGCAATTCTTCCGATTTTGATACAGCAGATGATGATGATGATACTGCTGCTGCTGGTTCCTTCATGGATTTGAGAATTCCACTTTTGAGAAAAAAAGGTGATCAAGATAAAATATATGGAGTACGAGAAGAAGGGAATAAATTGATGCTTGGTAATTCTCTAATCAAGTTTGAAGGTAATAGTGTGAGAATAAATTATGTGAGTTATCCTAGTACTGCGGGCTTATTGGAATTATTATTTAAAAAACAACCTGATTCAGACTTGATTAATGAAAATGATAAGGAGAATTATCGTCAAATTCTCATAGCGACAAATGCTCATAAGCGAAGTTATCGCTCAGACGAAACGCTTCGAGCTTCTACAAGTAAAAAATTCACCGAAATCATCAGTCCCATGTTTATGGAGAAAAAATCTTCAGGTTTGGGGCTTTCACCGCGATATGAATACGCAAGACCGGGTATGAGAATTATCTATGTTTATTGGGACGATCCTAACGAGTTAGTCGATCGGTTGCGACTTCTCATCGCCGAACGATCAGCTGGTAATCAAAATCATAATAATGAGATCCATTCGATAATTGAAGAGCTCAGAGAAGCGGGGTATATATTGAACTGATTGTGAAATTTTCATTCAGTATCAAAATGAGTGTCGATGTGTTTGGACGTATCCCCAAGAAGCCAGAGGGAATTCGTGGCCCTCCTGGCATTGGGTATAAATTCACTCTCGTCAGTCAATTTGATTTGGAAAATAAGAGATTGTGCAATGTCGCTGTCCCTATTGAACCAGATAATGCAGTTAACTTGAGATCTTTGAAACAACTCATTGATTCGGAAGTTTGAAGCTTGTATGCAGCACCTCTGTATCTGAGAAAAGAATATAAAGCAAAGATTTTATTATTAATATCAGAAAAATGAAGCAGAGAATAATGGAATAACACTTGGTTACTTACTCAGCTTAGTTAAGTGACAATGATCACGAACCTTCTTCTCTTTTCCCCTGAAAATCTTTCCACAAATGAAACAGTTTTCAGCAGCAGCAAATTCGCGATTCTTGTCATCAGTGAGATTCATAGGCTGCGGATTATTATACACTTCCGTCAATTCACTCGCAAAAGTTTTGAGCTTTTCAACAAACCACTCAGCTGGCGTTTCAATATCTGCTCTGTCTTCTTTCTCCATAATTTGCCGGTAACTTTCATACTTGGATTTAGAATCATCGTAGGAGCATTTTACGTAAAATCCAATACTATGAGCCTGATGTTTTTGATATGCTCGTCTATTCTCCGATATGACTGTATCCACAGGCTTGAGGAGACATTCGAAGTCTGCATAAATAACGTAGGGAACTTTTTCCCCATTCTTGAAATTCTTGAATTCTAGGATATTTGCCTCTTTCTCAGTAGAGGGCAATTTGATTGAACACTTATTAATTTTCATGCAATCAATCAAATGTTTCTCGAGCTGAGTCTCACTTAGAAAATAGTGTAAACATCTGTCACAAATATGATGTCTGTTTTTCTTCCGAGTACCTTGAGATCTTACCAATCGTGACAAATCTTTTATCTAAACGTAATGGAATTTTGTAACTGCACATGTATTATTTCCTTCTTCAACATTTTCTTTTTCATCTATATACTTGTCTTGGATTAAAAGCAAATTCACATGCTTCTTTTTGTATGAAGATGTGAGATGAGCTGTGGATACCCTGTACGTTTCATCATATTTTCGCAAAATGAATATATTTACTGAAACATCATTCTGCTTCTCAAATTTATTGATCTGCTTTAATGATATTGGAAAGGTTATACTTTTGAAATTCAGCTCATTTTCGTATCATTGATAACTCGTAACTCGATCTGAATTAAAGCGAGCAAGATGTAGAGCGGAGAGAATCGCCCATTTAAAACACTGCTCATCATTATTTTTCACGTTCACGCAAGCTCTTTTGTTTTGTATAAATTCTGGTAATGGTATGTATGAACTCCCTTGAATCGGTTGGTGTTAATTGATATTAATAATCAAACTCAAGATTCGTACAAGAGTCCATCCAGATCCTCTTTCGATTGAGCTTTGCTGAGCTAATAAACGTCTGTACAGCTTCGATCATTTCTGAAGCTCTGGTCAGCCAACATTGGAAGATCCTCTTCTTCAGCATTATCTGCATGAACTCGGAGAGATTGCTGTAAGAGCTTGATGTTGAGAGCGTAATACTCTAACGATGTAATGATGGAAATCTGCAACGAGAGCAGTTGTATGTCAGTCTACGATGCATCATCGATGTCTCTGAAACATAAAATCAAAATACCTTTTTTTCTGCTCTCGGCACTGAAGATTTTCTCACGTTGTAGAGACTCGATTTGCTTCTTGAGCTCTTCAAGCTACTTGCTACTCTCAATCAGGTGGCTGCATCAAAATCTCTGAAATCAAAGAAAAAAAAAATACCTTGATATGTGCGAAGCCTACAGTTGAAGTGAGAATCTAGGAAGAACCGTCCAATGTATACATCTGGAGAGTGGGGTCAGCAGCATCGAAGATCCTAGAACAAAAATCAAAATACCTTTTCCACGTGTGGAAGGTTGGTCCTCAATCAACTGATCTGACTGTGCAACTGGAGTAGATCTGCGGAGAACTGTCCAATATATAAGTCTTCGAGTAGAGAGAGGAGGGGAAGCTCCAGCGAAGAATCTGAAATCAAAATATCTTCTCAAAGTCTCTCTATGCTGTAGAATATCCACTGTCTGGAACTCCTACTCGTTCGACTCGAAGAGACCGACTGATGTTATGTTGTACCCCTCGCCGACTTATATACCCTTTTTGAGGAACATTCAAGACGTCTAATATTCTCGAAGAATCTTCCGATCAACCTTCTGAACGAATTTTCGAGAACGTCGAGGAGGGTATATAAGGGAGCTCAGCTAGCTGTACAAATCAGTTCACGTCGAAGCATCACAGCAGTCGGACGTGTCTCGAGTAGTTTCAATCGACTTTGCTACGTCTTCGAGAAATAGAAGGTAATAATGGAATTTCAAATGAAATAAACTTGAAACAGTACGTTTCTTGATTTTTTCAATTTTTTCTTTTTTTGAGCAGCACAATGGAGTACGTTGCAGATTTCCACGGTTTTCGGCGCTCATCCAATCTTTTCGTGCTGAAAGAGTTTGCGCTTGTTCTGCTCGAGGATAAACCTAAAACGTTCCCCACCATCGGTTTGATGCAACCTCCATGCGAATGGTCGTCTCTGCTCCAGGAGGAGCAGAAAACGAACAGATGGCTCGAGCTCAATCACCACGGCATTCAATGGGATTCTGGCTCACTCCTATACCCCTACCTGACCAGCGTCATGACGGTTTGTCTGAGAATCGAGAAGATATTCATTTTGGCACAACCATTGCTTATTCCCCTAGCAATCGTTGCTATGGAGATACAAACTTCAGCTTCAGACTGACTTTTTTTTGTCCCACGATAACTTTCAAAGGAATAGTCCGATCGTCCTGAAATTTTGCACACAGGTCGGTCCCCGGAAGATGTGAACTGAGTTCGGTGTTCAGCAACATCCGTTATTTATTTCTATGGCAACTGTTGCTAGCGTGTTTTTGATAAGTTCCCATATAATTCATGATAAATGATCATTTGGGTTTGTATATTTATGGGATTCAAAGAGACATTTCCCGTAATAATTATAAGAATCAAAGAGACATTTCCCGTAGAAACCATTGTTGGTGTCTCTAGCAACCGTTATTTATATCCCTTGCAACCGTAACTAGGGAATGGGAAAAGTCAGTTGGAGGTCCATTTTTGGAACTGTTGATGACTAAGAAGTAAGAACATCGAAGCTCAGATATTTACCATAGCAGCTGATGTTTACGTCCTTAGCAACCGTTACTATGGAGTGGGAAAAGTCAGTTAGAGGTCCATTTTCGGAACTGTTGACGACTAAGAAGTAAGAACACCGAAGCTCGGATATTTACCATAGCAACCGTTGTTTACGTCCTCAGCAACCGTTACTATGGAGTGGAGGAAATGAGTTAGAGGTTCATTTTGCTTTTTCAAAGAGTCGTGATTAATGCAAGTTGAGGTTCAATTGCAATACTTTGAGAAAGCATACTGCTGAGGCACTCATTCAATTTTCATTCTTATTTATTCAAACAATTGAGAGAATTTTGAATAAAAGAAAAAAAATATATATGAGAGAAAAAGAGAGTTAACGGGAGAGAGAGAAAAAAGTTATCTCATCACTCAATACTTTGATTTTTTCATTGAATTTAGTCGATGAGAAATTATTGCATTGATTGTTCTCTACAGGTAGAAGGCGTTGGGTTTGGAGCCTTCTCCACTCTCTTTTCTCTAATTTTAATTATCATTGTATTACTATTTCAAAAATATGTAGCCAAATGTATCAAATGTATCAAATAAATCACCAATTATTCAATTCATATTGCAACGGACACATTCACCCAAATCACACACGCATACACACACGCGTACGATATAAACCCATACTCGTCCCCACCCCGAGTCCTTGCGGCAGCAAGCCGAACGGCCGAAGCATGGACTGCGTAGATGCGCGGTATGCGTCTGCGCAGCCCTAGCGCGGAAACAAGAGGAGAGCGGCGTCCCTCGTGAAGAAGGAACGCGATTCTCGTCTCACCCGCCACACCCGACAGCTGCCTAAATCGTAGCTCGCAGCAAGCAGCTGCGGACCACGTGGCGACTCAACACTCCGCACGCAACGTGCACGAGGTACAAGTATACGAGCCGGGGAATAACCGACAGGCGAAACCCAAGCAAGTAGATCAGCTCTGGAGTGTAGTTTACTACCTCTACCCTCTTCTGCGTGTCAATCTATCTATACGGCGCGCAAATCCCGTGAAAAGCCCTCTTAAGCGAGAGCCAGAGTATCGGTAGCGCCGGTGTTCGTGATCGCGTACGCGTCGGGAGTGCCGGGTCGCGAGTGTAGTTTATAAGTTTTTTCCTCGCGAAATCAGTGCGTGATTCGATGAAATCCGTGTAGTAGGCAGAGTGCGGGACTGCTAGTCAATCATAATCATCAATAAAAGAAACGCGAACAGTACACGTTAATCACGTCGGAAAATTCGCGCAATCAACCGTACCAATAACTGCCGGATTCGCGAATAACCCATACGAACCAGTACACGCCAAAACCGCGTCGGGAAATTCGAGTAAATTTATCATACAGTCGTAAACCAAATTAAACGAACTCGCGCGATTAGTACACGCCAAAAGACGTCGGAAAATTCGCGTAAATCTGATTTTTGCAAACCGGAAGTTACCGTTCAACAAATTTACTAATCAAAATTTCACAGTTCCTCTTATTTGAACTCATTTTCGCGTAAGTCTTTTTTCAATCTATTCTACAGGTAACCGTCTCGCAGGAGGCGTTTCAAGCGCGGGCTGAGCACGCGTGAAAGCAGGCTGGTTACCGTGAAGCAGCGTGGTTGTCGTCCACCACTTCAACGGCATTAAGGACGACTTCTTCGAGGTCATTCGTACCTCATCATATGTATCGCCTAAGGCGACACACTAATTTTTTTCACGTTTCTTTTTTTAATAAATCCAAGTAAAATTAAAAAATCGTTAATTTCGTCAGACTCCTATCCTTTCCGTATTTGCATGCGTCTCCGAAATTTCAATAATAAAATTGTTATGCAACGCACCCAACGATCCCACAACAGCTACTCAATTAAACGAGGCGTTGCAATATACAGTTCAAATTTTTATTCTTATTTATCTTAATTTCATATTCAAACTATTGAGAGAATTTTGAATAAAAGAAAAAAAATATATATGAGAGAAAAAGAGAGTTAACGGGAGAGAGAGAAAAAAGTTATTTCATCACTCAATAATTTGATTTTATCATTGCATTTAGTCGATGAGAAATTATTGCATGGATTGTTCTCTACAGGTAGAAGGCGTTGGTTTTGGAGCCTTCTCCACTCTCTTTTCTCTAATTTTAATTATCATTGTATTACTATTTCAAAAATATGTAACTAAATGTATCAAATATATCAAATAAATCACTAATTATTTAATTCATATACAGTTCAATTTTTCATTCTTATTTATCTTAATTTCATATTCAAACTATTGAAAGAAAAAAAAATATCTATCATAATTCTATTATTTAATGATCAAATGGATTCGTCAAATTTGGAACTGAATTGATGTTTTTTCTATATGTATACTCAACTGGTCTTAGAAAAACTCTTCACAATTGAAATTACATTAAAAAAAGAACTTCTTTTCTATAGCAATATTATAACAATCATTCATATATGTGGTTAACTTTCATGGAATTAGGTTTAAAATAAATTTTCAAAGTTTCTTCAATCAAAATATATGTATATATTATGAATAATCCACTTAGAATTACAATTCTGATCAATACAAATCATTTGAAGAGTAGCAACAATATAAAAACGTAGCATAACAAAAAATGATCATCTTCAATATAAAAAAGTATACATATATCAATGGTACAAGATTTAAAAATACATAGTCGAAAAACTTAAAATATAGAATTATAATGTCAAGCAAAGTTAAGTTTACATTTTCCAACAAAAAATCTATCTAATATCATCGTATACTAATCGTAGTATTCGATAAATGGCTTCTCTTCGAGTACCGGTCAAAACTTTTTTTCGGTCTCGTTGGTATTTGTAGCCACGGTTGCCAAGGACGCCAGTCTTTGACAACCCAACCTTTTATTCTCTTGGGTGGAAGTAGAAGAGGCATCCTTGCCAACTCAAGAAGTTCTTCGTCTAATATTTATCCTACGAACGGTAAATCTTCATTACCTTCATCATAAAAATTGAAAATTGGCGGTGAAGACTTGGGCAATGGTGGCCAGATTTCCATCTCATATACAAAAACCTCTTCAGGTTCGGGTGGTGGTGGTGGTGGTGGTGGTGGTGGTGGAGACATCCTTATCAATTCCACAAAATGTTTGAGAGATGAATCAGGTGGAGGTGGAGTTGATGGCGGAGACTTTTTCCTTGCAGATAGATCATATTCATGAGAATTGGAAAAATCTTCATTTTTCTCGGAAGATAGTGTGCAAGTTAGGTTACTTTTTCTCATTCCCTTCTTAGGATTTGTCGGTATGACAAAACATGGTAGCCTCCTCGACCCTCCAAGAATAGCTTCCACATTCCCATTATTCGATCGTTTGAAAAACATTTTAATTGGCTCGTTCGAAATGATTTTAGGTTTCTCAAAGTGTCCACCATTGAAACTCTGAAAAGAAATATCAAATATAATTTAATTTTGCTTCAAAATATGTATAAGTTTTAATGCACATTTGATATTTTTTTTTCAATAGATATTTAATGTTTTACGTGAAAGAGAGAACGTCAGTTTTACAAAAATTAACCTGAATAGTATGATGAACAAAAAATAATTAAAACTTACACGAGTTAATTCTGAAGACTCGATGATGTTCTCTAGAATGGGCTGCTCTTCATCGTACTCATGCGACTGTTTTTCATATAAGTTTCGAAAGTTGGCATGTCTTCCATCCGTTACTGGCAACTCTCTCAGAGGAAACATGATGTGATTTTTCTTCTGCTTCTTCTCTTTTTTCTTCTTGATCGGATCATTATTTTCCTTCATACTTTGAAAAACCTCTGTTTTATCCGAAAATTCATCAAGCATCGCCTCCTTCGATAACTTCATCAATTCATCCAGAATCCCCAAATCAGCGTCTTGCAAAGCTTGGACAAATGACGAAGACAATTACGAGTTCTTCTCACAGTTTTGTTGGAAATCATCAAGTATTCCCAACATTACTTCGGACGATTCAGTGGAGTATGTCGCTTCTGGCTCGTTATTTTGAATTTCACCTTGATCCTCAGATGTATCGATGGATGATGGAATCCTAACGAAATAGTCTGCAGCAGTTTCGTGAGACTGGACTAAGAAATTATCACATCGCTCCATGATTGTATGCTGGAAAATATGGATGGACTCATTAGTCTTATATGATCTACATTTATCGTATGAGTTCAATATTGGAACTGAATTATATTATATATCAGTGTATCAGTATATTCGAATATAATTAAATTATATTCGATAATATAAGTAAATTATTTTTATAATAATTTAAATTTGAATAGTAATTATATAGTATATCAGAATTTTACTCACTTGAGATCAAATAGAACTGGAACAATGAAGATGCTACGATGATAACTCAACGTCGAGAGCGGTAGGGCGATGAGGTGCGCGGCGCGCAGCACACACGAGGTTGTCAGCAAACGGCGGCGAGCGGGGCTCGAGCAGCGGTGTCGAGACGATGCGGCACGCGGCTTGCAGCGCACGCACAAGCTCGTCGGCGAACGGCCGCGAGCGGGGCTCGAGCGACGGTGTCGAAACTATACGGCGCGCGGCGTGCAGCACATGCACGAGGTCGTCGACGATCGGCCGCGAGCAGGGCTCGAGCGACGGTGCCGAGACGATGCGGCGCGCGGCGTGCAACACACGCACGAAGTCGTCGGTGAACGGCCGCGAGTGGGGCTCAAGCGGCGGCTGCAGCACACGCACAAACAAGCTCGTGCAGGGCTCGAGCAGTGTCTTGGCGATCCCCAACAAATACAGAAACTCACCGACAAAGTAGGGCTCGAGCGACGGCTGGACGGCGAGCCACAGCCCACGTATGAGCTCGTCAGTGAACGGCCGCGAGCAGGGTTCGAGCGACGGCTACACGGCGAAATCGATGGTGAGGCTGGCGACCCGCAGCGGATGCACGCGGGCGTCGATGAGCGGTCGCGAGCAGGGCTCGAGCGACGGCTCGACGGCGAGCCACAGCACACGCACGAGGTTGTCGGTGAGGTTTCCGCTCGAAACAAAATGCGACGGCAAGAGTCAAATCGGCTCTGATGACCGCGGCGAGCGGACTCGAGACACCGGACACAGGAGCGAGCGCCAGGTCCAAGCGGCGTACTACTTGCCAGTGGCGAGCGGCTCCGAGAAATATCCCTGCTTGAGCACGAGCAGCAGGTCGAGCAGTGACCCGAGCTCGAATCAGGGCTTTCACAGGGAAGTTCTCTTGGAATCAGAGTCCTTAGCTCAGCCGGGACAACGTAGTATTGTCGCTCTTCCGTGGGAGCAGGCAAGATGTTCAAAAGCTCAGCTGCACTCAGATGTTGGAGGGGAACCGCGTGAACGGCTCGTGCAACTGTTCGGCACCTAGTGGCCAAAGAGAGAAGCCCGATCTTCAAATTAAGGCATACTTTAGCCGTTGAAAATAATTCCTTGACAAAATATATGCGAGTTCGATTATTTAGGCAATCGATTACACCGCTATAATATCGGGAGTCACATTAGGACGACCAACTCAAAATTTTTCATGAAAAAATCGTGGACTTTATCAGTGATTGCCTTATACTTATAGGCCAGACCGCGCCACTTCAGCTGCGTGAACGGCTAAAACATCGTCTCGCCACCTAGTGGCCAAAGAGAGAAGCCGTAGCTGATTTGCATGTTATTTTCACATTTTGCATAGAAACGTTCCTAATTGATTAATGATTAATCCTATATAGCCTATGACATTTCAGGGTACATAGTAAAGCTACTGTCAAAATTTGGAGGCGATTGGTTCAGTAGTTTTTGAGATTTTTGCGAACATACAAACAAACGTTTCCTCTTTATATAATAGTAAGATAATATGTCTCAATTGGATATTAAATTAATATTTATTGGGAAACATAGAATCGACTAAAGTAATTTCTACTTAATAGATACTGTTATCCAAAATACATTTACTGAAATACACTGTGATGTAGAAGTTTTCTACTGGCTCATTCTTGTTCATATTGAGACAATCTGTTATTGGCAAAGACTTATTTTCTCATCCTGCATGATGAGAATCTTGCCAGCTACTGTGGCCCGTATGCAAATACCGAGCAACTGTAGCCTTCTAACTTCAAACACATTTACTTTCAAATTTCAAATGCAATGATTGTTGACTTATGTCAATCAATAACTAACTCCAAATCTATCCGATAATAAATTACCCAATTTATCTTGATTTCGAAATCGAACCATAGTAGATACATACAGAGTTGACTGCATTTCACACTACATATGAGAATGACATTCTTTGTGTGTGATCAAACTGACAATACATCCTTGCTGCGTCAACTTTAGAACCCAAAGAATCGTTTTTTCATCTTGTAGGATGTGAGTCTTGCCAGCTTTGTGGTCCGTATGCAAATAACAAAGCAGTTGTAGCTTTCTAATAATAACTACATATACAAATCAATATTCTAACTGGGAAAAAATGGTTGATTAGATTCATCAATCATTCAACGGATAACCTCAGATCAGACCTCTGCAAAAATAGAGGATTAATTCAATTTGAAGAGCATATCAGCATCAGCAAACAAGTAAGCCTATGTCAAACAACTCAATCAATTAATTGAAATCAGATTGACAAAGCTGCTGAATTAGCTAGGACGACATCCAGCACATTTGCACTTTCCATCACCAACTCCCGGTCTATGATTTTGTATAGCCCAGCTACTGCCATATACTCTCATAATATATACATGTATGTTCTTCCTAAGGCTATCACCGCCGACCGCGCCACTGATGGAACCTGGGTATATGTCCTTGCCTACTACAACGATACTACTATATAATGTGACGTCGGGATATTTGACACGAAGCGTGTACTTAGAGAATCGCGAAATTCTGAGCCAAGCTTTTACCTATAGCTTGGATTTTTACCGGAAAATAGAAAAACAATTTGGGTGGGTCACACTTTTGCGATCGAAATAGAATATAAGAAATAAACAGGTAATGAATTAGAGATAGAAAAGTAATTCTATCACGTAAATTCATTTGAATCTAAGAGACCTGCCTAAAGACCAACTTGTGACGTTGCATTTCTTCGGCCTGCAAACGTGGCACAACATATAATTGAGTGATTAATTTACCGGGCGCCAGGCATGAAGTGCCTCACTCAATATACGAATGACTATGACGGCTTATTAATTTAATATTCCAATTAATTATTAACTGAAGGGAATACCTGGCTAGAGACTCGTCAGGGTCGGGAAGGTCGGGGAGATGGCCGAATCTCCACTCATTAGGCTCAGGGAATTCCGCCTGTCAGGAGTACTCCTCGGAGCTCCTCGACTGACTCGAGCTTCCCCTGGGTGCCGTCTCCAAAGAGGGCACGCACAGGACACTGGGTTAGGAGCCTGGCGTGACCGCCGGCTCGCTAACCGTTCACTTACTCACTGTTTGTTGACTAGGAAATCCTTGAATACTCGTTCACATAAATAATTATCATTCAAATAGCCAATCATATTGGGGGAAAATCAGGAGGAACACAGTACACGGTAAGTAATATGAATTGAATTTATTGACTCTAATTCGCATACATTAGCTTCACTAAATCATTCCAAACGAAGCTCGCTCGCAACAACAAACTCGCCGTGACTCTACAATTATTGATAGGCTCGTATAAGATGGCGGAAATCGCGAACCATCGCGGGAGCGCCGGCTCTCGGGACCATAAAATGACGGAGCCGCATCGCTTGCGAGGTACAGCGATCAATTCACGGGTCGCGCGGAACCGCGGGCGGACAGTTTCCCCGGGGCCCACCGGGGCCATAGCATCGGCTTAATAAGCACATTCTCACCGTATGTGGAGAATCTCGGGATCGATGACTACTCGGGAAATCTTCTAATTCGCTGTGGCTATCTGCCTGAATACTGGAAACGTATAGCACAGGATACTGCCGGAACTAGAATGAACGAGGACGAGCCACGAGGCCGCGTCCTCTCCATCCCTACCTTGCCTTATTTGCATAAGGTCCAATCCCTTGCGCTCCCGGCGCCGCCAGAATCTCTCCCAACCAATTACATAATCTGCCGGGCCCGCGCACCTCGCTAAATTACCCGATTGGTCGCCGGTCGACGCGAGCGCCGTAGTCGCGATTGCCCGCGACATTCAATTGCGTAATATATATCTATATACACGCGGCCGACCTTACATACTACCAGGTACAATAAATTATAAGTAAATTTACATCAAGAGGTGCCGCGGGGTATTCCGGGGCCGGACGAGCCAGAATTACCCAACTGCGCACGTATATCGCACGTGCGCATCGATTTTCCGCTTCGCGCATCGCCATAACCCATCCCAGGCTCTACGCGCATTGAGGCCCACACCTGAGGGGCTGCGCGCGCCTTGCCTAATGGTTCTAGCGTAGAACCATAGGCAAGGCGCGAGAATATTCACTTAGTGGTTAGTACGATCGAATTGAAAGTTTGGCAATATATTTAATAACTGAACGTTCAAAATACTAAGTATTGTTAATAACATTATTTATTGAACAATAACATAATATCCTGCGAAAATAAAAAGTTAGAGATAAAATTTATAATATCTGAAAGTTTAGAGATTTTTAGTCAGATTGCCGCATCATGTAAAAGAAAAAAATTAATAATTATTGTTGTTTAAGTACATAGTGTCCCTTCACGGAGTAAGGCGCAAGAAAATTCGTATCGTGGAAGGAGCGCGTCTCTATTTATCTCTATCACAATCATATAAGGATACGAGTGCTGAACGTTATATACGTTACATTGAGAACCACGCTCGCAAATAGGCTTCGACCCGCTCAAATGTGATATAAGTGATGTCGGAGGATTTTTCGAGAGGAAAATGTAGCTGCTGTCTGTTCGACGACTTATACTTCCTATTCTGAAGCAACTAAAACAATTTTAATAAAATCTCCTCTACATATATAATCGCAACTAAATGCAGTTTCTTCTGTATGGGGACGGGGTGTTCTTGATGGAATCCCGAAGTTCGTGGGAGTAAGAGTTTGGTATTCGATATGTATGTGGAAGCGTGAACGGTAGATTGAATGAGTGACGGGTGAATATTTATTAAAATAACTGCGTGTATTCGTGTGTGTGTGTGTGTGTGTGTGTGTGTGTGTGTGTTGAATACAGTTGATAAAAAAGTGTCGCGGGCGCGAATAGTGTAAATTAGTTAGAAAAGTGAAAAAGTAGATCGAGGGGAGAGAGACGGCGCGAGTCAGAAACGAGGTGCGGCCTGTTGTTGTGGCTCGCTCGCGGACTGGCGATTAACTGCCGACTCGGCGCCACGGTAGTCTATTGTCCGAAGGCGGCCGAATCCACTATCCAATATTTTGAGGACCAATTAGAAGGAAACGCGTGATTGATCCCGCCATCGAGTGGACTCGGCTACTGGCAGACAGCGTATGTGCGTGAGTACACGACTACACCGCAACATTCTGATAACCATTGTAAAACTAAAAACGGAACAGCGTTAGAAAAAAAATAATTTTAAGGTGCGAAGTTAAACCGACAATGGACTGTATATAAGGCTTGTCGCGTTCTCTTGTGCTGCGCATGCTTGTCGTCGGAAGCGCTGGCGCGCCTCCTGATAATCCGCAATGTAAGCTGGGCTCAGTACAATGATTATTGATGAATATTTCACAGTATATTAATGATGATTGAATTAAATGTCTTATTATCATTATCAACATTATTATTTTCCCAATATCAACCACTAATTCAATACGGTGATCAGACACGTACATTAGCAGAGATGGGCTGAGTCAGTAATCTTATCCTTGGATATAAAATACTAGGTATTGCCATGTACTTGAAATCTAAAGGATTATGAATCCTCAGGAACAATATGATTTTACAGAATTCGTGATAGTTCATCTCAATTCATATTGCAAAATTTATTCCGTTAATTTCTACTCTGATTCTCTAGATAACAGAACCTTATGGAGTGAATCTCTTTTATCTTAGCTATTTTACAAAATCCCGAGCCATTATATAATCAAAAATCATTTCTCCACGATGATCAAGTAATCAGGACACTCCAAATCAGAGCTCAGATAGACTTAGTCCTCGAAAATTACTTTCCAATAGAGTATCTAATGTATCCATATTTTTTGTCTTTTATCCCTGAATCTGTTCATGGAGAATTTAAGTCATTCGATCGGATGCTCCACTGTAAATATTATTGTATAATTCCAACCGCAAAAATGTTCTGGGAAAGATAGAGAGTAGTATCACAATCGCTCATAAACTTCTGCACTCATATATAATTCTATGCTTACAGGTATTTTGTTCGGAGTTACCAATATTTCTGAGGGAACATAAGAATGGCATGTACAGAGTAGACGTGTATTTTTTATGCAAGACAATAGCAGAAGCTCCAATCTTCATTGCGGTGCCATTAATTTTCACAGTAATTTCATATCCAATGATAGGATTGTATCCTAGTATTAAACATTTTTTCACAGCAGTCGGCGTAGTAGCTTTGGTGGCTAATGTTTCAACATCTTTCGGTGAATTTGATTAATATTTTGATAATTATTTGAGAGTTATGGTAATAAATATTATTCCTAATACTTTTGGACGGCCCCTAACTGACTCATGAAGAGCAGTTGCAGCTCTATAATCTATATATTCGAGAATATGTGCTCTCCAGACTACTTCTCACTTGGATGCACAGATCATAGGCATGTAGATGATAGAGACCGATAATATTAATGAGTATTGTGATTGCAGTGTAGTCTGTATAGCAATGAGAGACTTTCTTGCTATGCGCGTTGATAGATGGAATAGGCAATGGAGATAGTGAGAGAGGGGGTGTGGAACAGAATCGAAAGTCCATGGAAAAGATTTTTTTACCTTTATACTTTATTCACAACTATTTTTTCACAAGTCTCCAATGTTCTCCCATAACCTCGAAAAAATTATTCTTGACTCTTTCAGAATAAACTTCTTTCGAAGTGGACGTAT
This sequence comes from Aphelinus atriplicis, assembly GCA_020882685.1. Lineage (NCBI taxonomy): Eukaryota > Metazoa > Arthropoda > Insecta > Hymenoptera > Aphelinidae > Aphelinus > Aphelinus atriplicis. Next base: position 105,087 of record JAJGQD010000027.1, read on the forward strand.
GGAAAACCATGTAGATATTTACATAAGAAAGTATCCCAACTACATAAATGACTTTCCACATAGATTCTGATAATGATTTCCATATGATTTTCTACACAATTCCACCTGAGAACTCTCTCAGATCTCTCTCAAATATTAACTAGAATGGATCAATATCGAAGCGTACTGACAAGAGTATTGCATCAAATTTCGATTTTTCTATGGAGCTGCTGGAATACTGATGATATTCCCGCTGCTGTTATTTCTTCCTCTGAATAACTGCTATTCAGAGGGAGGAATATCATTTGAGTGCTCTTAAAATGAATCACTTAAGCGATAGAACGTGCTAATGTGATTGCAAGACAATATATGTATATAACGTTTTCCCCTGGTAATCACTTAAAGTTTTAAAAAAAATATGCCCAAGATCATGGGTGGTCATATGACCATCATGATAGTCACTTCAGTACTCTAACTTAAGCAAAAGTTGTTTTCGATCATCCGGATCAGGATCTCAAACCCACCAAAAGTTAGCTTATTATGTTAGCAAAGTTTTCAGAGTAGTCCCAGAGTAGGCAGATTCCTTGATTGCCCATAGTAAACCAATATATGTAAGAAAATTGGTAAATATCAGGATTAACCAGTTACACACACAATAGACTCAATTTCCCATTATTTTTCCAATATTAACAAGAAAATGTGATGGTTTACTTCCTCATATATTCTTCATGAATATTCTCTCATGAAATCTACTTATATTGTAAAACTTCATAGCTAAGGTTCGAACAGCTATCGACTGGTTGGCTTAAATTCCAACTTGGAGTTGTTTACTCATAAAATTAACTACTATCAACCAATCGATACAGAAGTGTGATCACTAGTTGCACAATCCCATAAAGAACTGAAATATATAGTTTTCCTGGATTAAATGGTATTAGCTAATTTTATGAGTAAATAACTTGAGGTTGGAATTTAAGCCAATCAGTCGATAGCTGTTCAAACCTTATCTATTCAGCTTTACGATATAAGTGGATTTCATGAGTAAATATTCATGAATATTACCCCAGGAAGTGAACCATAACATTTCCTTGTTAATATTAGAATAATAATGGGAAATTCATTTACCGTCTACTGTGTGTGTAACTGGTACCCTGCTACAAAGAGTCACCTGATTAATTAGGTTAAAACATCATGTAGCTAAAAGTTTAAGTATTGAAATTGCAAATATATAATATGAGTAAGTTGTAAAATAAATAAATGAATGAGTGAATAAGTTGGGGATTGCAATTTTATAATGCAAATATTATGGAATAGAGATATTATAGGCCAATACTATTGTGCAAAAAGTCTAGATAATGGTTTTGAGTAAAAAAAATCATATGCAATATATAATAGTCTCTATTGTGATATTGGTGCCTTTTCTTCGGGAGGCGGATCTTGATGTACTCTCCCGTGACCAGGACCGCCCTGGTCAATAGTGTTCCTGAGCGTCAGGAAACCGAAATCCGGGTAGCAGCATGCTATCCTCCCTCGCCCAAGAATTCAACCGGAACCTCTAGTAGGCCCCGGCACACCGGGGGCACTCCTCTTCGGTGATGCCACGCCGTCCGCAATCAAAACAGAAGACTCTGGGGAGCTTGATGAGGCACCTCTTTTTTTTTCTTCTAGGGGTTATCCTCACAAGGAGATGTACCCATAAGGCACCTCTTAAAAAGGTGATGCAACCGCCAACAATGGACACACCTCGATTGATGGGCGTCGGTTGGAATGGACTCAAACCTCGAAACTGGAACCCGTTCAAAATCATCGATAGCTGTCCATTGTAGCTTTGCTCTCTTTCTAATTCCGCTCGGACCGCTGTCCAGTTCACTCGACCCAGACTGTTCCATATGGGACGTGCCGGGCCTCTCATGGCCCCACGCAGGCGTTGGTTCGCATTTTGAGCCGCGGTTGTACATTTCCAAGTCCTCTCCGGTCCTACCCAACCACCAGGGTGTTCGGAAGACTACACTCACCTGAGAATGCCGCATGAGGATTCCCTTGCCCAGTCCGCAAGATAGAGCGCGGAAGCGACTGAGCTCTACGTGAGGTAGTGGACGTCGGGGTCAGGGGTTGCCGCCTCAAATTGATCGAGCTCACTGCAACTCAACCCGACCCTCGGACAGGATCCGGCGGAGCCGGATATCTGCTGATGATGCTGCTCTTCCTGCCGGTATTAATGGCGTCCGACTCCTGGATGTCGTTGGTGGTCTTCTTGGGCTCACGAGTGGTGTCTCTTCCTTGACGCTCCACTCCCCGGGTTCGGGAGTGCCGAATTCTCCTCTTTTGGCCCTCTGATTATCAGCTCGCCGCCAAGCTTCCCGGGTTTGGCGTTTCGCCCCCACACACCCCTAATCCCTACTCCGGCCAGCGGGAGGGCTTGTATCGGAAGGGACCGGGACCGATGGCGCCCACTCCATCTCCGTCACTTTCTCCCTTACCGGCGTAGGCTCTCGCCTTACCACATTCGATGGCCTAGGATGATCTGACGACAGGTCTTGCCTCACCGATACCCCCTGGCCGTTTTCATAGTCTTCGGCCATTAAGGGTCGGGTCGGCTTATACCTGCGCCTTCATGCGCTATTTGAGGGCCGCAGCATCGGGTGATCTTTCCTCGGCCTCTTCAAACGAATGTTCACCGGTTCGGGAATCCATGCCACAAATAAAACAGCGTCATGGTCCCCCTCCCAATCCTCCGACTCCCACTCTCCAAGCTCCCGCTTGGCAGTGGCTAGGGTACTTCCTCATGGCTGGCCCAGCTCGACAAAGCTAGGCAGCGCTACCTCTCCCTCCGGCTCTCTTCTCGGCTGTTGTTGTTTCTGCCTCATCCCTGTTCAAACCTCATGACGCGCTGTGCGTGACAAGTGCCGGGCCGGGACACTCTGTATGTCATCCAACAGCACCAGCCAACTCAACTCCCGCCACACCTCCTCGCTGTCGAGCTCTATGATAGGAGGGGTTGGCGATCTTGGTGACCCCTCCCCGATAACCAAGCGTTACGTACTCTCGATTTCCCTCTCTAAGTCCGAGGAAATTGGCAGGCTTACTTTCAGCGTCGGGCGCGTCTCCGTCCCCGCACCTCGACGCTTGGCCAGCTTAGGGATCTTAGGGATCGCCCCTTGACCCCTGTACTGACTGTCCGCTCAGTCTCGGATTGGTGATAGACTAGGCGACGCGACGGCTTGATTACTGGATCGTCTCTCACTCTTCGGGAGTGTTTCCCCCTCCCTAGCCACAACCAAGCGGGCCGCGGCGGACGTCAAAGGAGGGCGGGACGGAGATTGATCGACTAGTGGACTTAGCCTCTGCCTTACCTTTGGGGCTGATTTTCTTCCCCACGGCCGGGGACGCCTCTCTTCCAACCGAGCGGCCTCCTCAGTCAGGCCACCCAGCGATGCCAGGCAACCCGGTGGTGGGTTTCCGACGCGTCCACACTCTTCAACCAGCTGTCCGTTATTCAATGCAGAAGCCATATCTATACATCTAATTACGAGAAGGGACACAAAAAACAAAATAATAAATTACTATGGGTTTTACACTCTGGACCTTGATAGGGCGGCGGGGGGGGGGGAATAAATCGGCGTATTTGGGACACGTGCACATTGGGCATACGCCTATTAGACCAGATGTCTGAAACGTAAACTGAGGGGGACGTTATCTCTGCGATCTTATAAAGTCCTTCGTATCCCACGGCCAGTTTGCTTGAGAAGTTCTTGCTCTTATCCCACAAGAAATGCGTCTTCCACATCACTTTGTCCACGACCGCAAACTGGGCCGGAACCCGACCCTTATCATAACGCGTTTCCTGCTTGTCCTGCGCTCCCTCTATGAAGGTCGTTACCAGGTCCCGTAATGCACTCGAACGCTTCATACGATCTGCCCATTCCGCTGGGGTCATCGATTTGATCAATCCCGTGCCCTCTGCTTCGCGGGGGAAACTCTTAACGGGCCGGGCGTGCCAATCATAGTAAAGGATGGCAGGGGAGACCTTCGTGGTGGCGTGAGTGGCCATATTTATTGCATGGTGCAATTCGTGCAAATGTTTGTCCCACGTCCGGTAGTTCTTCCCAACGTAAATTGCAATCATCTTCTTCAGAGTTTTATTGCTTCTCTCCATCGGATTGGCCTGCGGGTAATACAGGGGTGTATTGACCTATTTGTTTCACACGCGTCTAGGACGGCCTTAGGGTCCTTGTTAAGAAACTCCTTGCCGTCAGGAGGTACCGCGCAGTTTCCCATCTGTACAAGATTAACTCCTCTATGGTTTTGGCTACCGCTTTGCCTTCTTTCTTTCGTATAAGCTTCAGCTCTATCCAACGGGTGAACAAATCTTGCAAAACCAATAGGTATTTGTTCTGCCCCGAGCTGGATGGGAACTCAATCAAGATTGCCCACGGACTCTCGATGTTTCTGGTTCCCATTAAACCTTGCGGTACCGCCTGCGAGGTCTTGTACTTCTGGCACTCCGGACATCCCCGGACGTACGCCGAGACCGGAGGGAAGGCAATGGGGTCCAGTAATCCGTCCCGACGATATCGGTAGAGCATACCGTTTTCTACTCACCAATTGGAGTATTTTTCCGGGTCTTCCTGTACTTGTCAAATTCTTTCCAAGTACCAGGGGTCACTGAGCACCTCGAATGCGGCCACCTTCACCGGTTCATTTTCATACAAGCCTGAAAAGGCGTCCGGTGGAATATGTCGGAATCCCACTGCTGCATTTCCTACGCCCACCACCCTAGGCGGCTCGTCAGATCTCTCGGGTTTTTCAACCTGAGCAGTGCGTTGTGGTCAGTGACCATGGTGGATGTGTAACCCTCAATGTACGGGCGGAACTCCCTGATCGCTTTGAAGAGAGCTAGACACTCCCGCTCTGTGTTTGTGTAATCCCTTTCCGACGAACTTAAAGGCCACCGTCTGCTTCTCCGTCCATTTCCAACTCTGGTCCTTTTTCAACAATTGCAACAATTGAATCTCCATTTTAGCGTCCTGCTCAATGAGTCGGGAGTACCATCCCACCTTTTTCAGAAAACGCCTCTGCTGCTTAGCATTTAGAGATGCAGGATAGTTTACCACTTGCGCAATCTTTTCTGGGTTTGGTCGGAGGCCCTCTTCGTCGAACAAGAACCCTGAGTAGGGAACTTGGGAACAACAGAACTCGCACTTGTCTAGGTTCACCACCAGACCTTCTTTTACCAGCGTTTCCAACATGAACCGGAGCTTTTCCATCTGCTCTTCGAAGGTATCGGACACAACTATGATATCATTTAGGTATCCAAAGATGTACAATTTATGTTCTGGGCCGTATCGATGAGCCGCTGAAACGTTTTCGGCGCATCGGTCAAACCGAAGAGTATATTCTCGAAATGCCACAGCCCAGAACCTAGAACCGAAAAGGTCGTTTACTTTTTACTATCTCTATGTGCAGCACTTGATAATATGTGGCCTTCAGGTCTATCTTCAATATGAATCGTGTTCATGTTAGGTAACGGATACGCATCGTAAGTCGTGGCTTTGTTCTCATCCCGGTAGTCAATACAAAACCGCCAATTACCATTGGACTTCTTGACAACAACGGGAGCTCTATTCCAGTCGCTACTGAATTGCTTTATTATGCCTTTTCCTCTCAGTTTCATGACCTCGTCCTGGGCTACCTTTATCATCGCAGGTGACATGCGGCGAAGCCTATGCCAAACTGGGCGGGTACCTGGGGAAATGTTGATATAATGTTCAATTCGTAATTCCCAGTCTATCTTTCTACCCAGACAACAGTTCTTTGATCAGGTTGTACACTTTGGTCTTCTGGTCTAGCTCCGCAGCGGATAATCCAGCAATTTCACCCACGACTCTATGTTTCAGCCCAGCGATACTGGCGAAGCTTCAAAATCCCCCCTTCAAAACTCGCTATTTCCCTTCTCCGTTTAATGAGTCTGAGCCCCACTGGACCATCCAGTCTCTGCTCAGGACTAAGTCATGTGACGTGTTTGTGATGGCACTGCATGTGGTCTCTTTCGACACTCCATCTATTGTTATAGTAACATCCATGGTATCAATGCTCGCCACGATCTCATTACCGGTTCCGTTCTTGATTAGCATGGGGGTCGGCTCGATTCGGTCTCGGAAGTTCTCGATCAGTTTTGGACCCGCTACAAAAAATTTAGCACCATTATCATGCAACGCTAGGCATTTTATTCCTCCAACTTCCACTTCAATATAAAATTGTCGAGTTATCTGGATAGCCGCCAAATTGCTGATCGATTGACTGATTGTCAATTCAGAGAGTAGATCAGCTTTCTGTCATACGCGCTCCCGGATGCCTCAAGGTTCTCTTAGGTCGAATCATTCGGTACTCGCGGATTTCCCGGTACTAGCGCTTCTTGCAGGTTCAGCGGTGTCCTTAATGTAGGGTTCACCCCGGCCGGGCCTTCCATGCCTGCTTCGATCAATTCGCCTTCTAGTTCTTGTATCGCAGATAAGTTTGCGACCTCATCCACAACTTTGGAACGGCTATTTTTCGGAACTGACGGCCTCCCACCGTTCGCACCTCCTACTTCAAGACTGCGACGCCGGTCCAAGTACTATACTTTCCACGGATCTTCCAACTTCTTCCTCATCGTTTCAATATTTGGGGACGTACATATAACGGTAAATTTAACGCAACATTTTGAATTATTCGCGGGCCTTTAACAAAGGGATCCACCGCTGCCTTCCGGCCGGGGGTCCCCTGTCCCTATACAATCTCGCGTGACTCTACTAGGAGAACTCACCGCTGCCTTCCGGGGATTCTCCCTGCTTACTCGGGATTCAAATTTGTCCTGGGGGCTCACTGCTGCCTTCCGGGGGTCCACCCTCACATCTACTCCCTTCTTGGCATGCTCTTCAGATTCCTGTGCCTTCTTCTTTCTCATCGATGCTAATATTCCTTACTCAACATTTTCTTCCAATCGAGTGATTATAGCCTGCACGGTTGGGTTCCGGCTATCCACTTTAGTCCTCACCGGGTCGGCTGCGCAGTTCGCTTCTAGTCCCTGACTTTTGTCAGCCTCTATTAGCGTCGCCGCGTCGACCCAACCGATCCCCTCTACTGCATCTGTTATTGGTTGGACGGTGCGAAGGGTTGGGGACAGTTCATCGCCTCTGCCTGGTCGCTTCCCTGGTCCTACTCATCAGGGGCGCAATTTGGGCAGTTTTGGACTGTTACTTCCTGCCATCTGTGATTGTAACAGGCCACCAACTGTCATGGTGGTCTATTCGAGCATCTACTCAAGATATGACCCTACTGCTGACAGGTATAGCACTGTCTATTCGGGCAATCCGAGGCCCGATGGCCTGCTCCACTGCAGATGTGGCAGCTCCCAAAATAACGCTTGTTGGTCGTGGTTGCTGCCCCATTATACCCCTGATTTCCTTGTGATGGTCCAGGGTGGGGTTGCGGGGGGGACTGACTCTGCCCCGCTGGGTTGTAGGTCGGCCCTGATCCACTGAAGTTCATCAACTGTTGCAAAGCAGCTATCTCCGGTGCTGCTCCGCAATCGCTGGGTGGGGGCTGGATAACCTGGTTCATTGGTGGTACTGTCACTCCCTGAGGGCTAACCGCCGGTCCTGCGCTCAAGGCCTGGGCCTGCGATGCGTGAGCCATAGCAGCCCGCAGTAAAACCTGTGAAGCGGCCATCTCGGGAGTGATCGCTGGCTGTTCCGCGCCCACGTTGCTCGATTTTCCCCTTTTTTGCCTCTTTCCGCTGGAACTCCCGTATGCACTTTCGAACATCGTCGCGATTTCGGACACTCCCGCCTCTGGCGTCGGCGCAGAAGAGCCATCAGTCTCCACGGCGGCGATTTTTGCTTCCGGGAGATTAGTTGGCAGACTCGCGTAAGTGGCTTCCGGAACCCGACATCTCTCTTTCGTAGGTGGTGAAACGTATTATGCGTTCGAATCTTTCTGTCGTTCAAGGGAGGACAAATATGTGTAAATTGTCGATCTTTGAGGGCCAATCCAGAATTCTGGATTAGCCCTTAAAGATCGACAATTAAAACATATTTGAATTATGGAGGGTGCACAGCATGATATTATTCCGGGAGGATATTCCTCAACACAATGCGCAGGATTTTTTGGTTACTTGGGCGCTTACTTTAGGCGCAAAAATATCCGGCGATCGTCTGCAGACCGTCCAGAAACAGGGTCATCGACTTCTCTTTTCCCTAAGTACGAGCTCCCAGCTCCTCCTCTAGGTCCTCACTGTGCCACTCCCCACCGAACCGATGCTGGAACGCCTTCTCAAACTCCTTCCATGTTTCGCACTGTCCACTCTGCTTTCGTAACCAACGGGCCGCGTTTCGAGTCAGATTCGTAATTAGTGACCTCAAAAACACGTGTACACCAATTTTCATAGAAATCCAGTATTTTTTTCAAATATTTGGCCTGCAATTTTAGAGGCTCTAATTTGAATTTTCAAAATTTGAGGTTGGGTTTGTAATCAGTGACCTCGGAGACCTATGTATACAAATTTACAACAAAATTCAATCTTTTTCTGAATTTTTGACAAGTGATCTTAGAGACTTTGATTTGAATTTTCAAAATTCCATGCCGGATTTGTTATAAGCGACCTCAAAAACACTTGTATACCAATTTCTACAAGAAATCATTGAAGCAAAAACTGTTTAACGTAAACAATTAACTTGGCATGTTACATTCAGATGTGTCTTTATACACACACACACACACACACACACACACACATGCACATGAGCAATCGCACTCAAGTGCGCGCGTACCGCATCAACTCAGAACTCGAAAAAACACCGCAGAATAAAATTGAACCTTAAATAGGTCTTTCTATGAAGTAAAATCTGAGTTAGATCTTTCTTTAAGAGTCGATTTGAAAACGATCTTTCTATACTGCTCGATTCGTAATAGATCTTTTCAGTCCGTTCGATTCGAAATAGATCTTATTCCGCTCGATTCGAAATAGTTCTTTTTATTTCGCTCGATTCGAAATAGATCTTTTTATTTCGCTCGATTCGAAATAGATCTAGCTATTTCGGTTGATTCAAAATTTATCTTTAGCGCTATCTGAGTTACTTCCCCCCTCCCCAAGCGACGATATATACATCTAGTCTATGAATTAACGATAGAAAATTATCTACATTGGGTAATAAGCCAAGCGCACGCAACTGCGAACGCGTGTCGCCTCTGCGCATTGATAAAGGTGCTTTCAGAAATTCGGATACTCGCGCGCCTGCACCGACGCGCCGCAGACCCCTCGTCATATATGCAGGCTGCGTGTTCGCTTTTACCCCCTCGGTGTCCCGCCGCCGCCGCCTCGCGTCCGCTACGGCCGCATAGCCTGCAGTAAAGATGACCGCTCACTCGCTTCGCTCGCGATATCAGCGTAACCGGCACCCGCGTGCGCCCGCGCATCCTCGACCTCGAAGATCTTTGCCTCGTCGGGGAGTATCCACAAGTACCCGCGATAATGTTTGAGGACCGGGGCCCTCGGGTCCCTCTCCGGTGCACAACATCATGGCGGCGCGCAGACTGCCCACTCTCCCACAGCCATCTGGGGAACATCGTCGCCGGAACAGCTCCCCAGTGCCCTGGGGGGACCACCTGCTCGCTTACTGATCTTATCGTGTTCTGCAGGGCTGCTGTGGACCAGATGCTGCCATCTCCCAACTCCAGCTCAGCTCCAGTGCAAGCGTAACAGCTACAGGTGGTCCAGCCGCTTCTCCAGCACCTTAACAAGAGGGAAAAGATTCTGGGACTCGAGCTGACCACCAAGGACCGGTAATCCCCAGCAGCGAGTCTTCAGGAGGTCTGGACGATGGGTGAGCCCCATCGACTCCATCATCTCTATAGCACAGGACTAAGAACAATAAATAATTATGTGTGAGAAAGCTGAACGACGGATTTCAGTTAAAATGTTGAGAATTTCCATATTATTTTTGTAGAAACTTAACACAATCTCCATGTGACAATCCAGTTACATAAGCAGCATGAAGTGAGATTGTGATGAATAAAGCAAGATTACCTTGAGTCAAATATCAATTCCAGAAACTCACCAACAGATGTAAAAGCATGCATGGCTGGAAAGCCGATGCAACAGACCAAGAGAGAACTCGACCATAGAGAAAACTCTAGAACCGGTGCTCGACCACCAGCATGTCAACACAACCATCATTATCACAATCACCAGGCTTAGCATGTAGTGTCGAACATCACCTAACATCTTCAGCTTTGGCATGTGGCGTCGACCATCACCCAGCCTCCCCAACATCTCCAGGAGCGTAGCAGGTCAAAGTACAATACATGTCGACATACGTCAACCAACCCCCCCCCCCACAACATCTGCAGGAGCGTAGCAGCTTCTCAAGAAGAAAGAGGCATGTAGAGAGAGAAGAAACTTCAAGAGCTGCAACCGGGAAGCATGAGATAGAATAATCCAACAGCTTCACCGAGAAAGCATCAGGAGTAGGGAAAAATAATGAAACAGCTTCACTCGGAAAGCATGAAAAAATGATCTAAACATCTGCACCTGGGAAACTTGAGAAGTAGAAAATGATTCAAAAGCTTGTCCTGGAGAGCATGACAAAATAATTATGTGTGAGAGAGAGTGAGAGAGAGAGAGAGAGAGAGAGAGAGAGAGAGAGAGAGAGAGAGAGAGAGAGAGAGAGAGATTTGGTACGTTTATTTATGTACATTATATTGTACAATGATTGATACATTGGATTGAAGCATACATTAGGTAAAAAAACAGGAATAAATCATTGACAGGCAAAGTGGATGGGGTAATTAGATGTTAGTGTGAACGGATGCGGTTAGGATGAGTGGAGAACAATATGTAAATAAAGTAGATGAAATGTCTTAAGTATTATGAGTGATACCTTTACGTTTAAAAATATATTGAAAGATGTTGTGCTTGAACATGTCGTATGAGTTGATGTTGCGAATATGACTGGGGAGATTGTTCCAAATGTAGGTCGAACTAATCGAGAATGAGTCTCTAGTCGACTCTAGTATGAATGGAAGGACAACAAGGGGCCTTTGACACACACCCCTTACAGGTTTCAGGCTAGTTTAAAGCTGATGGCCGAGTTGCAAGGTAAGATCGCCTACCATTTGCTATAATTTTGTAGAGAGTTCAAGCAGAGAAGTACTCCCTGCGTCCAGTGCTGGTGAACCAGTCCAGCTGTCGTCTAGAAGAAGTGATGTGCTCGCGCCTTTCCACATCATAGATGTATCTGATTTCCGTATTAAGGATGCGCTGAATGAGGAAATCTTGTTTGCCGGTTAAGTCGCAGAGCACTAGAGAGCAGCAGTCTACCACGGGAAACAAAAGCGCCTGAATAAGGTGCTTTCTGAGCGCAAGGGTGGTGCTGCACCTGAAATGGTGGAGGCGGTACATAAGCGAGTTAGCTTTCTTGCAGATGGAGAGAAGATGCAACTTCCAATTCAGTTTGGCGTCTAGCACCTCACCAAGGCTGTGTGCGGAAGATTCGATTGGAACCGGGGTGCCATTCATCACTATAGAGTGGTTTTGTGCCGAGTTGGATAATAGATTGATGTAGAATTCGGTGCCAAAAACAATTGCTTTGGTTTTTTCAACATTGAGTTTGAGATGATTAAGGGTGGTCCACTCAGCGGTGCGAGAACCAACTCTGCTTAAGGCAGCGAGCGTCGCGTCAAGGTCAGATAAGGCGCCCTAAAGATACAGCTGCAGATCTTCAGTATAAACAATATACTTGATGACAGCAGGGAAATGTCTAGCCACATCACTTATATGAAGGGCAAACAGCAGGGGTCACGAACTGAGCCTAGAGGGACGCTGCAATTGACGTCGCGAAAACTAGAGTAGTCACCGTTTCGGCCCCTTACAGGAACAGGAGCATCGCAGTCACCATCCTACTGTCCCTGCCGCAGCGAATGTCATCCGTGAGTTTCATTAATGCAGTCTGAGGACTGGTTCGAAAGCCAGACTAGAACTCATCAAGGAGATTATTAACTTCGAGAGAGAGAGAGAGAAAGAGAGATTCCGATTCAGATTCAGATTTATTTTCTGTGTATTATATTGTACAATTTACAAATAGCTTATCAATTGATACTAAATAACTGAAATTATATAATTAATTGATAACTGAACAGGTAGTAACATAATTCATTTAGACAAGCTGGAGTAAGTGTGAGTATAGCAGGAGTTTGAATGATTGAAATGAAGGGGCGTTGGTGATGAGTGATGAGAGCGAGTTCCAGAGATGAGCTGTTGAAATGTGGTAGGATTTTTCGAATGATTTGGTACGGGAAGCAGGCATGATCAGTGGCGCGCGACGACCACACCTCACAGGACGAGTAGACGTGTTCCCCTAGAATAGGTCCGCGAGGTACTCAGGTCTGCCAGATTTGAAGATTTTGTAGAGCGAGGTAGCTTTGAAATAATCACGTCTCAACTCGGTGGTGAGCCAACCAAGTTCTCGCCTGTAAGGGGTGATGTGCTCATTCCTCCTTAGACCATAGACGTATTTTATACCAGTGTTGACAAGCCGCTGTAGGATGAGATTCTGCTCATTAAAGAGATCACAGTATACCAAGCACAGTAGTCAATAAGTGGGAAAAGAAGTACTTTGAAGCCCTTTCCAGGAGAGAACCGAGTCATGAGTGACCCCAAGACTGACTAACGAAGATTCAAGATAGATGGTGGAACCATCTAGGTTCAGTACCTGATCAGCCTGCTCGCTGATACCACTCATGTAATATCTACTGCCAAAAACTATCGCTTTTGTTTTAGATGCGTTCAGCTTGAGGCCATTAGCAGCAGCCCAAGCTGAGATTGCAGCAGCGTTCCGGTTAAGTTTAAGTAGCGTCGGTATCAAGTCTTCAGGTGAGCAGTAGATGTATATCAGTAGATCGTCTGCATAGAGTAAATAGTGCACGTTAAGGTCAAGCCACCGCCCCACATCTCCAATGTGCAGAGCAAAGAGCAGCGGGCCAAGGATTGATACCTGCGGGACGCCTCTGTTCAGTAGCAGGAACTTTGTAAAAGATCCATCATCTCTTTTTACACCCTGATCTCTGTCTATCAGGTATGACGCTATCCAGCGAATAACCTGCATGGAAAAGCCAAGTTTGTGAAGCTTGCAAAATAGAGCAATATGTGAGAAAGTGTCAAAGGCCTTGCTGAAGTTAAATAGAAGTAGTGCCGTAAGTTTTTTCACGTCTCCAGTCGTACGTATGTCCTCGGTGAGCTTCAGCAGAGCCGTTTGCGTACTATGCCCTCGTCTGAAACCCGACTGACGCCTATCCAAAAGATTATCAGTTTCCACATAATTAATGATCTGGTTAAAGACCAGTCTCTCGAGGGCTTTTGAGAGAAAATTGAGTAGGGAGATTGGACGAAAATCACCAGGGGTTGGGGGGAGGGTGATGTTTTGTTAAGGGCAAGGACGGCTGCTTGTTTTCATGCAGTAGGGAAATGAGCTTGTTGCAAGGATGTGTTGAAGATTTTACATAGGATAGAAAGGAGGGAAGGAAGTGCTGATACAAAGAATCTCTGCGGGAGGCCATCAACTTCCACTGACTGAGTACTGGATTGTTGAATTGCCACCTTGACCTCTTCAAGAGTGATCTCTGAGAATTGGAATCCAAGTGCCATCGGGTTCTGCTCAAGCTCTTGAAGAACTGAGACTAAGGAAGGGGCAGAGTGATCAGTTGCGATTTCAGTGAAGTGGGAGTTCAGTTCCTCCGCAGAAATATTTCCATGGGTGTTAGTGGATTTCGGTACCAACCCAAGGTTTCTTAGCTCCCGCCAGATCTCCTTACTGTCAGTCAGGCCCTCCAATCGACATCTATAATAGTCCAGTTTAGCATTCTGCAAGTTCTCAAAAGCCAGGTCGCGTGCCCTTTTATATACAAACAAGTCATGTTGTTGTCGAGTTCTTTGAAAGTGTTTGTGAAGTTTGTTTCTGTTTGCAAGCAAATCGTCTGTATGCTTTGTATACCAGGGGTCTCTCTTTTTACTATTTGTGTATGTTTCAAGCGGTGAAAATCGGTCTATAGCCAATTGGAGGTTAGTGTATAGGCAGTCAATGTCATTCTCCACGCGTCGGTGAGGACCATCCATCACGGACCAATCGCAGCCGGCAATTTAGGTACAGAGGGCTTCTGCATCAATATTTCTAAAGTTTCTATAGCTGGACGAGCGTGCCTCAGGCCTTACCACAGCAACGTTGACCGATGCCGTGATAGCATCATGACCCATGACCGTCGATAAAGGGAGCCTCAGATTTCCAGTAATTAGTCACTGTGTCGAGGGCGTCCACGGGGCAAAGGTCAAGCCAGGTATCTGCATAACCTCTGTGAAAAGTCGCACTGTGGGGGACGGAAGGAAGGGATAGTTGGTCAATTAGTTCACGGACAAATTTGGCATCAGCTGAGTCTGACAGCTGATTCATATTGAAATTCCCCATTAGTATCTTTGTACTGTAGTTACTCAGATGCGTATTGAGGTCACTGAGGATGTCGGAACCATCCACGAAAGGAGCATGTGGAAGACTATATACAACGCCAATGGAAATAGACTCACCAGGTTTCCGCAGCTCGCAGAATAGGTACTCCGGGAAACCAGGCTGCCCAGTCCAAGTCGTGGAAGTGGCACATAGTTGAGTAAGCGAATTGTGAGTGTAAAGAGCCACGCCACCGCTCGTGGTACTGCGGTCACTCCTGAGCAGAATATATCCATCGAGCGTAATCATGGGATCATCATCCTTGATATCAAAGCTCAGCTTAGTCTCAGATACGCAAATTACGTGGAACAAAAAGATGAGAGGCCACGAAGTGTCTGATTTCTCCAATGTGAGCCCGAATAGAGTTCGCATTGAAGTGGCAGACCCTGAGATAATCTACCTTCCTGGCCCGAGTTACAGAAGATTGGGGGTGGAATATTGGGCGAATGAGCGAGGGAACGTATGAGAATTTGTAATGAGGGAGAAGGATGGGATAAAGGGTATGCAATGAGTTGTGAATTATGTTGCTGGGCCCATTAAAAAAGCCTCAAGTTCCTCTTCAGATCTAATGTAGGTCGCTGCTTCACCTTCTCTGCGTACGAAGATTTATCCATCCTGCATAAATGTGACTGGACGCGGTGTAAGATCGCGGATTCTCGCACAGACTAGGCGACGAAGACGGAAAATATCTCCAGGTAAGAACTCGTAGACGTTGAGAAATGTTGACTGAGATGTGGATGAGGTAAGCATCCACCTTCGGCTTCGAGTAAAAGTTGCGGATTGATGGACGAGGTGTGTACTCTCCCTTTTTTTATTTTGCTCTTCATAATAAACGAGACAAGGGCAGGAGAAGCCAAGATCACTACAAGGGATGATTGAGGGGTCCTATTAAGAGGCTCATGACTCACTGCACCAGTGGACGTTGACATCACCGCCGATTAAGAAGTATGTGCGGGAAGATCTCCAGCACTAGCTGAGCTACGTGGCCTCAAGATGCGAGCAGTGATGATGTCCCTGAGCTCCAGCTCCTTGTAGATAGCCCTGAGTCCAGCAAAAGCCAGTCGCCGAACATCTCTCAACTCCTCCACAGCAAGTCCTGAGATGACAATGTCTGATTGCACCGCACTGGAGGCAGCAAATGCAGACATTCTTGTAGAAATAATAGCTTGCATGGAGGAGCGGAGCTGTTTTACCTCCTCAGTCACTGCTGCCGTAGACTCACCAGTAGAAGAGCACCTTGTGCTAGTGAATGCTGCTGTTTCTCAAAGCTGCATAACTTATTTTCGACCTTTTCTAGCCTATCAAGCATTTTTGAGAGCTCCCTTAGTACCTCCACACTCTTAGTGAGATCTTCCAGCTTTGTTGTGATGGTCTGAGTGATCTGAGATATAATAGATTCCTCAAGCCGGGTTATACGGGCCTCAAACTCTATCCCAGAGAATGCATTGCTTGGCTGGAGTGGCTCGTTTTGTGATGTTAAGAAAAGAAGCGAGTCAGCTTGACTATATTGCAAAGCAGCTGAGCCGGGGCGGCTGAGGACATCAACATATAGCGGCAGAGTACTCCGTGTGACATTCGCACTAAGATGGCTTGACGTCGTCGTGATACGTGAATTTGTCTCTGGATTGTCTGAGTCGAGCAGTGACGTCTCATGTTGCACAGTGCGCCCTATACATGCAAAGCAGACACGCCTAGATACTCCCTTTTCATCAGGCAGATCGTAGATGTTTTGGATCCCGCTACAAGTGTTGTGAAACGCTTTGCTGCATTTTACACACTCCTGATGCACCATTTTGCTCCTGGACTGCTTTCCGCATCTTTTACATAGCGCAGTATCTCGATGGAGAAGCATGATATGGAAGAAAACAGTGAAAAAAATCAGAAATGCAGAAATACCAAGTGCAACGCTGTGGGATGCAGGATAGGCCTGATGTGCGTCCACGAAAAAAAGCCCGCAGCACACTCCAACGCAGAGTAGGCCTGAGGTCAAGCTCAGATTGGATTGGATTTATTTCCTGTACATTATGTTGTACAATGTAATCAGTAGTACATATAGTTACTTATATCTATCTTTACAATATGAATTAGCTTATCTTAGTTTGATTTATTTAAAGTAGAATAAATAATTTAAGAGCAGTACAAGCTCTCCCCACGGTCGCAGGCAAGGAGGTAAAGAAATAAAAGTTTTTTGAATACAGGGAGAGATGAGGCATTAGTTATTACAGGGGGGAGGAAATTTCAGAGATGAGTTGCACTGACGTGAAACGACCTGCCGAGGAAATCCTGGTGGTAGCTGGGAACAACAAGCTGCGGTCGATAGCCACCCCTACAGGGACGATTACTGGTATTCATGAGGAAATACTCTGCGAGATACGACGGGCTGCCATACCTGAGGATCTTATACACCATACAAGCCATGAAGTAGCTACGCCGAGTAGATGTCATTAACCAGTTTAGCTCCTTCCTGTAGGAAGAGATATGCTCACTCCTTCTCACCCCATAGACGTATCTTATGCCGGTATTAATAAGCCGTTGGAGAACCAGGTTTCTCTCCCCAGAGAGATCGCAGTACACAGCAGAGCAGTAGTCAATGATGGGAAAGAGGAGCGACTTGATGAGGTGGCACGTGAGCTGTTGGTTCGTACTCCTTCGGAATTTACGTAAGCGTTACATGAGGGCGTGGGATCTGGCAGTAATCGAGGCAACATGCTCCCTCCATGAGAAGGTAGAGTCGAGGATAACCCCCAAGCTCTTCACTGAAGACTCAAGTTTGATAGGTGATCTATCAATGACGAGTCAGACCGATGCATCCGTGGGAAACCGAGCAATGAAAGGCTTGCTGCCGAAAATAATAGCCTTGGTTTTAGACGCGTTCAGGACAAGTTTACTTGTCAGAGCCCACTGAACGATCCTGGCAGCGACCTCACCCAGCATGTCAAGCGTACGTAATAATTCATCAAGGTGACAGTGCATGTAGATTTGGAGGTCGTCAGCGTACAGTAAGTAGTGCACGTCGGGTCCAAAGCACAGTGAAACATCACCGATGTAGAGGGCAAACAGTAAAGGGCTCAAGACAGAGCCCTGCGGTACTCCCCTATTGAGACCGCAAAAACCAGTGAATGTTCGGTCCTCATGTTTAACACACTGCTCCCTTCCCGTTAGATATGAGGCAATCCACTTTAGCGAGTCCATTGAGAAACCGAGTTTTGAGAGTTTGCGCTGCAGCGTGGAATGGCAGACCGTGTGAAATGCCTTGCTAAAATTGAACAGGAGAAGAGCAGTCATCATTCTCGTGTCCTTGGCCCGACGGACATCGTCAGTCAGTCTGACAAGGAGAGTCCATTACCTCCGGGTCACCAATCTTGACCAAAATTTTTTTGGTGTTTCTTGGTGACAAGAATAGAGAGTACTGAACTGACTGTGTTTACAAACGACGCCTATGGTAACCTGCAGCGCGGAGTCGGTAACACAGGTACTGCGCTGCAGGTTATCATAAGCGTCGTTTGTAAACACCATGTTTAGTCAGACATGTGATGTGTACTCATCAAGTAGACATTGCTTACTCACTACAGTTTGAGTAATTGTAAGAAAAGTTTCCAGATTAATTTCCACCACAGTGTTCACCTGCAAGTTTGCAGCTTCATCGTGTGCAGCAGCTAATGGATTTTCATTCAAGACGCAAGGGAATTCAGATAAGTAAACTTAACCTTTCTCTTTCTTTATATATGTTTTCTTTCTATAAAGATGTTTCTTTGTGATAATTTTTGTGTTCCAGGTATGCTGTACAGAGCCAGAAATTGTATTGGAGCGAGAAGAAAACTGTGAGTAGTTGATTTTTCATATAATTGGTTATTGTATGATATTGGTCGACACATGCTCAGAATTGAAGTTTTCATGAGTGAAAATCAATTCTGACACTGAATTGTCATCCAATTATACTGCATTTGTTGTCTTTGTGCTTGGATACATGTTATTATTGCTTCAGTATCCAAGCACAGAGTGAAAAGTCGATAATCGTTGATTTTTCCATATATTTCATGTTTTACTCTATGTGAGTAAGACATGAAAGTAAGATTTGTTGCATGTACACGCTATTTACTTCTTCTATATGTTTTCTAGGATAGAATGTGATGTAGTGGTCAAGTGTGAACAGTTAAAGTGCAGTGCAGTGAGGGAAATACGTCTCAGATGACATATTGTCATTTGGGACGAGAACAACGGCTCCACCCAGGATACATAAATTAATATCTTGGAAGATTGGGAGCGTTGGACCCTAAAACTCTGCATACTCTCTATTCTTATCACCAAGAAACACCAAAAAAAGAGCAAGTGTCGGTTTGTTATCAAATACAATACCAAACTATGGACAACGAGAACTACTTTAAACAACACTCTCTGAACTCACTAAATAAAAGTGAGTCACCGCACTAGGATCACCTTTCACAGCCAATTGTTTATGTAGATAATTCGACGAATATAATTGTCACTGATTGTTCACAATATAATTATCTATATAATAATCACTCTTACACACTATTAAGTCCACACGCAGTATGTGGAGTCCAAGATGGTGCAGCCGGTGGAAATATCCAACAAGCAAAATTCAGAAGTTGGGTTTTCTAACCTCAAAATTTGCACTGACCAGGTCTGAAACCGTATTGAGATGAGGCAAGCAGGTCATTCGCTGCGAGAAAAGAATGGAGTTGGGAATGCACAACTCTTTCTAGTAGTGTTGATAGCTTTGGGAGTTGTGCGATTAAACGAGTGTCAGACATGCTCTCGAAGCTCGCTTTCTTAGCTAGGGGAATGAGAGAAGCAAGTTTCCAGGCAGAAGGAAATCTGCCTGTGGCTAGTGACTCGTTTATGAGAGCTGTGATATTCGGCAGGAGAGCAGGAAAAGCGAGTCTCAACATACCCGAGGAAAACTCGTCGACACCTATGCCACGAGATTTTGATCGATGGAGAAATTTCGCGATCTCCGTGGATGTGACGCGTCTGAAGTCAAAAACAGGGAGCTCCGGGTTCGAGAGGGGCTCGGCACAAATGAGGTTCACTGCGCGTTCGGTCAGAGGGTCGGCGCAGGATGAGATGTCGGTGAAGTGTTGATTGAGGGCCTCAGGGGTGAAGAACAGTAGGGGAGATGGAAATTTGCGAAAATCCAGACCAATGGAGCGGAGTTGTCTCCACAGAGATTTTGGGTCGTGTGATATTTTTTCTCTGACCGGGAAACACCGATTATCGACCGGGAAACACCGATATAATCGACCGGATAAAACTCTTCCGGAGGAGCCCTTGATATTTTTTTCTGACCGTTTTAGGGTGACTGTTTCAGTGCATCATATTATATTCCCAGAATTTTTTCAGATTTTCTCGAGCACTCCAACCCCGTTTAATAAATAGGCAAAGTTGCTGATTTTACTGTTTTTACATCCTCAGAGGAATTTTCAACCTTAATTTACACCCTGAAAATGACCTCTGAGGCAAAAAATAGAAAGGACACTTTTGTTTGCAAATTACCTGAATTTTCTAGAAAAATTATCTTCAAGATCATTAAGGCATATTAAGTACTCCACATTACCGAAGGGAACCACTATTTTTGTACCCTCGGAGTTCGCTCGTCAAGAGCCCACCACATGGATAGTAAAAGTTGTCCCAACTCATACCATATACAGCCTATATAGTGAAAAAATGGGCCTAGGCTCTGGAAGCTCTCAACAAATCAATATATTAACTTCAAATGAGGTGGAAATAGGCTAAAATGACTATTAATGGGGAGCCTTGTGCCGCTAACACTTCCAAATTTTGTAAACACTTGTCTATGATATGATTACATTTATTCACTGTAAAAACTCTCATTCTATCATGCTAATACATATCAATGCATATAACTACTGAAAGTTAGGTGGCGCCAAGTATTAGTAATGCTTGATCTATATAAATATGATATTGATAACTTAAGATATGTATTAGCATGATAGAATGTGAGTTCTTACAGTGAATAATTGTAATAATACCACATACAAGTGTTTGCAAAATTTGGAAGTGTTAGCGGTACAAGGCTCCCCTTGAATAGTCATTTTAGCCTATTTAACGCCTATTCAAGTTAATGTATTAAGTTTTTGAGAGCTTCCAGAGCCCAGGCACATTTTTTTACTATATAGGCTGTATGTAGTATGAGTTAGGACAACTTTTAGTACCAATGTGGAGGGTCTTTTGACGAGTGGACTCCCAGGGTTCAAAAAAAGAGGTTCCAATTGGTAATGTGGAGTACTTAATGTACTCCAATGACCTAAGAGATAATTTTTCTATGAAATTCAGGTGAACTGCAGACTAAAGTGTCTTTTTTATTTTTTACCCCAGAGGTCATTTTCAGGATGTAAATTAAGGTTGAAAATGCCTCTGAAAATGCAAAAGCAGCAAAATCAGCAACTTTACCCATTTATTGAACAGGATTAACCTTTAGAGGGCCGGAAAATCAATATTTTGACGCATCATAAAAACTTGTTTAATGTTCATTTTTAGATTAAAATATATATTAATTTATTATTATTTTCACTTATTAAAGTCATTTAAGATAAACTTACCACTCCACATCCCTTTTTACCTACTCCAAATCCATTAAATTTGTATTTTCTACATTGTGTAAGTGGTCATAAAATTTGACTATCAACCCTTCAAAATGCTTTAAATATTTGATTAAATCTACAAATTTAACTTATATAATGTTCTTATAAAGAAAGAAGCGTTTTTTACTATTAAAAATACAGTTTTTAAAAATTTGAAATTTTTAACATTAGCAGTTCCGTTCCGGGCCGGAAAATCAATATATTGACGCACCTCATGATCTACACTTTGTGTATGATCAATCATTGTTATGAGGTACCTTGAATACCAGTTTTCTGAGGGTGATATTCTCTTCCAAATCTCGGCCCTCTAAAGGTTAAAGAGCTTGGAAAAATCTGAAAAAATTCTGAGAATATGATATGATGCCCTATAACTTGAAAAAAATGGCTTTTGAGCCAAATGAAATTTTTGGATGTATGATTCCACCGAGAATTTCTCAATTATTACTATCATTATAATGAAAGTACTTTATATTTTATAGTGTCACGGGTACTTTGTACCGTAAGGTTTCCCTGTCTCCAGCAACAATAAATATTCATGCAGCGTCGGCAGGACATCAGCAGCAGAGCTGAGCAGCCGACGAGTTAAAGTAAGAGAGAAATAGATAGAGCGACAGAGAAAAATTTAATTTCGATCTGATCGCATGGTAGTAGAAAGCACGCCAAAGCGACGCGGCGGCCGTGCCGTAGAAATTTCTCAACGCCAACGGAATAAGGTATCGACACGAACCGTGGATAATATTTTCACGCGAGGCGTAACCGATATATAAGTGTATCGCTGGTGGAAAGTTTCCTTGTCGGAGTACCGGTATCAAAACAAGGCATAGTGGCAAGCTGCCATATATATAGATATACCGGCCGAGTCACGCGCGCACCGTGGAATTCGGCAAGGGCGCGTGCATGTTAACACAGCACCCAGCGGTACGCAGCTTCTACAGTGGTGATTGAGTTGAACAGTAGTGCTCAATGTGCACATGTCAAAGCGATCAGCTGTTTACGGGAATTATTGGAACGCGAGGCATAGTCAGGCGTATAGCGGCCTATAATTAATTGTTCGAATCATAGATTACGTACGTGTGATTTGGTATAGTGTCAAATAACATAATATTAACATTCCGGATTGATATTATTTTCTGCAAATTGTTTATATTGAGGCACACACTCAATACAAATTTCGCGTGTGTATTCTAGTATTTTCCAAAAAATTTCACGTTAATCAAAATTATTGATTTTGAGAAAATTGTCGGTACGCTATAGAGCTGAAAATTATTTTAACTGATTATAATTTTTATACGATGACTGAAAATTTGTTTTTTGCATTGTCATTGTCGATTTGGTAGACAATTAGAGAATTAGTTCTCATCAACACAGAGAATTCACTACCGTGTGAAATCATACTTTACGAGAATTTGAAGACTTTCACGTAAGGTGAAGTGAGTAAGTTTCCGCACAAGTAAAATTTTTTCCCGCATGAGCCAAACAACCTCAATCAAATAGGAATTGAAATTTTTGTTTACGTTTGACAAATCAAGCGAGAAAATTTATAGTTTTGAAATAACTCATGCACGCAGCTAGTACAAACAGCATTCACGTACAGCGCATGATAAAGCAGCTCCATCTAAACTTACTTCACGGTCGCACGCAGCTTATTTCAAGCGAGTTATTTCGTCGCTTCTGCATTCTGTAACGGGGTAAGCCGTCACTGTGACGGAGGGAACCACTCATCAGCGTGCCCACTACAAGCGGTGCGGCGCTTGTGCGGCCCGTCGGCACAAGCGCTGAGCCGAGCGAGCTTCCTAATTGCCGGAACGGCAACTTGCAAAGGATGTGTGAGGAGGAGATCCGCCACAAGGCAGGTCAGAACCGAGAACCTGAGAAGCGTGATCGCGACGAATCTCCAAGCAAAGTGTACGCGAGTGTGGCCGATAGAGAAGCACCCGAGGAGTCGGACACGCAGCAGCACGATCACAATAGCTAAGAGTAAGAAGTGCGAGAGAAAGAAAAGTTGCAGCAAAGACAGCGGTACAGATTGGTCGTGTAGTCCGCATTGCGGCTCCGATGTCCTCCCCTTTCCTTCCCCAAGTGATCATGTGCATTGCGAGTGCGCTAACGCAGCCACCACGCCACGAACGATGGTCTCCGGCCTTGGCAAGGCTCTTTCCCCCCTCCGCTATCCACGAGAACGATGTGCAAACGGGCACTGGGTTGAAATTCCCAGGATCACTCACCTAGTGGATTGCGTGCAATGCATTCTTTTCGCTGTATGCCCATTATCTCCAACAAATGGCTTCGTTGCCGTCAGTTCGAGTAATACTTGAATCGTCATTTGTATCGGTGGGAGTAGACTATGCTGGCTCAATTTCAATCTTGTTTTCTAAGGCTACAGACGTCAAGACGGTCTGTATTTTGCCAATTTGCATCACGTCGGAGCCGATGTGCCAATGTGAACAGCGATAACGGCGGGAACTTTACTGGAGCTAGTCGTGAATTGAGTATGAGCTCTCCGTCATCAGAGGGATCAGACTTACAAGGGGACACCACAGTCTCCGGGTCCTGTATTTTTACCAAACCTGTTTTAATGTGCTCTATACCACATACGTATAGACCCATTTCAGGGATTTTGCCTAATGGGGCCTCCTGTTGGAGTTCTGGATACATCAAGTTTCAGGAAATACTGATATCTCTAGGTTTTTCCACATTTATGAAATTGCTCGCTGACTCATCGAGTCAGCTTATCTAAGCTTCTTTACACATTGTTCACACTAGAATCATGAATTCTACATGCTCCCCTACTATCGATGGCATTTTCACTCTTTATCATCATCTAATTTGTCACTAGTTCACATCTTATCTGAAATTCAATAGTATACGATAAATAGATTATTCAGCTACAGCTGTCTAAAACTCATCATCAACATGTCTCACTCATTGTACAGTCTTTTCAATTGATATGTTTCTTCGGGGCACACTTCTCAACATTACAAATAATGATATTTGATTGCACGCATTACTGAATGAACTTCCAAGTCGTTAAATCAGTTGACGAACAATCATTTATTACTATTTTCAAATTATTCAACATTGAAATGAATCTATTTCCTATATTACTTAGGACATAACAAATTGTGTATACACAGTGGAGAAACATGTATTGATTCTAATCTAAAATTAATATAAATTTACGGATCAATATATATTTCTCTACTTTGTATACACAATTTTTTATGTCTTAAGTAATATAAGGAAATAGATTCATTCTAATGTTGAATAATCTGGAAACAGTAATAAATGATTGTTCGTCACCTGATTTAAGGGCTTATTGGAACAATTACCATTATTTGTAATGTTGAGAAGTGTGCGCTGATGCAACATATCGATCAAGAGTAATGTCCAATGAGTGAGACATGTCGATGATGAGTTTTGGACAGCTGTAGCTGAATAATCTATTTATCGTATACTATTGAATTTCAGATAAGATGTGAACTAGTGACAAATTAGATGATGATAAAGAGTGAAAATGCCATCGATAGTAGGGGAGAATGTAGAATTCATGATTCTAGTGTGAACAATGTGTAAAGAAGCTTAGATAAGCTGACTCGATGAGTCAGCGAGCAATTCCATAAATGTGGAAAAACCTAGAGATATCAGTATTTCCTGAAACTTGATGTATCCAGAACTCCAACAGGAGGCCCCATTAGGCAAAATCCCTGAAATGGGTCTATACGTATGTGGTATAGAGCACATTAAAACAGGTTTGGTAAAAATACAGGACCCGGAGACTGTGGTGTCCCCTTGTTAGTAGCGCTCATTCTGGCGCATTTGCTAATAGGACGCTCCATTTCTGCCGTCCCCGAACCTTTTGATTTAGACATAACAAGTTCTAGATGGACGCTCATTTAACGTATGAGTCATGATTTTTGGCCCCAGTGGAGGAAGGAAGCCATGCATTATCTGCAACAACATGGGAAATAGCTCCATGTTCACCGTTCCGTGGTCATCGAAAACCTAATGCTCGTGATGGACAAGCTGACATCACCCACTAAGTGGCCCCTCGGCCGTACTTCACGGTACTTGATTGTAAGTATACCTTCATAAGAATACCTTCGTCAAAATCGTTGATGTCAAAACGGCAGCCTCTCTCTTTCGTCGAGCTCTGGGCAAGCTCATTTGCCACCCCACGGAGCCAGAGGAGTTTCAAGTCAAGTCTGAGGAACTTAATGATTAAGTCCCGTACCTTCGTCATTCTGTCTTATACATGCTTCCTTCAAAACGTTCAAATACTCGCGTTGCGTTTTGAAAATCTCTTGAAAAAGGTTCCTCTTGTTCCTTTACTTCTAGTCAATTTTCAATTTGATTAATGGTTAATTTTTGCTGTTAGTTTGAAGTGACCCACGTAGAGTTCTCCGCAGAAAAGCCTCAATGGCTAGTTAATAAGTTAGCAAATAATTTGATACCCTCCATTTACATTTTCATGGTTGAAAATGCATCTTTTTATCTTGTTCATCAGTGTCAATAAGACTCATATAGATGCGTCAAATGTGAGCGTCAGGTGTAAATCCACCGTACCCGGGCATCCGCCGCTATAAACACTAGTTCATAGGCCTGCGAGGAGCTCACCCATCGACATGGCTGGCTTCGCAGTTCTTGCCTCGTCCTGATCTCAAGATTTTGATTCTATTCAACTCGAAAATTATTGTGGTACTTCAGGTCGACACCCATTTGATTTTAATCGAGTATCACCGTATACAGTCTATTATTTTCGCAGTAATCCAAGATATTTGACTTTCTGCCTGGTCATGAGTGCCAAGAAATTTAGCCATGTATCTCTCCAGCATATCGTTCCCCAGTTTTTTGATGATCATTTTACTGTTGCTTACGTGGAGTAAGTAAAGGGGCGGTATGTTGGGGAAAAATGCACATTCTGTATCAAGTCACCCGTCACTATCTAATTTTTAATCGATGGATCAGGACGATGGGCCCTTCCGCTGGTCGACTGAAGTTGGCAATGGCTCGGAACGCAAAACAGATGCAAAAAATAATTGCACATCTTCAATCTGCGAGGCGTTGCAATGGCTCTCGTCATTAGACAGTTGCCCACCATCAGCCCGCGAGCAAGCCCATGGCATCGGCTCGCTCAACATCGTTATTCACTCATGCCGTGTCCCGTCATTAGAAATTCAATTTTGTATTAATTCGCGTTCGCGACATTTACTATCTGAAAGTGTACTTTATACTTGAAATAAACTTTTGTTTTTCCAATCATTCTTCATTCACTCGCTTTAGACATTTCCACAAACATTCAATTTGTCTCCTGCAAGTACGACCTTAAGTAGTCATCGGGCTCCGGGACTTCCAACACCCTGTTCCAACAATCTTGATAGTTCATTAGTCATTGCCAAGAATTATTACTTTGGATATCTTAGGCTCAAAATTCCAGGCACGTTTCATCCATCTAATCTCTTTGAATCCTTTTGGGAATCCATCTTGATATCCGAGATTCTACAGAGTCTCGAATAACATTTAATCCAGTTATTTTATTTTTTCGCAGGTTACTTGATATCATGTCTCAGTAAAAATATATCAATGGCATTATCAGTTGGGCCTCCAGTGATTATTCCATTTTTATTGTTTGGTGGATTTTTTCTCAACACTGCGTGAGTATCTATACTAGTATATAAAAGGATAGCCTGTTTCCTTGTGGCCGCTAATCTCAAAAACTACTGAACCAATTTTCATGAAATTTTGATACTTGATTCTTGACCACTCCAGGCATGTTTATGGACGTGGCGTTTTGAAATTTTGAATAGAAACTGAGAAATAGACAATGCATTTTTCTGTGGTAACCGACCAAGTACGATGGCGCGCCAGTAGATGGCGAGGCGTTGAGTCGCACGTGTATAACGTATAGTGCGGCGCTCTCTCGCAAGAGAGTCAGCGTTCTATCGGCTATATAGGAGAGCTTGAAAATAAGCTCAGCCTCTTTCTGGGATCTTTTGAATCCCAGTCCCCTACTGCCAAATAATTTTGGTAACAATGCCGAGACCCAGAAGTAACATTAGGTGGTATATGATTAGAACCAGACGAACGCAAGCCGTTCGTTAGGGTCGAATAATTAAAGCCCCGTTAATAGTATGTGAAAAATCTGCTTTTGAGTATGATCCAACAGAAGATTACGCTTATATAAAAGATATTGTAGATGGATCTAAGAATAAAGTATGTGACAAGTGTCAAGCCAAAAAGTGGCCAGATGAAGCTCCTGGATTGTGCTGTTCTGGTGAAAAGTTAATCTTTCTGCTGTTGAAGAGCCACCAGAACCTCTCAAAAGTCTCCTTCCAGAAAACCGCACTAATTCCACATTTTCTGGCCTATTTAAGGAAGTATAATATACTATTTCAAATGACTTCATTTGGAGCTAACGAAATTCGAAAAGGAAATTTTAGGCCAACTTTCAAAATTCAAGGGCAAGTATATCATAGTATTGGGAGTTTGTTGCCTCTTGGGGGGGGAGGGGAGATTTGCAATTTACTTTAGAACTTCTAAAAATTGGAGATGGGAAAGTATCAAATAAAAATGATTACATAAATATTGATAGAAAAGTAGAAACGACTGTTAATACGGTCATGGACCTGATTTCTAAAGTTTATCCAGAAATTGAAAATCTCTTTGACAAACCTTAAAATTGGTTATGTGAAAGGGCAATTATAACTCCTCGAAACGCTACCGCTCATAATATTAATTATATTATTTTAGGAAAGTTAGATGGAGAAATACGACATTATCATTCTATCGATACAGTGATCAACATTGATAAAGGTGTACACTACCCTCAAGTATTTCTGAAGTCTCTTGATCCTTCAGGCTTTCTACCTCATGACTTAAAATTGAAAATTAGTTCTCCAATAATGCTATTACGCAATCTAAATCCTCCCAATTTACGTTATGGCACAAGGTTGCAAATTAAAGTTATGCGGGAAAATATAATCGAAGCAACTATTCTTGCAGGACCTGCTGGAGAAACAGTATTCATACCTCGCATACCTATGATTCCATCAGAGTTGCTATTCCAATTCAAACGATTACAATTTCCTGTGAAACTTTCTTTCGCCTTGACGATCAACAAATCTCAAGGATAGACTTTTAAGTACGTAGGGATAAATTTGCAAACAGAATGTTTTTCACGCGGCCGATTCTATGTTGCTCTTTCACGGACAGGGGTTGCACGTAACCAATTCATATTTATTCCTCAAAATTCAAAAACTAAGAGCGCCGTCTATCCAAAATTTCTTATTCTCAGAGGATACATGGAAAATACAACTCCAAAGATTACAAAATATCAAATTAATCAAAGTTTAGAAATAAATACATAGTATGCGAGTTTTTCAACAATAAATGAGAGTAACAACATTTCGAACTCAATACACATATTCGCGGGCGAAGCCGCGACGGGGGACGCTAGTTCTTTAATACACCTACTAAGAGAATCCAGCTTTAGACATATAGACATTTGAGGAGAATGTGTGAATCAATATGAAGTGAACTGACCTCTTGTCAATAAGTTCAGGTGAATATTGATCTAATTTCCAATATCGAGTTGTAACTTAAACTGATTTTAAGTCTTGAGATGACGGTGCTCGTTCTCTCGAGAAATGATTCTGTACTACTAATCCAGAGTTAAATTCCACGTGATGACTTATTTCATACAAAAATTTGAACAATAAACCATTGAAAAAATCAAGAAAACATCAATCTAGATGTTATCAAGCAGATTCAAATTAGATTCATAAGTGGACCCAAACTTCGGTTCCTTGAGAATGGAGTTTGGATTCAAAAGGAGTGAAACTCAATTTTGGACTTTCGAGAGTGTACCGTGGCTAACCTCGCGATTATTGAGAATTGCATTATGCGGGACCACGCCACAAATATCGGAACGTTCTAGAAGAACGGTGTTGAAATTGTAACTTCATGTCGTCTCGATTTTCTCGCTTTCCTTCAGCTATATCTCTATCTGATAAACGTTGGGATGGTTTTGACGTTTGGCCTTCGGGGCTCTCAGTTGATGAGGATTACTCATTATGCACTCCTTCTCGTATTCACTGCAACTTCCGTTCTCCTACATTTGTTTCTGTGTCTCTGTCTGATCGGGGATCCGACGGCCTGCTCCGCCGGTCCTGTCGCCTCTTTCTTGCCTTTTTTATTCTAGTGATTTCTGTTTTAGCAATGTGCATCTCTTGTAGTGCCAATCTATCTCCATGCATTCTTTCAGGTTCAAGAGCGTGGGCGGTCCATAGTTGGGAACCAACGGCCCGATGATTCAGGACGCCCTGCTCCTGGTGCGTGCCCACCTATTGCTATTTATATTCATATGGCTCTTTACCACTTGGACGTTGGTCATGGTTATTTTCTGTTAGCTCAATTTCATTATGTGGGATTTGTTGTTGATGCTGTTGATCACTATGACAGTCACGGCCGCGCGGTAAATGGATTGTATCGTTTTGAGGTTGAAATTGCTATGTAGCTAGGCCTCTTATTCATAATTGTTCTTCTTGACTTGGAGTATCATATTGCTGGAGATAAAAGAATCATTCTTTCTGAGCCTTTATCCGTATTCCAAAATATGATATTATCTAAACTGAAAAAGGTTCCGCATAGATACTCGCGGTTTTCCATGGTGAGATATTTATTCGCATTCAGCGCGAATCCGCTAATGCTGACTCGACATTCTTTTGCGATGTTTTCGACGCCAGTTGGTCATGCAAGAGACACTGACTCGCGATTCTGACGAAGTTTTTTAACACCGAATCATTGATTCGATCTAATTTATCCATACGGAGGGACCTCGACGTCATTTTGTAGATATTGTTAGTAATGTGCATAAAAAAGATCGCGCTATGTCCCATCGCATTTTCTGTCCATCTCGATTCCGTTGACAATAATCTCTACTTCATCAATAAGTTACTTTTGTATCAAATTGCGGCTAATTATTGTCAGACTGCGGAACCACGTCAGGGCCGCCAAAAAGAATTCGTATGTCCGTATTGAGGTTATTGACCTACTGCAATTCATCCTATGGTAATCGTGTAATCACAAAAAGGTGACCATAAGAATTTACAATACTACATGCCTTTGTGCTGGTGATTATTTATTAATTCTTCCATCTTTTCATGGGTTATGCATCTCATGAGTCTATATACGTGGACCGTTCTTCTTTCCTCTCTCATTTTTATTGTAGCACCGAGTCTTTCATAGTTTATTCCTACTATTCCACTCTTTGCATATTCTTTCTCATCAATTTCACCTTTTTGGGAATTTTTCAATGAATATACCAGCTCTCCCATTCTAAAGTGTCTTTGATTAATAATTTGTAAGACTCTTTCCATATGAATTCCAAATACACTTAATTCATTGCTCTCATAGTTCGTGTCTCCGCTAAGTTGTGAGCTATATCCACGAGGTATTCGTCAATTGTCCGCAAATATTCCTTTGGTGGGAAAGTGGAAGGTGTTGGCGCAAGTCGGCCATATACTACTTCGTGCGGCGAATATCCCAATGCTTCATGAGTACTAGTATTATAAGAATGCTGAAGAGCCAAAAGAATCTTGTTCCTGTCTTTGTATCCGTTCAGAAAAAATCTCATGTACTCCTTTGTAACGTGATGCATTCTCTCGATTTCTTTGTCCGGTTAAAGATGATACGTCGTTGTTGTATATTTCTCTATTCTACACATTCTCGCGAGCTCCTTCATGAAATAATCAACAAAATACGTCCCGACTGTACACTAAAAAACTTTCGGGGCTACGGCAGCGCCGAGCTCTATAGCAGAACCATTCGTCTGAGAGCCCGGCGCTGTGGGACTGCCGAGTCTGGCAATTTATCCGTTCTGGGCCAGCGGATTTTTCACAGCGCTTCATATATGCATGTGTATATATAATGACTTTATATACCACTTCACTTGTCTATACTGGAGACTTGTATGAGCCATGTAGGGCACAGGTTAGGTTACCGACCATAGACTTTTAGACTTTCAAAGCCACTTTGTCTCGAACTCAGCTTAAGTTTACAGTAAAATTAGCGTAGAGCCATCGGTGTGCAGTGTGAACGTGTGTGTGTGTGCACTTGAACCGGGAAACGTACTACGCTAATTTGGCCATATATTCTTCTGCACAATCTCGCTTGAAGAAATAGCACGATTAACTAAACAAACGAGCTGGCTACTAGATAGGCTGTACTTCCTGTACAATGCATAACAATCAAATCTCGCCTATTAATCTAGATGATACCCAGGTGGTCAGGATCGACGATTATGGTGTTCCAAGGTTGCATTATAGTCAGAGCAGAGCCCATGGCATAACTGCGAGCGCGCGTGCCAGTCCATATATGTATATGCACTTGGGTTATCTTGCACAAATCCTGCACTACACTCTGGTGCGTGTTTACTGTCGCGGTGAAGCCCTTATTTCGATCATGGATTAGCTAACCCTTGTGCGCCTCTGCTAACGTAGTCGACCAGGCCTCCGCACCCGTAATTCTCCTCTCTCTCTCTCTCTCTCTCTCTCTCTCTCTCTCTCTCTCTCTCTCTCTCTCTCTCTCTCTCCCTCTTTGTCTCTCTCGTTCTTTCCATTCCTAAACTGTCCAGCTGATCGACAGATATTTGTTCTCGCTCCTGATTGTTCGCACAGTCTTAAATACACTCTTTTTCCCCCGAGCCGCTCCAATTATATTCGATGAAGCTTAAGCTCAAAATCAATGAGAGTTGTCACATTCCAAGGTGCACCACTACTTATATTTGTATTTTCAGTGTTCGATTTTTTTTTCAAAATCTTCTGTTTGTTTATTATCAATCATTACGCACGCATCGTTATGAACTAATATGTATTATTTATAGGTCAGTACCAGTATATTTCAAATGGTTTTCTTATCTATCATGGTTCCGCTATGGGAACGAAGCTCTCTTAATTAATCAGTGGGCTGATGTTGAATCAATAGCATGTACAAGAAGTAATGCAACTTGTCCCAAATCAGGTCTCATAATTTTGCAGACGTTAAACTTCAACAAGGTAAGATTTTTTAAATCGGAGTAACATTGGTTCAAAAGATCGGGTTAATAAACCGATGCTATGGTCCAGTCCTCCCCTGTCCCAACTTCGAACTTCTCAGAATATGGAATCCATTTTTACGACACATCGCACTCTTTCTCATTTCCCACAGCTGCCCGTCATGCCGTGTACGGTAATTTAGATATTTGTATGTGTCTGTATGTGAGAATGCTCCAGTGAGCCTGTCAATGTGACGGACACCGACACTCACCAAAAGCGAACATACAATATGATGCATTTTACAATTGTTCAGCTACACGCTAGGTTTATAGTGTACGAAAGCCACGTGATATTTAGATTACCGACCATCCAACTTGCACTGGAGAAACTTACAGCACTTCCAAAGAAAATAGTTTAAAGCATTGCATGATTTATATCTTTCTTTATTTCAATACAAATGCTACAGACTCATCACCATATGAACTTCAGTTGGGATCCTCCTATCATTAGGCTGAATTATATCATAATGCGGTCATTGTGTCATAACTTATGATTCATGACTTTGCTTATGACTTATAAGCATGCATATCTTTATTCTAATTATATCGTAACTAGATCAACGCACTATAAGCATTTGATCAATCGTAATCTAACACTCAGCTTCACTGAACTCAGGTATGAGCGAATGTTGAATGAAAAATACTATCTCAAAGGCCAGTTCCAGGAGGTATCTACGGGTAGTTTATCAACCCTTATATCTGTTGTTCAATCTAATTTTGGTTTAAATTACATCATTCATATATGTTCTAATCATATCGATATAGCACATCAATCAGGTAGCATACAGTTTTGAGTGGAAGTTTGAAACACGAAATTGTTAGGATTAATCAATGATATGTTATTAGTACAAATAATATGTATTGTACCAACTATATTAGTGCATACTGAGCATATAATCATGGTTTCCAGATATATCTTTTTCAAAATTATTATTCTGTTGAATTTACTCTATTCACCTATTTCATATGCCATGTATCGCAATCTCAAATATTCATGAGATACAAAAAAATCGCGCAAGACATTTATGTAAAGATTCTATCCGTATGCAAGGGATGTGTCAATTGTGTATTCGAAATGGAGACATCGGCGCTTTAGCAATAAACTAAAATACGTTGACTAACAGTCGTGTAACCTGTGTCTGCTACTTCTAATTTGCAGTCGAAGAAGGCTTAGAGCGTAATATAGAGCGTTTGAACGCTTCATAAATTCTTACATGAGACTCGATGCATACGTTGAATGTAATGGAAGACACCCCACGCAGCGTGCTACATGTAGGTACAAGTTATATTTCAAGTAGCTAGTTTCTTTTATACTGTTTAATGATCTAGATCGGGAAGTGAAAAGAGACCGCTGCTTACTGCATTAACAGTATGCTTTCTCAAAGAAACTTTGCATTGTATGAAGAACGGTTGATATGTGAGAATGAGGATTCTGTGTCATTTGTCACCGACGAATGGACCTAAAACTGGTTCTTCAAACTTCCAAGCAACAGTTTATAAAAGGGGCATCAACAACAAGTACAATGGTAAATACAAAGATACTGTGTCATGTGCGACGACCCGGTTTGATAAATTAATATCGGAGCATAAATGTATTCTATGAGAGACGTGGCTTGCGGGTTATGCACACTAGAGAGAACAGAAAATAAATAGAAAGCCTGGGGAAGAGCGTGAAGAAGGGTCCGTGTAACAGGGGCGGATTTATCTCTACCCAATCACCTAAGTCTCAAGCAACAACTATAATTTATAACACCGCGTTCGAGGGACGGTGAATGACGGTTTCAAGTGAGTCAAAGCTGATAAGATGAGTCACAGGAACGATGTTGAAGAACGGTTCTTTACGAAAATGTTCTGATCACGCTGTGGGGTGGTTGGGATTTGCTCAGATCAGCGAAACGGCCATTCATGCCATTTAGAATGTGTCAATGCGAATTATCATGGCAAATGTCGGGGACGATTCTAAGACCATCGGATACATTCGCGAGCACATCAAAGAAAACAAAAGAATGGAAATAAAACAAAACAGGTTGATTAGAACTGGAAAACAAAAGAGTGATATGGGTGGGTAACGTTACGGATTAAATACCAATGTGGTGTGCTGACGTGAGAAACAGAAAAATCTAAATCTCCGATGGCTTCAAAATAAAATAAAGTGCCTCGATTTCTACGCGTTACTTATCGCGTCCAATCAGGTGCTCGCTCAGGTCTGCCTGCTTCTCAGGTATTAATCAACTTCTGAGTGAGGGATTTAGAGGACCGAGCAGTGAACGTGATTTAATTGAAGGACTGGATGGAAAAAGTAAGCAAACTGCGGATTTCGTTGCGTCACGATTCTCTTACGGTTCATCAAAACAAGGGAGGGAAAGAATAACGACCGATCAAGTAAATGGTGGAAAACAAATTACCGTTTTCAATCATAACCATGAAAAGAAACTCAATTAATTGTAGCAATTGGAAGCATGCATCAGGAGAGACGCGTGTGCTCAAAGGGTAGGCTCTACAGACTAACGCGGGTGTATGTATATAAATGTAAGGGATAAGAATTGGCTGTCCATACTAACAATGTGAGTTATGGTAGAGGCTAGCCATACAGCATCGCACTCAACCCTCACAAAGAGAATTGGATCCTATACCAAACCAGTGTAGGCAATTGCCACTTTGAGTATCGCCCAAAGCTATCACTCAAAAGTAGCCACTTACCTCGGTATTCACCGGCTGCATATCTAGAGCACCTCTGCTTGCGGCTCCTGGAACTGGAGGGTCTTACATTGTACTATGGGAGCAGGCACCGCGGCGCGATGTGTCTAGGGCTCAAAGAGAGGAGCTGTTGTTGCTACTAGGGTTGGAGTTGAACTGACGCTCCACTGTGCACAGCATTAGGAGCTGCGGCCGGGAGTCGTGGCGGCGCGAGCCCCCTCCAGGGCGGCGCCTGAAGTGGGAGCGCGTGAGTGGGGATGCGCTTGGGGGTCCGGACGCGCGATGTGGGTGGTCGCCGGCTCGCTGCGCGGTATTGCTGCATCACAGGGGCAAGACGGATCAGGTGGGTTGTTGGTGCACAGGGACAAAATGTACCTGTCGCACATGTAGCCTCGAAAGTACTATGAATGCCGAGAGAAATATCTCATTGATTCTCGTGTGTATTCAGATTCTAACGTTCGTTCACGAATAGTTGAAGAGAACCTTTCGAAAAGACGCTAAGAAAATAAACTACGGATTTCGCTGGCAACAAATTCGAGCTACATCTTTTTATAACTGAACTGTGCGAAATTTCAGAATGATCGAACGATTTCTCCGAACGTTATTGCGTGTCAAGAAACAGCTCTAGATACGTTCGTTTATACAGACATTCTTGGAATTCCATGTTTTTCGACCCAGAAATTCCAAAAATCGAGGTTTCGGAGTTTCATTTGATAGGCTCTGACTATCCGACGCCACTCTTGTATTCTTTCCTTTGAAACCCAGTTTTTGGCTTTTTCTAACGTTGACTCAGTCGAACGTATCAGTGGCTGCAACGATTCGAAACAAATACTCACGGTATTCAATTCGCAATTGACGCGCTTGTGTAATTCCATCAGAAAAATTACTTCTGTAGACCTCTCAAATGTTCAGTGCATCATTTAATGCATGATGATTCGGTACGTATCGGAAAATTATTGTCACATCCAATCCGCTTCCGGAACCTTCGTTTGTGATTTTCATCTGTGAAAAATTGAACCTCTCCAAGTCGTGTTCTAATGAAAACATTGTAGAATCTTGAATGAGGACGGGAGTTCGTTGCGTTCTCGAATCACGATAGAATTTATCGTATGATCATCGTATGTCAACGGTAATTACGCAGGTTCCGCAGTGATCACTGTTTCATTTTTATCGCAATTATAACGGAGTTCAGAATCTGTTAATATTATACATGCAAAATTATAATATTAGTGTTACTCTGCAAAGAAACTCTGCTACCGCGAATGAAATAAGTTTCCCCAAAATCTGGACTATTTTCCTCCGATTTTTCATTTTTCTCTTGATGAATTGATGAATAAATTGATATTTCAAATGTAGCGTTACAAGTGAATCCATTCCCACTCCTTTTAACATCCAAAAGTTCTAGCACTGTTTTCCTATTTTCCTTCATCTTCGTTCATCTCTTTTGTTTGATCAGGCTCTCAGAATTTGGAGCAACTTGTAAAGTTGTCTTGTTTCAATCTGGACGCTCATTAAAATACTTATCACAAGCACTGACCTTTTTAGAATTATCAGTGAATTTAGACCAGAATCCATTTTAGAAATTACTAACCTGGATTCCAGTGAATTAGTACTCAATTTTAGAAAAATATTAATTCAAGTAATAATTACTAAATCTGAAGAAATCCATCTTTTCTGAGGCTGATGCTAGATTTTAGGGGAAAGTAGAAAGAGGATGATAGTTTTTTCGCTCTTCCTTTCTCTCTTCTCTCTCCGTCTGCAAGAATTCAGGGGGAGTACCAACCACCAGCTCAGATGTCATCTCATTAAATCACTTCTCTTTCTGGTCATTGACTACTGCTCCATTGTGTGCTGCGATCTCTCTGAGGAGCGTAATCAAGTCCTGTAGCGGCTTATTAATACTGGGATAAAATATATCTATGGTATGAGGAGGAGTGAACACATCTTTCCCTACAGGGAGGAGCTAAATTGGCTCAAAACATCTACTCGGCGTGCTACTTCATGGCCGGTATGGTGTTTAAGATCCTTAGATACGGCTGTCCTGAGTATCTCGCTGAGTACTTTCTTATTAATACCAGTACTCGGCCCTTAGGAGTGGCTATCGACCGCAGCTTGTTGTCTCCAGATTTCGCAAGGGATTTCTCGAGAGGTCGTTTCATGTCAGTGTATCCTATCTTTGGAACTCTCTCCCCCATGTAATTACAAGTGCCTCATTTCTTCCGATATTCAAAAAACTACTATTCACACATCGTTTAGTTTGCGACCGGGGTGAGAGGCTGCTCCACTCTTAACAACTTTTGTCGTAATAAAAATTAGTCAAACTAAATGTAAATAGCCATAAGTTTCTACAATAAAATATTTTCTGATTCTGCTATATATATAATTAGCTATAAACACATCTAATCATACTCATGTATACACAGTGTCTGATTGTACAACATATTGTACAAATTCTAGTAAATCTATCTAAATCTGAAGCTAAAATCTTTGAACTCCCAACCACAATCCTCCAGTCGAAAATTTACGTTTCAACCGCAGTCCTCTCTGCGATTATCATACTCTTTGTTTTCGTCCTCCACGTCGCGCGAGAGGACTGAGCACTACTGAAAAAAAGAATGGCATTAGTGCTGCTAATACAAAAATTAAGTACAAACTCGATGCACTCACAGCTAGACTGGCCCATCGCAATCATGGCTCTCACCGCATTCCAAGCTACAACAACTAGTCCGCGCACTCTGATCCAGAGTACTTGTGAGTGTTCTCCAGAGTCCGTTATCTTCTACAAGGATGGAGAAATCTTTATTTGGTTAAGAGGAGAAGTACCGTTTTAATAGTATCTTATGCAACTAGTACGTTAAATGCGATTTTACGCACCAGTGTGACAAGCTGGCACGAGTCGTCGGCGAAGCCGGCGAACGAGGGCTAGATGGTCACACGAGTGCGTGGAATCGTATTTCACGAGTTGCATACAATATTTTATGGCTTAGTGATCAATCAACGCGAATTTTACGCATCGATTAGAGTGCGTAAAATCCGATTTTACGCACTAGTGCTATAATAATTGGGCAAAACACTGGTGCGTAAAATCGCATTTAAGGCACGAAAATCGATGCGTAAAATGAGCGTTTATGATCACGTATACCATAAATATCATCATTAGCCAATATTGATAATTTTTTGTACCTCTCGCGTCATAATCAGTCTAACTTTCACTCCAAATCGATGCGATTCCTCACTCACTTGCTCTTTCATTCTTTCCTCTCATAATTTGCGTGCTCTGCCATTCAACAACTAGATCAGATGTTTTCTTTGCTAGTCTTGGACGTTGATCACCTCATGCTCCCTTAAATGATGAAACCGATCCCATTCAGAAACTGTGTTAGGTTCTACATGACTCCAGCCCCAAGGTAATCCTTAGGGGATTTCAATGTGGATCAGTTCAGTCTCGGTGGATCTGTTGACGGAACTGATTTTTCCTCGCATTGGAAAAAAGTGACTGTCCTTTCCCTAATCAAGATCTCCTCATCAAAAGCTTTGGGTGATTCCTGATCTCTTCAAATTTTTTTCTCAAAGTCTTGAACAGACCAGTTCAAGACTTGGACACGGTACTCAGGCAGTACTCCTCAGATCCACTGACAATGTACGTCGGGCCAACAATGCACAGAATCTCAGTGCTCTTTTTCTGTTTGAATTCAGAAAGACATTTGACACGGTATATCTTGGCACACTGCTTCGCAAACTTACTCATCTGGATTCTCGAACTACTCACAGAAGTGAATCGCGTCTCATCTTACTTCTAAGGAGCAATATGTGAAGCGTGAGGATGGATCTTTCACTGCGTTCCGTCACTTGAGCAGGGGAGTACCACAGGGCTATGTCCTGGGTCCTCTCCTTTTTGCTCTGTATATAAGAGACGGAGAGACAGAGAGTCATAAGACAGCGGCTCTGAGAGTGATCGCGTGATTGATCAAGTGCTTAGGAGTCGGGCGGGCTCATAGGGCTGACTCGTGTAAGGGCCCTCATTTGCGCCGTTCAAGAATCGGCCTCGATGTAAACAAGCAAGGCTCGCAGCGCGGCCGTCGTTTGTTGCACCACGCGGGCTGATGGAGCGGCGCGCGCAGCTCACTAGAGAGAGAGAGAGAGAGAGAGAGAGAGAGAGAGAGAGAGAGAGAGAGAGAGAGAGAGAGAGAGAGAAAGAGCTGGACAGTGGCAAGAAATCGCGCGCGACCGCGCGATGTATGCATGAGGCCGGGCGAACGCATCTGTATGGGTGCGCGAGCATGTTTGTATGTGAGACAGTGACGAGAGACTTGGGTGGACGCGCGACTGTGACGACGCGTTGGCTGCGCGCGGCAGACGGCCCGAGAGGTATACCCTCTCTACATAGAGAGCCGACCGAGCGTCTGCGCGTAGGTGAGCGCGCATACATATGTGTGCGTGTGCTGCAGTGAGCAGCGGGCACGATGCGCGCAGGCTGGCCAGACGCATGGGTGTATGTGTCTATACAGCCCAATGATAGTGCGTGCGTGTGGTGGCGGAGTGGCGCCGCTCGATCAGCTGTTACATTCACAGCGCTTTTTATGTATACATATGTATGTGTGTGTATGCATGAGTATATATGTATATGAATAGACTGAATGAATATATATGGGGCATTTCACATCAACTCTCCAGAGCCGGCGCGCGGACGCTAAAACCTGACGTTTTCGACGCTTGTTTTCGACTCTATATGCCCCATATCTAAATAATGTTGGATATGCTATCAATGTAGTTTTTTCTCAGCTTTCCGATGGTGAACTTAGTTTTCCAAATTTTTCACATTTTCACAGAAAAAAAACATAAAACAGGCCATATCTCAAAAACCTATTTTTTTTGATTTTTCTAAGTAGTCTAGATCGAAAGCTGAGGTTTTTTCACGTTGATATAGACCTTTTGGAAACATACTTTTTTCTGTATTCGAGTAATTGAGTAGCGAACATGAAAAAAGGCGCCGCGTCGGGCCGGGCCGCGCTGCCTCCACGCGCTCGTCATTCATGATTTGAAAAAAAAATTGTTAGAAGGAGAATTCTTAGTTTGTTTTGATTTTGCTGAAAATTATGCTTTTGTTGTACAGAAGTCAGCTCAATCTTTCCACTGGAATAATAATCAGGCAACAATTTCCACAGTAGTTATCTACTTTCAGAGGAATAATGAACTTCAACACAGAAGTTTGGCTATTATTTCGGATGATTTATCTCATGACACTATTGCAGTTCATGTATACCAAGAAATAATCATAAATTATCTGAAGAAATAATACAAACCAAAAAAAATTTATTATAGTACCGATGGAGTGGGTCAACACTTCAAAAATCAGAAAAGTTTCTCTAATCTTATTAATCATAAGAAAGATTTTGGCATTCCCGCGGAATGGCATTTTTGTGCGACCGCACACGGGAAGGGAGCATGCGATGGAATTGGAGCTAATGTGAAACGAGGTGCTAAACGAGCGAGTTTACAACGCTCTGCAAATAATCATATTTTAACTGCAGAAGGTTTATTTGAATGGGCAAAAAATTACTGTAAAGAAACCATGGTATTTTATAGTAAGAAAGAAGATTATGAGCAAGCTAAACTGAAATTGAAAGATAGATTTGATAAGTGTTTTGCTGTACAAGGTACTCTGCAATTTCAGGCGTTCATACCAACTTCCGATGACAGACTGATGGTCAAAAAAATTTCATCTGCTGAGGAATATGAAATTTTTCCTAGATCAAAACGAACTGGAAAAGTAGTTCAATTAAAACATAGTATGGCAAAGTCTTCAATATCAAAGCCATAACGGAGGTCAAAGAATGTGAAATGAAATAATGTCCATATCTCAGTCCATAACCCAAATGAGTACATGATCTACGCTAGATAGTAGTTTATCCAACAGATAAAGACTTGTATGGATATTAAATATATTCCGATTTCGGCACTCTTGCAAGCAGAAGACTTGAGCTGGAGCGCGTATGGAGTCAGCGCGGCGCGGCACAGCGCGGCCCGGCCCGACGCGGCGCATTTTCTCATGTTCGCTACTCAATTACTCGAATACAAAAAAAAGTATGTTTTCAAAAGGTCTATATCAACGTAAAAAAACCTCAGCTTTTGATCTAGACTACTTAAAAAAATTAAAAAAAATAGGTTTTTGAGATATGGCCTGTTTTATGTTTTTTTTCTGTGAAAATGTGAAAAATTTGGAAAACTAAATTCACCATCGGAAAGCTGAGAAAAAACTACATTGATAGCATATCCAACATTATTTAGATATGGGTCATATAGAGTCGAAAACAAGCGTCGAAATGTCAGGTTTTAGCGTCCGCACGCCGGCTCTGGAGAGTTGACGTGAAACGCCCCATATGTATATAAATAGACAGTAAATAGACAGATTCAAATGAATTTTTATGCATGCATGAATAATTGACTGGATCAAAATGTGCGATGATGTCTGACGCTGTGAGCCAGATATCGCCATACAATCAGATCGATACTAAAAGTTAACTTTGGTGAGAATACGAACAACTAATTGAATTGTTTGTAATAGAACTGAAAGAGCTGACAATCACACCAGCTGAAAAGACAGCTCTAGCTAACTTCCGCGGAAAACGAGCTGAAAGATTCTGGTGCCTGAGCAATAATCATAAGAATGAGGATGGTTATTTCCAAAATTATAAAATATAAATTGGATATAATTGAGTACGTTACTCAATCTGGACAGAAATACATCGCAGGTAAATTGACCAGAATAATTAAGATTGGCCAATCGACTTGCATTTATTAAATAAAACTGCAAGTAAATAAAATCTCGAGATAAAGTCGTAATTTAACATATTACAAATTTTGAAAGGAAAAAGCAAGTGAGGTGAAGTCGAACTGAACCTGAAGTTTTTGATCTTGATAAATTCATAGGCTGAATTGACGTCAAATAAAATGAGATAGTAAGAAAGAATAAAGACTGAATAAATAAGGCAGTAAGACTGGAATAAAGTGTGAATTTGTAATAATTTGAGAATGACTAGAAAGAAAATCAGCGACTATAAATAAATGAAATCAAGTTAAACAGAAAAGATCATTTCGACTTTCCTATTTCAAAACTCGTTTTCTTTGATGATGTTTGACGCTGTGTGCCAAGTGTTGTCAATGATAACTGAATTTGAATCAGATGAATTTGAAAAATCAATAAGACTGTTGATTCAAAATAAACGCTGATCAATCCATGCTGTGATATTTGACGCTGTGTCCCAAACGTCATTGTATTGGGCTGGATCAAACATTATGTATATGGATTGAAAAATAAACTAAAATTTATTGAACTGCGGTAACTTTATTTGACGCTGTGAGCCAGATATTGTTGCTCGGAGTTGATATGCAATGTTAAGACATGTTATTAATTATTTTTGGTTATGCAGATAAAAATGTTCTCTCTGATGAAGAAGTCGAGGCATTTGAGAAAGCGGAGGCATTACATCGAGGTCTTAAACTAATCAGACAGTTCAAAACTGTTGAAGAACTGGAGGAGATTGATGCGGAGTTGGAAAACACGTTGTTGGAAGATGACCAGCCCGACGCCTGCTCGACAGTTTATGAATCTAAACCCTGCTCTGTTCATGCGAACGTGGCAAAACATGAGACAGTTAAACCAAAAAGGGTTGAATTTGATGATGAGGTTAAAATTATGAATGAGAATGAAATTGAGAATGAACAAATTGATACACTCAGAAAAAAGTGAGACTATGAAAGCCTCACTTGGCGAGGAGTACAGAGCCTCACCGGGTGAGACTCTAAAAGCCTCACGGTGGGGCTCTCTCAGCCCCACCGTTTCAGCGAGTGTAGAGTCTTCGAGCGCGACGTTGTCAGTTTTCCGCGTATAACAGTCGACTACCAAGTTGGCGGGAATTGTGGCGCCACCGCTAACTGGCAACGCTGTGCTCGGCGCTCGGCCAGAGCCGATCGGTGGGGCTGAGAGAGCCCCACCGGTGAGGCTTTCATAGCCTCGCGCCGGTGAGGCTCTGTACTCCTCGCCAAGTGAGGCTTTCATAGTCTCACTTTTTTCTGAGTGTATCGTTATACAAAAGACAGATAGAGCCTCTCAGACTGTACCCACTCAAGGTGAAGTAGGAAAACCAATAATAATGAGTAATGATAAATTAATATCAAAGTATAAAATTGTTAACAATGTTAAACAAAATCCAACAGATGAC
This sequence comes from Aphelinus atriplicis, assembly GCA_020882685.1. Classification (NCBI taxonomy): domain Eukaryota; kingdom Metazoa; phylum Arthropoda; class Insecta; order Hymenoptera; family Aphelinidae; genus Aphelinus; species Aphelinus atriplicis. The sequence continues at coordinate 148,231 of JAJGQD010000027.1, forward strand.
CTGATTAGACGGGAGCTTGCCGAAGACAGAGAGCAGCTCAGGTCAGCCCTTGCACATGCCACAATGATGACAGAACAAATGTCAGAGGTTCTGAAAACTATGAGGGGATATGCTCAATCTGCTCGTGATGTAAAGACTCAATTGTCTAGACTGGCTGAGTCAACTGAGAATGATGCAGGGCGAGTCATTCAGGCGTCTGATACTGTGGAAGCTGTAACTTCACAGCTTCGAGACAGAGTTGATCGTGAACTAAGAGATATTCACAAAGCTACACAGAATCAGACAAATGAAATGATTAAGCTCATGCAAGACATACGAGCTGAGTACAATGATGAGCCTTATGATGATAACACCATCGAAGATCCAATTGATCAGTATGATGATGATAGACAGGTAAATATAGACAGTAATAAAGTACTGGTAAATAAAATTGCTGAAATATGTAGAAATAAGGTTAACAAATTTCGTAATGAAAGTCACAGAGATACTGTGGCTAATATCTCAACTGATCAGTTCAAATTTGCAATGGCAGTTAAAGATACTGGCATTAAAAGAGACTATAGACTGAGTCCAAAATTAAGGTTTGATTTCTTCTATGACTTTCTGTCATCAGAATTACGTTCCATGGATCTACTTCACATAATTGATTCAAGAGAAAAACCTTTGATAGAACATGAAGAATCTGTTTTAGAAAGAATGAAATATAAAGTTCGAGATATAATAATAAATAGAATTGATTTTTGTTATTACTCAAAATTGGTTGATGTGAAGGATCCAAAAGAAATCGTAGAAAGACTGAAAAACATGAAAGAATGTGAATCAAACGTATCGACTATGGATATTAGAAATCAGTTGTTTACAATGAGATATAACCCTAAGAAAGAGACTGCTGTGACTTTCATAGACAGATTTGAAGACTGTATAAGAAATTTTGGTCTGATGAAATCAAACGGTATGCCTGAAGACGAACAGCGCGATTATTTATATCGTGCTGTAATAGGAGCAATACCTGACATTCAGAGTTCTGATTTTAATGCGCGTGAAAACGGTGGTCCTGGATTATCTTACGAACGTATAAAATCCTTGTTCTTAAAAAGGCAGCTGAGAACCAAAGTCTCAGCAGAGATAATCAGGCCTTTGCAATGTTGACTGAAAACCAACACCAGGGACAAAGGTGCTACAAGTGTGATGGACCGAATCACTTAGCGTACGAATGTACTAGGACAGATGGCCTTAGACTGTGTTTTGCCTGTAAAAAGTACATGACTGAGGAGCACATAGATGCGGGTTGCCCAATGAAAACACAACCAACTGGTCGAGGACAAGGACGACCTAACACAAGGTATGTTAATAGTCGAGGTCGCTCATCTCATCGAGGTGGTAGAAGCGGTTTTCGCGGAACAAATCGGTCTGATAAGCGGAAAAATGTAAACCCAAAGGGTGGAGGCCCTTCAAAGAGAGGAAAAACCTCCAATAATAAAAGCCAGTTCCATCAGAAAGGGGGGAAAGATCATGAAGAGACTAAAAACTAAGGCAACTCAGCAAAACAAGGTAAGGAATCAGTTGCTTGTTTCGTAAGAGATGATAAGTTTGTAGACAGCATTTCCCCAGAAAAAGAATACCCATTGTTAGTCAGATGCATAAGTGATTCAGGTGCAACGAATCATATGACTAATTCGAGAGTTGTTTTCAAATCATTTGACCCTGCAAATCGAGAAACAATAAGGTGTGCTAATAATGACAGTTCTGCAAATTTCGAATCGGAGGGAGCTGGATCTATAGAAATAAAGTTGAGTAATGGAGATAAGACTGAAATTGATAGTGTAATCTATGCATCTAACTTGTCAGAAAATCTGCTCTCTCTGAGAAAATTTTCGAGGCGGGTCTTGCTATTTATATGGATGATGAGCGTATCAACAAATTTGATCGAGAATCGAACGAGCTTTTCCTTACAGGAATATATAGTAGACCGTTTTGGATAATAGAATTGCAAATTGATAAGGATGGCTCAATAGACAGTGAAAGTTCGATTATTGATAGAAAGTTATACGTGAATCTGACTGAATTAGCAAGCGATGGTCATTTTACTCGAAGCATGGCAAGAAAATTAGAAAGTAATACTTGCCAGAATGATATCCCATCTGAGACTGAAACACGAAATGAAAAAGGCACAGAGAATGAGTGTACTAGTGGAATTTCAAACTTTGACGTAACTATTTGCGATAGAAAATTTAACTGTATGGATGAATTATCTGAGACAGATACTCCAATACTTGAAAACTTGTTTGAAAATACTAACAAGGAATTTCTGGCAAATGATAAAGCCTTGCTCTGGCACGCGAGACTGGGACACGTGTCACCCAAGTATCTGAAGAAATTGCAGGCAAATCACCCAGAAAGCAAGTCCTTGAAAGAAGCGGTGTTCGATGAATCCATTTTGGATTGTGGAGTTTGTGCTCTTGCAAAACTGAAAAAGAGACCGTTTTCAGCAGTCAGAGTAAGAGCCACAGAGCCACTCCAGATAATTCATGCAGACACTATGGGGCCAATAAGCCCAACTACACATCCCAAGAGATATCGTTTTGTGGCAGTCTTTGTTGATGACTATTCTCGTTTGGCTATGGCATATCCTATGCGTCATAAGAATGAAACTGGATATTGTCTAGAATCATTCGTGAAAAGCACACGAAATATACTTGGAAGGGACGCAAAGGTTTGCTTTCTCAGGTGCGATCAAGGCACTGAGTATACAGGAGGATACACTGTGGAAGTACTGGAGAAATTGACAGCGGAGTTACAAATGGCTTGTCCTGACACTCCTCAGCATAATGGAGGTGCTGAAAGATTTAACCAGACAGTTCAGAAGAGAGTGAGAGCATACATGTTTGATTCAGGCATGCCTGAAAATATGTGGGACCTGGCCTTGGGAGCTGCAGTCTATGCTTATAATAGAACTCCACACAGTGCAAACAAGATGATAGTCCCGCCCCAAAAATTTGCGCCAGCGTATCATTTTGATCTGGATCAGTTAAAAAGGTTTGGATGTTTTTCATACATCACTATCCAGAGAAATACTGGACCAAAGTATGGACCGAAAGCAAAGAGAGTGATATTAGTTGGATATTCAAGGACAGGTTATCAATTTTTGGAACCAGAAAAAGGAAAATTTTACGAGAGCAGGAATGTAAAATTTAATGAAAAACTGGTGTACAAAGACATGTATAAAAAAGACAGTGTAAAAGACTGGCCGATTGATAATATTCAAATTGATAAAGACAGTTGGTTTGTAGAATTTGAAGAAGACATGATTGACAGTAATGATGAAGTGAAAACGTGTGAGACAGCAAAAATTGTGAAAGTGAGGTCGAGATCTCAAAAACGGAGGGAGCTCCTAAACGTAAACGGGGAAGGCGAATCAGATCCAGGAGAAAGAGTTGATGAATATAAGGATGAAGTGTATTATTCACTTCTTGCTCACATCAATAACGATCCAGCTTCATATGCTGAAGCCATGCAGTCTAGGGAGAGCGAACAGTGGCAGAGAGCAATCGATGAAGAATTGAAATCGATGGAAGAACATCAGGTTTGGAAAATTGTGAAAAGACCGTTTCTAGATGAGACTGGAAGAAAACCCAATATCATAGATTCTAGGTGGGTTTTCAAAAGAAAAATAGAAGTGAATGGAAGTACTAGATTCAAAGCGAGACTGGTGATCAGAGGTTTCAAAGACAGAACAAACTACGACCTCAGAGAGACGTATGCACCAGTATCTAGACTCCCATTAGTTCGAGCACTGTTTTCAATTATAAATAGACTGAACTTGGAAGTGATTCAATTGGATGTGAAAACAGCGTTCTTGAATGGTACATTGGAAAGAGAAGTCTTGATGGAAATTCCAGAGGGAACTGTACATTCTAAACAAGAAAGACTGAACATGATTTGCTTGCTGGAAAAGGCATTGTATGGATTGCCTGTTAGTCCCAAAAGATGGAATACAAAATTTACTGAGGAAGCAATATCAATAGGACTGAAATACGAAACAAGTGAGCCTTGTATTTTTACTTGGAGAGAATCGGAGAAGTTCGTAATTTTGCTTCTGTATGTTGATGATATTATAATGGCTGGTAATCATAAACCAAAACTGTTGGAAATTAAAACGAAATTGGAACAAAAATTTAAGTTGACAAATCTAGGTGAGCCTAAATAGTTTCTGGGTACATCAGTTAAAAGAGACAGAATAAATGAATTGATTGAGTTAAGTCAAGAACCCTATGTAGATAAAATTCTAGAGAAATTTAGTCTTGATAAATTGCCAAAAAGAAAGACGCCAATGGAAACCTCTCAATTTACCATTCGAAAAAGAAGAGACAGAGAAGAGACAGATTGCGATGAAGAACTGCAGAAAACTCTGGTTTGAAAAATGCTGCATATAGAGAAGTAATTGGCAGTTTACTCTATCTTGCAAATGCAACGAGACCTGACATCTCATATTCAGTTAATGTACTCAGCAGGCACCAAATTGATCCGACAGATGAAGACTGGAAAATGGTGGCCCGAGTCCTCCTTAACTACTATACGGGATACTTAAAACAGACTAAAGAACTGAGTCTGATTTACAAAGGTGAGAGAAATGAGATGGAAGGATACTCTGATTCTAGTTTTGGAGACTGTAAGCGATCACTCACAACTTGTGGCTATGTGATCAAGCTTTTTGGAGACTGTAACGTGGAGGACTCATAAACAAACTGGCGTTGCACTATCAACTTGTGAGGCTGAATTTGTGGCAATGAGTGAAGCGACTCAAGAACTGATTGGACTGGCAAAATCAGTTGAAATTATGATAGACAGAAAATTCTATCCTATAAGGTTGTGGTGTGATAACAGAGCGGCAATATCATGTACTAAAATTGACGGGGGAAATAAATTGAGACATATGGTGGAAATTAGATCAGATTACATCAAAGAATGTGTCAAAAATAATTTAATTGAAGTAGAATGGGTATGCTCAAAGGAGCAGATAGCTGATATTTTTACAAAGCCTCTACCCCTAGTACTGCATGAAAATTTGCGAGACAGAATCATGAATATTGAATAGACAGTTAATAAATTATAATTTTTATATTATTATTTAATCATGTTTTTCTTCTGCCTTAGGATTCCCCAAATAAATTATCAAACGAGACAGGACCAGCGTAAAGTACGCTTCACTGAAATCCTTATGTTCAGAGTTGGAGGAGACAGTGAAATTCGGGACTAGTTTTTCCAAAACGAAGTATTTGATGGAGCTGTCTGGGAGGGAGTATTAAGAAAGAGACAGACAGCACATCAAAAACATTTGATCAGCAGCGCCAGCGGCTGACTTCACACACAGCGCGAAGCTCTCTTTTATTCGTTATTTCGTCAGCCTACTGACTGGACGTATTTTTCATTGATAGTGATTTTATAGACAGTGCACATAATTTTGATTAAATAAATAGACAGAATAATTAAAAGCTACACTCGCGTGACTCGTGTTTCTTTACTACCCCTGAATCCTCTCACCATTACTTATTTTCAATTTTCACAACACATGTTCATAAATCAATCATATATGAATCTAAATCCTAAATCTAAATATTCCTCTCGTTCATTTTTCCTTATCTCTCAGCTCAAAAAAAGTTCGCAATTCAGAAATTAACTCTCATAAGCCCAAGTTAACATTGGTTACTCCACAATTCATTTTTCAATGTATCATAATTTTTAATTCAATTTAGAATCTTCTCATTTTCTTCAAAATTAGTTCCCTCCAGTTCAATATCAATTTTCTATACTTTTCAATATTTTCCATTTTATGAATGAATTCTCATCTCGACTCGATTCACGAATAATTTTCTCTAGAATCTATACCAAATTCTTCACGATCGTGCACCTGGCCACTTGCAAAAGGAGAAACTTGGAGGAGTGAAATGAAATCAGATAAAAGAGGAAAAATTACAGTCTCTCGGTGTTCCATTTACTTCTTGCTCTTGAAAATCAGACTGCTCGTAGTTGCTCGGCTCAGTATGAATCGATGGAATTGATCCTTAACAATGGTAAATAAAATTTCACTATGTATCAAATCCAAAGTCACCATTCGATTCGTCGGATCAAAATCTACATCTTTTTTAGAGGTCATTTATTCGATATCTCTCAATACAGACGAGATTCCTTGTCATAAGAAAGCTTGACCTTAGGGTGAACTCTGAAGGTCATCGAAATGGATATTAAAAATGAAATCTAAACGTAGAATTTCCTGCTCGTTCAGAATCTAGGGTCAAAAAAATCTATTCCGTAAATTGAAGAAGTTGACTTCTTGAACTTTTTGAACTTTTTCACAGAATATATATCCAAGAAAATTTGAATCAACTCCAATATTACACTCGCCGTAAGATCAACAAAGCTGAGGTCCACGTAGACCACTTTTGCAAATTTGATTACGTTTCTGACATTAAAACCTCTGTTTGGAACCTCGATCACAAAAATATACTGACCACCCATGTGAGGAGGCTCATCGGATAAAATAATAAAAAATCAAGAGAACAGCTATTTTACTGATTTGGTTACCCGCTTATGAGGTCAGATTTGATTGGATCTTTTGTAACGTGGTAATTCCGCAATCCAATAATTATTTATTATAAGTTCGGAAATTATGCCCGCCGCGAGACTATTGAAAATTGAAACTGCTCCGACCGATCAACAAAAGGGAATTCTGCCGATTGTAAGTGACCGGGAAATCACTAAATTACTGAACCTTCAATACACGCGTACCACAGGATTAGGCAACTGTGGAATGAAAACAAAATAATATTTCACTTGTTCCAATCTTTATTTTCACTCAACCAATACCCTTACAACAATTGCCCTTTCCCAACAACACTGCCTCACCATCGTACGCTCATACTCGTACACTTGCACACGCACACACTCATACAATCACCCGTCCATAACCTCTCCGCCCCGCCGCCATGCGCAGCAACGCATAGCCTCTGGCCGCTAAGGCCGCTCCGCCACTATTGAGGTTATCCTTGTATATCTATATATATGCACGCGGCCGCCTAGCGCTAAGGCCGCTTTTCCACCGCTCGGCCGACGCGCGAACGCTCGTTGCGACTCGCCGATCGCGGCGCGCTTCGCGGGAACCCCCGGCCCCTGCGCTGCGCGTCGTGCGCTGCGCGCCAAGCTGGCAACGACGTACTCGATGTTCCAATCACGCGCGCGCCCTCCTTCAACCGCCGTCGGTTCCGAAAATGCGATAAAGCGCGTTTCCCGATTGCGAGGTTCACTTCCCGGGAGCTGCTACTTTCTCTCCGTGATCCCACCGTCCTTCGCACAATTCCCAGCCACGCTCTCCGCGATCTCGAGGATATTTCGCCGAGACGACGTGCTGCACGGGGACGCGACAGCGTTAAGCCCGTACGTCCAATCTCCGCGTAGAAGCGTTTTTCCTCCGCGACGAGCTCGCGACAATCACGTTCAACCCTCGACGATCGTCAATGATTCGGCCTCCTCGATATCTCCTACGCGCGCTCTCTTTATGCACGGCCACCGCGAACGCCGCAATTTCACACGCGCACAATGCCCGCCACTCTACCTCGCTAAACAACAGCGACGCCGATGACCGGTCCTGCACAGCCGCGGTGGCGACGATCCTCCACAGCTAGCTATCCTCCATTGCTACTCCAATCACGAGGTCCTCAACGCCAGCAACGACCTCAACTGCAATGCCGAGCTCGGCAACAAAGACGTCCAGCTACAACCTCGACAGCTCCAACGGCAACGACGACTCGGCTTGGCGCTTCTGGCTGCTTCCGCTACGGCGCACAGTGGGAAGTTTCGAGCATTTCCGTGTCAAAATCATGCAGTGTGCCAGTGAAGCGTCCGATTCAAAAAAATGAGATCTCAAATGAAAGACAATTTATCGTAGAATAAAGGAAAATTATCGAAAACACCATAAATGAGACCGAATGGTATTTAAAATGAAGCGGAAGGTGAAAAAATGCATGTCACCATATAAACTATTTGTGATAACTCTTTGAAAAATGATCTGTTCATGCTGAAATTATCAGTATTTCATGAGTTTCCCATGCTGATTCTGAATTCGAAGAGAAAATTGCTCTAAGATGCTCCGTTGCAGTGTGGCTATAAAAAAAAGGAGGTATTGAAGGATTGTGGATATTGATGCACATATATATGTCAAATTTGATGAAAAAATAAGAACACAATCATCGGAACGAAGTCCGGAAAAACATGTAAAAAAAGAATATATGTATATGGGCAATTCTCTGTGGGATCGAACATGAAAAAATTTGATTTGGCTCAAAATTTTTTTGTAAGTTCTAGGGCATCAAGCCGATTTCCCAGAATTTTTTTAGATTCTTTCTTCTTTTTAGATTCAGAATTTTTTAGAGCACTTTAACCCCCTTTAATAAATAGGCAAAGTTGCTGATTTTGCTGTTTTTGCATTTTCAGAGGCATTTTCAACCTTGATTTACACGCTGAAAATGACCTCTGAGGCAAAAAATGAATGGGACACTTTTTTCTGCAAATTGCCTGAATTTTATAGAAAACTTATTTCCAAGGTCATTGGAGCACATTGAGTACTCCACATTACCAATTGGAGCCTCTATTTTTGAAACCTCGGAGTTCGCTCGTCAAGCCCCACACCACATGGGTACTAAAAGTTGTCCCAACTCATACCACATACAGCCTATATAGTGAAAAAATGGGCCTGGACTCTGGAAGCTCCCAAAAAATAAATATATTAACTAAAATAGAGGTAAAAACAGGCTGAAATGACTATTGAAGGGGAGCCTTGTAACGCCAACACTTCCAATTTTTGCAAACACTTGTCTGTGGTATTATTACAATTATCCACTGTAAAAACTCACATTATATCATACTAATACATATCCTGAGTTGTCAATATCATATTTATATAGATCAAGCATTACTATACTACTTGACGCCACCTAACTTTCAGTAGTGACATGTATTGATGGTCAATATATTGGCTCTATTGTGTTAAAATATACAAGAAACTACTAATAAAGTACATTGTCATGAATTGCATTCACTCGATAAGAAAGATTAATCCAGAAAGTAAATTGTAAGCTGTGCATTACACGTACACCTTATAACACACTAGGCAGTGCATAGATATCATATGATTTTTTTAATATCAACAAGAAAATGTTGAAGTTCACTGAACATGGGTAATATTCATGAATGTGGGTCTCATGAAATCCACTCATATTGTATAAACTGCATAGCTGAGGTCCAGGCAGTTATTGCCTGGTGGGCTCAAACTACAACTTCAAGTTATTTACTCATGGAATTAGCGAATATGAATCGATCCACTTGAGAGTATGATCACTAAATGCGCAATTTGATAAGGAATTCAAATATATATAGTTGTCTACTGACAATGAAGTTCAAAAATCGATTTTATTCTGGAGAACACTCTAGTGAAATTCAGTGAAATTGATGCAAAAATTTATGTTGCCATTCCTCAAACTGTGAGTTAGTAAAACGGTCTTGGAATGTAAACATACGTGATTGGCGTTTGAAGTCGGTAAGAAAGATACTGCGCGCTGCAGGTTACCATAGGCATCGATAGTAAACACAACCAGCAGTTTGAGCGAGCTGCACTCGGGTGCAACTTTACAGTGTCACTAATTTTCAAATTAAGTAACTGCAAGATGAATCTTTGCATCCATTTCACTAGTGTTCTCCATAGTAAAAACGAATTTGGAACATCATCGTGTACAGCTGATCGAGTTTCAATCGAGATGCACCAGTATTCAGATAAGTACACTCTTAACCTGTACTTTTTCATATATATTTTATGAAAGAATGTGATTCTTTGTTGTCAATTTTATATTCCAGGTAAGCTGTACAGGGCCAGGAATTTTATTAAAATCAGCGAATAACTGTAAGTGAAGAAAATTCACTATTACAGTATATGCCGTGATTTATAAGTTTTGAATTGAAGTTTTTATAGTAAAAATTTGATTCTGACACTGAATTATTGCACAATTTCAGTGTATTTATGTCACTTGTGCTTGGATACATGTTGTTACTGCCAAGCACAGATTGAAAAGTCGAGAACCGTGACTTTCTTCCATATATTGCATATTTTACTTTATGTGATGGAACATGATAGTCAATTTTGATAAATATACATGTTATTGACTGTTTACATGTGTCTTCCAGGTTTAAATGTGATGTAATATTCAGTGCCAAGTGTGAAAGTGCAGTGCAGTGAGTGGAAATACGTTTCAGATGACATATTGTCGTTTGAGACACTACCGCCAGCTCCAACCAAGATACATTAATTAATATCTTCGTGAGAAACTATTCAGGGAAAAGTTTAATTTTCTTAGGGATGTAAGGGTTTACCAATCACCTACGAGTGGACCATTTTAAAGCTCTTTGTCAGTAGAATCAAATAAATTTTCCAGAATTTATTTGATTCTCTTATTTAAAAATTTTCGGTCCAAAAATATCATGGCGTAAAAGTTGGAATTGATTGATACGTACTGGACAATTCAGTGAGCAGTTGATAGAATCTAATTTCGAGGGTAAAAAATATTTTTCCATAAAATAGTGACAATTTAGAACAATTTTTACTCTTATACATTTTTTGATTTTGTGAATATTTTCAGAGTGAATCAGGCCTGAAAGTTGATAGATATTTGAAATCTCCAAAATCAAGCTATAGAAAAACTGTCTCAAAAATAAATTTGAAAATCTGAGAAAATTCTATTGCGCTATGGGGATCAAGGCAAAAAAATTGGCTGAAAAGATTTTTAGAAATAAATTTCGTCATGCTGAATTGACGTGAAACAGCCCATATATGCATCAATATCCACAATCCTTCAATACCTCCTTTTTTTTATTGCCACACTGCAACGGAGCATCTTAGAGCAATTTTCTCTTCGAATTCAGAAACAACATGGAAAACTCATGAAATACTGATGATTTCAGCATGAACAGATCATCTTTCAAAGAGTTATCACAAATAGTTTATATGGTGATATGCATTTTTTCACCTTCCGCTTCATTTTAAATACCATTCGGTCTCATTTATGGTGTTTTCAATAATTTTCCTTTATTCTACGATAAATTGTCTTTCATTTAAGACCTCATTTTTTGAATCGGACGCTTCACTGGTACACTGCATGATTTTGACACGGAAATGCTCGAAACTTCCCACTGTGCGGCGGGGCGACTGCGTCCGCCGCGCGGCCCTCTCCCGCGAGCGCGACTGGCCCGTGCGCGGCGCGGCTGCGCAAACGATCAAAACGCAATATTCGAGCGAGTTGAGTTTATACCTGGCACAACTTTATCAGGACGCCAATTTTATGAGAACGGGGTTCGGCATTCGAAAGTGGAGACCTATATCCATGAAAAACAAGGGAAAAATCAATTTTATTGAATTCTAAGGCATATTTCACCCCTCAACGTTACAACCATAAGAGCGTGATCCACTCGAATTTCAACCTGAGGGCAAATAGCAATATATGCAAAAATTTTCGTGATAATTATCATCTCCTATAATCATCTACAGGGCTATGTTGTTACGCAAATAGAGTTTCACGATATTTCTCTCAAAACTCTACGAGAATCTCCTACTCTCTATTTTTTTTATTAGCTATATTACACAGTAATTATTCGAATGCTACTGTTCTACTGAGGAACTTCATCGTTATGAATATAATCATATGGAATACACGCACATGTATGCATGTAGCACACCAACTCCAATCTCAAAAAACAACTCCATGAAACGGGGTTTCTTTTCAAACGGATTTTCTACAGTTGAATGTGGGATGATTGTTGATCTAGGTAACCCTTGAAGTGAATGCTCCCTTCTTCCAGTCGACGCTGTTGGAGATTAGGACTCATTTCAATCTGCAGCCGGATTCGTAATCGGCGCCCTTGAACCAATTTATACCAATTTTCAAGAAAATCCAGTATCTTTCCATGCGTCGAATATGCCCTAAACAGGAGATTGCAGCTCAACCGTCCCTCTAATTGAAGTTCGGGTCTTGAAAATACTAACTCCTATAGAAAACCATCGAGACAAAGAATGTTTGATGTAAAGAGTTGACTTAATATATATTCAGACGTGCACACACACACACACACACACACACATATCAACGTATTAACTCCGAACTAACTCCACGGAATAAAATTAAATCTAAAATGGCCTTTCTTTTTCAACTCGATATGAAGTGAATCTTTCCATACTGCCTAATTCAAAGTAGCTCTTCCTCTACAATTCATTCTAAAATTGAACTCTCGTTAGCGTGCTTTCGAAATGAATGCTTTCTCCCCCGCCCCCCAGATCACGATACATACTCGCACACAGGTGAATCTACTCGTCTTCTTGACGTGAGTCAGATAACTGAGAAGCTGCAGATCGTCCGTATGTGACGATGCAAAATTAGTTCTTAGCTTGAGAGTTTTGAAAGTATCCGCACAAGGATCGGTACGGAAATCCATATGGAAATCCGTGTATCATCCCGGCAAAAAATTTTTCAGCTGTATTTGATTCAAATTCGTACAGAAATCCTTCCGGAAATTCGTACAGAAATCTCTCCAAAAAATTAGTTCAAAAATCCCTCCGAAAATCTGTACAAAATGCGTGTATTAATACGTGTATTAATAATTATTCTGGAATAAAATTTATCAGCTGTATCTTCCAAGAATCTGCAATGAAATCCATGGAATCCATACAGATATCTATTTATTATTCTGGTAAAATTTTCTAGCTGTATTCATTCTGTTACGGCCCAGCCTTGCCCTGCTCATTTTTGAAATTTTAGATTAACACGAGTCGCATCGCACGATCGCGATGCGCATTTTCCCACATGCTATCCGAGTTGCGCCGAGAAGCGACATTAGAATTAATCGTACATGTGTGAGTGTAAGAATGCGCTGATTGAGATGCATCCATGCGACAGATGGTGAGTTGCACGTAGTGCATGGGAATCATGAGGACAGCTTGCATTTTGTGCAGCTGCCCAACATTGAAACGGATGGATGTCGACTATAAGATATTCTCTTATCAGCCTGTGCGAAGCCACGAGCAGCCAGCGGGCGCTCGTGCGGGAATGCTATTTTATAAGTGCGAATTGTACACAGCAACTGCGCAGCTTCGAATTAGTTAGAAACGGCCATAGGAGATCTTCTTATCGGCATGTATAAGTTGACGATTAGCCAGCGGGCACTCAAGCGAGAACAACGAATGGATGTATAGACAAATGTATGAAACCCTGCATGTAATGCAACTAGAATTGTTCGCTATAGGGAATAAGCAATTGATCTGACCAGATCAGAATTTATCTAAGTTTATATATTTTTATCGGAGACAGGCCAATGTGCCATGAGCGAATGGAATCTCTTATCAAGAGCGTTATGCTAGAATTAATAAGTGCTATGTAAAATAGTTGAATGACATGTACAAGTAAACCGATGCGCCTTGCAGCGCATTCATAGATTTGTAACAAAGCGAGCGCGCTTCGTAGTCATAAGTATTCGCGCGTGCGAACGGGGGAAAGACGCTGAGCCACGCGCGCTTGTTATCACTCCATGAGGGAGAGGTAATTCTCGCGAAGTGCAACTGCGCTTCCCAACCGTTTCGCGTCCGCGCTTCGCGCCCTGCGAGCGCATCTAGACGTGACGTCACGACGCATATAAAAGATGCGGCCGCGGCGGACACGAGAGAGTTGATCCGTGACAATCGCGGATGCCACACGAGTGGCCGGACATGGAGCACGCGAGCGGCGCAGCTCTCCCGCGAACGCGTAGCAAACTTCCATCTATCGACGATAAGCAGAATGTGTGTACGATCCAACCACGCGGGATCGGGTGTTAGATGTAGTTCGAATATAATAATAAAAGTTAGTGCTAGTGCACCCGCAGCTGGTTTTCTTGCAACACCCTTCATTCGCACCACACACATTTCACCCGAGCCGATACGTTTATACGGCCCAGCGCGCCATGGACTACTCGGCTGCCACGCTGCCAAGCTCCAGACGAGGATAACCAGGCGCTGGACGGATTAGGCCATTGTAAGTGACCGAGCGGTCTTTCTTAGCAATTTCAAGCGCGATACCCACGAGATAGATATTCCAATCAATATAGGGGTATTTCGCCCACCCGCCTCTTAAAATAACGGTCGGGCCATTACAATTCAATAATCTGCAATCAACTCTGCATACAAATCCGTACAAGTGTTTTTGTGTGTAATTTCTGAATTTGTGTGTCATCTCTGAAATCCGTGTAGGAGTTTGTTTGGAAACCTATACGGAAGTCAATAAGGATATTAGCATCGAAATCCATATGGTTCTTAGAATGGAAAATTTCTAATCAATATTTAAGAGGTATTTCATGTAGGAATCGCACTCAATTGGATGGAGATCCTATGATGAAGAAATGCGTGATGGATGTTCGTGAGAAAATCCATACGGGAATCAGTCAAAAATCGCCATATGGATTTCTGGGCGGCTTTTTCTACTAATTTTCTTTCGGGTTTCCTCATGAATGGGTTCAAAAGAGTTTTAGTAGTCTTCACACTCACTTTCAGTTTACAGCTCCTCGGCTCATTGTAGACTGGTGGCTTATCCGTCCTCTGGATCATGGGGTTGTTGAATAACAATATGTCTATGAATTGAAACCTCTAAGAAGTTCGGAAAATTGATTTGACCTATATACCTCGACCCAAAGGTAGGACTTTATTCAGACGTGAAGTTTGGTACCGTGTGAGAATATGAGGTCCCCCTTAATTCCATAACTAACCTTCAAGTGACCCCGATGACAACGTGAGGTGTCATCAACCTCAGGTTTTTAATCAGTGACAACGTGAACGTAGAGACTATCTGGTTGAGTGAGAAAATCTTAGCTTCCCGATTCTATTTCGTGGTCCTGTTAATGGAAATTCATTCAAGGCCAAAATCATGAATGACCTAAACAGATATCATTTGAGAAAAGCAAAAAGTTTTAAAGATAATTATTAATGTATTCAATTTTATATTCACAGGAATATTTCTGGATAGATATATCTGCCTTACTGCTCCTTATTTTCATATTTCGTACCGCAGCACTCTTGGCACTCTTCTCAAAAACAACAAATAAGCATCGGTGATCTGTTCGGAAGTTGGGATGCAAGTGTAATATCTTGGTACTGAAGATGAATTTCGAATCGAAGTAATTTGTACATTGTCATAATAAACCAACTTCAAATCAAGTGATGATATGTTTTACTGAATCAAAGCACTAGAATATGATGAGCTCTCTTTCCAGAATTTTTAATCGTAATTTCTTTATCGTAAGATATGGCGCATGTCAAGTAAGACGTGAGACTTGAGACGTGAGACTATCGTGATAAGAGTCTCCTTATGATTTCAGTGTAGAAACTTCCCTGAAAGAAGATAACATTTTCGAGAATACTGTACTCACTAGCTCTGGTCGAATATAATGAATCAAGACTATTCTGTTTCAAAAAACAGAAATATTCTGCCATCTTTCATGTGATATAGATCAATAATATGGATGGAGCTTGAAAAAAATTGTTGTACATCCAAGCTGGATATAAATTTTTTCTAGAAAGCAGGGTGACGTGGAATGAATAGATATATTTCATGGACATTAATTGGAGTACGGAGCTCAACTGAAGAACCGAGCGTCTCCTGGATAATTATATATCGAAAGAAAATACCCAGGCACATACATACCTCTCTAACGAAATTTACTGACCAATTTGTTTCGTTACTGAAGAATGTTCCCACAGTTTCCCATTAGATCCATACAAGAATGACCTTCGGAGCACCAAACTTTATGCTATATTCTCTGGAAATATAGGGACCATACGCGAGAACTTTTAGCTCCCAACGCTTCTCAGTGTAAAATATCGTCAGCACGAGCTTATTGAATTTTATATTCATATTATTTACACATATCAGGAGATACTTAAAAACTGCGTCACCAATCTTAACTAAATATTTTTTGATGTTAGTTGAGCTGAAAAATAAGCTGTGCCTACAGTCTCAAGGACTATTACTCCCAACTCTCAGGATATCATTAATTTACCGTAGTTGAAGCCGTACTTCTCGGTCCAAATGACACCATGTCATCTGGGGCGTATTTGTACTCACTACACTGCACAAAGACAATAGTCACCTATTACCGCAGTATAATTGATCCTGAAATACATGCAGATCTGCAGTAACCGGAGGAACCCATGCATACCAATTTTCATCATAATCCACCTTTTTGTCAAATTTTCGGTCGGCAATCTGGGACATTCTAATTTGAATTTCGAAATTCTGAGGCAGAATTTGTAATCAGTTACCGAGAAATACCATGTACACCAATTTTCATCAAAATCCACCCTTTTGTCAAATTGAGAGGGTATACCTCTAGGGCAGTCTGCCGCGTGCCCGCCCAAGTCTCTCAGCGCTGTCTCACACCCGCTCATGCTCGCGCGCCCATACGAACCCCCACACGTCCGTCCGGTCTCATGCTCGCATCGCGCGATCGCGCGCGACTCCTCGCCGCAGTCCATCTCTCTCTCTCTCTCTCTCTCTCTCTCTCTCTCTCTCTCTCTCTCTCTCTCTCTCTCTCTCTCTCTCTCTCTCTCTCTCTCGGTCTTCTGCACAAGGAGGCAATCTATGCATCTGGCATTGGGATCGGTGGAGTTCGCGTGTCAAGGATCAAGGTCAAGGATCTCGGCGTGGTGCTTGACGAAACCCTATCTTGGCATCAAAACACATAAAGTCTTATTTTTTAGAATTATCTGAATGACCTCTTGCATTTTTTCTTTTTACATGAATAGACACGTTATCTGTGATAACTCTTTTGCATAAATCAAAGATGACTAGTAAATTAATACTCTGACACTCTATCTGTGATAAGTCGCTGTTTATATATATATTTTTATGATGTTGACAAGGATGATATGTGAAATAATTTTATAAGAATGACTGATATTTTAGAGGAACGACTGATATAATGTAGAACGCCAATTTTTGTATTCGTATACAATAAAGCATATCTCTCTCTCTCTCTCTGTCTCTCCCTCTTGGCGCGGTAAGTACCGACATCACACGCTCTTTCGACTGCTCCTCCTTCCAGAGCTTTTTCTGCCAAAATTGTGCCTCCGGGCGTCTTTGTTTTAGCTCCTTCCAAGCGCCCAAATGTAAGTCGTCGCATCAGTTTCTCCAGCCTCAATCATACACCATCCAGATAGTGAGGTTAGGAGCGCAAGGAGCGAGCGCGGCAAGAGCGTGCATAGCGGAGCAGCAGCTACAACAACAGCTGATAGAGACAGCGAGAGAGAGAGAGAGAGAGAGAGAGAGAGAGAGAGAGAGAGAGAGCAGGTACGTCCCCTCTCCAAACTTATTTTGCGCGGGCGGTTCACATAGCGCCAGGCTATCTAAATACCTGCGCTGTGTGTATTTTACTGCGCCTTGTAATATTTGCCGCGCCAAGTGTGCAGACGAGAGCGGCAACAGGAAGCCGCCTGCTCGTACTGTCCCCCCCGCCACCCGCCAACTCCCGCCAGTGAGCATAGCAGGCAAGGACTCCCCGCTCCGGGCGTGCACACCAGCTTCGCGTGCGCTGCCGGCCAGTGATGGGGCAGCGGCGCGCGGGGCCTCTCTATTCTCATCAACACCGGCTGCGTTGCGCCTTGCGCCCTGCGCCACAACACTAAGCACGGTTAATTCAAATTCGAATTTAGTCACTAAATTGCATACGCCGCGCTTCAATAGCAAAGATGCTTCTGCGGGCCACAGCAGCAATATTGATAATATTAATGTTAGTTTTAGTATCAATAATGACAGTAGCGGCAATCTCAGCGCTTCCGGCTGTGGTAGTAATAATGGTAGTATTAGTAATATTGACAAAAGCTCTGCTGGCTACTGCCTATCTAAATTAGTTGAAGCATCGACTGTGAAAGGTACAATGCTCTCAGCCATTGTGAGTCTCACTGACGGCACTCAAAAACTGATCGAGCGAGAATGTGCGGGTCAAAAGTCACTCTTTTCTGCTGGGCTCGACTCGCCCAAATCGTCGCTGGATCTCATCCCGGTACTGATTGAAAGCCTTACGAAGCTGGATTCATGTGTGGCAGAACTTGAGCGGCTTGTGGAAAAGCAGAATCTAGTATTGGGAGATTCTGCGAAATCTATCTCTGCACTTCTTGCTCAGAATATCACTTTAATTGAACACATTAAAAACACAACCACACAAAACAGAAAATAGAATATAAATACAATATTACAGAAAATAGAAAACATAGAGTCACAAACTTAACACATAGCCAATAGAATCTCACACAATACACATAATGACCCAGAGCTGGCAATGACTGACAATTTTGTCGATGCTTCGGTGAACCACACTACCTTACCTGCGCATTACAACGTTTCGCCGTCTCGAGCCGAGGTGCGAGCGGATGGTGATGAGGTTGACAAACTGCTTGTCACTGGTATTATTGATTGTACAAAATACAATGTTTCAGCAGAGAGGGCTGCATTTGTTGTTCTCGGCGCTGTCTGCCCGGGCCTCTGTGAAAGCGATATCGTCAAGGCTCACCAAATCAAACCCAGTAGTAATAGTAACAACAGTATTAATTCTAGTCATTCAAAATCTACCAAAGATGTGAATAGCCCTAGTCCTTGTAATAAAAATAGCAATAATCACAAAATTCCGTCCATTACAGTGCAATTGAAAAACAATGACCTTGAAAGAAAAATTTTACATGAAAAGTACAAGCGAACGGGCTTCAACACCAGCGACTTGGACTTGACTCAGTTAGATGCGAGCAAGTCCAAGGATGTGATTCATAGCGTTGTTTTTATAATCGAATTTTAGTTTTGATTCTCTCATGGCAATGTAGGCGCATCATTTCTGTGCTTTTTAATGAAACTCTATACAGAAAAAGTGAATTTTGAGGTGGTTTGGTTTTTCAAGAATAATTCATTTCATTCATGCTATCAATGTATATAACAGAAGAGCATCGTTTTATGGATACTCTTATAGGCTGAACTCGCCCGCGAAAAAAGTGATGACACGGGCAGCATTCAAAAACCCTCGTAATTCAGAGAACAATCTGATCGGGTGGATGAAATCTTCAAATGAAAGATAAATAAAATAATTGAGAAATAATGTATTGGGTATTTAAATATTTTGGCATGAACTTTCAGACAATATTTACTCTGAAATTCGTGCAAGTTTCCTCTTTTGACCACGTCTTTAAAATCCAAGTTCTGAGGAATTCGACTTAAAAGCAAAACGTATTATTCATACTTTTTATAAGGAGATTAATTTGAGGTTGCCAGAATATGGATCGATCTCAACACTTTCATAGATCGAATTCTAGATATTGAGATGGTTTTAGTCTGAAATACATTTGCGAAAATTCTATTGAGTGATTTTGGCTAGTGTTTAGGAAAGAATATAAGCTGTAAAAAGTAACTTTCATTCCAATCCAATGATCTGGTAGAGTGTAATAGAATTCAATTTAATGTCTCGAACCGAATCTTGGACTCGATCCTGGGTCTTGAAATCGACAACGTCAAATATTTAAAACAAACATAAGAGGATTGATGTGAACTTGCCAGAAAATGATTCGATCTCGATACTTCTATGGCTTGAATTCTGAACTAATGACTTCATAGAAACAATCTTTACTCGTCAGGAATTTGTACTTTTGTTCAGAAAGGTTTGAAACTCTTGATTTTGGAATGCATGAGGTATAAAGTGGATGTAGACCAACAATAATTACAGAAATTGAGCTCTTTTTCCGACGTTATAAGGTGAAGATAGGGAGAAGATAGGTGGAGGTGGAGGTGGAAACGCGTTACCAGTCACCTAGCATTATATTTGAGATGAAATATTTTGGTATCATGAGATTGTGAGATCATTTTTGAATTTGGAAATGGGATTATTTTAGCTGTAGAAGATGTAGTGATAATGAAAGCTGCATTGTCTCTTAATCCAAGAATCTTTTGTCGACATGTCGAAAGAACAACATTCTGTTCTTCGCATTTATCACTTACACACATCTCAGAGTCACTAAAACGTTACTAGAAAGTAGACTCACGTACCGAATTTCAGCACTATATATGTACGTATAGCTCCTGGCAGTTGCGAAATTCATGTTGCGCAGCTGATAATGTAGATTCACGAGGGAAAAAAGGAAGAGAGAGAGAGAGAGAGAGAGAGAGAGAGAGAGAGAGAGAGAGAGAGAGAGAGAGAGAGAGAGAGATTAAATGGGTCGAGCTAACATCTCATTCTCCTTCTTACTAAGCTATATTTACACATTCGCTCGTCGGATCAGTTCGAGCCACCATGCTCTTGAGTCACCATGATTGTTATTCTAATACTTGATGTTAGATATATCGTTCCTCTGAAGAGAGATGTACTCGCATAATTTCCTTTTACAAAGTTCAGATGTATCAACGCATTAGTGAGCCAGTGAAAACATAAATAAACTATTTCTTGGAATCTCAGAAGAAGAAAGTTTTTTAGTCACACATGGAAGATTATGATGATACATATATGATTGAGTTAATGTAAGAGTATGCGATAGAGCGAATTGCAATACATCCGTGAAAAAAACTACAATAGAGAATACCACTTCTCAGCGTAATCCATCGAATTTCACAATGCCAAGCTGCTCTTTCCATGAACCGATTCGCATACCAATCGACTGCAATGAACAATCTGATACTTTGAAGGTTATTAATATCATTAATTTGATTTTACAAATGTTCTTCTCGAATCTTTTACTCCCACTAGAGACCAATTTTTTCTTAGGACTGATCATGACTTATGCTCATGAAACTTCCATGATCACGGATTATTCATACCTCGATTCAGTTAATTGTGTCAGAAATAATTTGTTTCCGTGAGCATACAATTTTCCTTTCAATGATTAGATAGTCCTTTTCCCAATCAAAATCTGATTCAAAATGTCTATTAATGGAATTCCCTATTTTTAAGCAAATTTTTGCACTTTTGACAATTGGATTCGTATGTTTGAACGATCACTGAAGTAGTTCTCTTCTTCAGTTATGAAGTTATTCACAAGAAAGAAGAGAGAGAGAGAGAGTCTCACATCCACCATGAGATCGATTATTCTATTTCTCTATTACCAAACAATTTTTTGGGACTGATCATATATACTTTAGTGCGTATGATTCAAGTCTCATTCCCTTCAGGAGGCGTATTCCCGAATAACTGCTGTCACATTCCGAGATCCTTGATTCCCGACTCCAACATTATCATGTTCTACTGATAGAAAATATATTGGAACTCAATGTTGAATGCTTGATATTGGATGAATGAATATTATTCTTTCATATGAACAAATTTTTAGCACACCAATGGGACCACCGATTTCACCACTTTCAGCCGATCTGTTAATGAAGGACTTAGAAGTACAATGTATTAGGAAACTGAAAGTTGAATTTTATTGTGAACTCTTATTTTACTAAAGATATGTAGGTGATACCATCACGTATGTGAAAGAAGAATTGGTCGAAACAGTACTAAGAGTTTTTAATGAATATAACGGAAATTTGAAGTTTACACATGAACTTGAAGATAATAAATAATAATTTTCAACAAAAAAATGCAATAGTAATAATAAACAATCATTGTGTTTCCAAAAAAAATTTTTCTCTCCAGAAATAATATTCACGAAAACAGTCATTTAAACAAAAAAAAATTTAGGAAGAAATAAATCGTGTCCGAATAGGATTTGAACCCACGATCTCCTGTATTCCAGACAGATGTCTCACCAACTTAACCACAGGGAGCCGCAAGTGCTTTACCACCCACAGACATCTATGAATTTCTTTCTCAAATTTTACTCACGAATGAATTAGCCACTTGGTCTAATTTTCTCCATAATCTTTATGTTTTTCAGACAATAAAATAATTTGAAATAAGTTTGTAATTGACATTAGACCAACAATATGCCAATATCGCTATGATGGTAGATGTGTAGAGAAAATGTCACTAAATAAAACAGTAGATCATGTTTAGGTGGCTCGCTGACTAATAAGTGAAATTCGAGTGAGAAATCAACCGATATCATGGGGAGGTGGAGGACTTGTGGCTCCTGGTGATCTAGTTAGTAAGACACCGGTCTGGAATACAGGTCTAGTTGTTGGTTTAAATCCTAGTTGGGAGGAATTGTTTTCGGCTTGAAATTATCTTTGAAATGATGTTTTTCGTGAATGTTGTCTCTGAAATTGGAAAATTTCGATGCGAATAATCTTAACATGATGAAATCTCATACCTCAAACTTGATTTTCTTATAGATAGCTCGAGATGGTTGATAAAATTATTTTCTTATTGAATTATTGTATTTATCTTACTCAAATGCACAGTTTCAACATCTACAGTTCACATGTCTGGATTACTCTTCTCCAGATGGATAATAATGCCTTAAATTTTAATATGGTTCAAAAATGAATATTTTTTTGACTTGTACTCATCAGTTCTCAACCGAAAAATCGCTGCTCACTGCATTAACAGTATGATTCCTTGAAAAGGCTTCGCATGGAAAACGGGTGCTATAAAAAAATAAGATTTGGATCATTTGCCACCGAGAAATAGACCTAAAACTGATTTTTCTAACTACCTATTAACAGTTGCTAGGGATCTCAACCTGAGTTACTATCGGAGATACAAAGATACTGTGTCGTCTGACCTTTAAAGTACTGTGAATGAACTTCATTTCGATATTTCATCTCTTTAACAATGGTTGCTAGGCACATGAACAATGGCTGCTATGGAGAAACGAAGTTTCCGTGTCACTCACCACCAATAAGTGGACTTTGAACTAATTTTTCCTTTTACGTAGCAACGTTACTAAAAGATATGAACAACGGTTGCTACGGGAAATATCTCGTTGATTTCCGCCAATCCTCGTGTGTATTTGAACCTTAACGTGCATTTAAAAAGAGTTATAAGGATTTTCCAAAAAGACCTTAGCATCAGTTACTACGGAAATAAACAACGGATGTTGCTAAATAACAAACTCAAGCTACATCTTCCCACAACTGACCTGTGTGCATTTTCAGGACGATTGGACAATTTCTCCGACAGTTATAACGCGCGAAAAAAAATTGTACACAAACTGTATGTACGTACGTACATTAAGCGTGAAAAAGATCTATTTATATCAATCTGAATATATCGTGTATTGTTACCGTCACGATAGTACGTGTGCGAAGAAAGGTTGGCATTGCCCGAGCGTCGTGTGTTGCCACCTGCTGTGCACAGGTTTGAGTGATGACTGGTGAAAGATATAGGTTACCGGAGTGTAATAATTATCAAGACTCATTTGACAACTACGTCTTTGAACTAGTGGTGATATTAAAGTGGAATTTTCTATCCTATACTAGATATTGATTGATGCTTACCAACTATTATATCTTGTGTGATAAATGTATTTGAAGATTAAGGGGTTACATAACACCTCAAAATGAATTTTTATATCAGGAAGAAAAATATTTCCTATACATTTTTGATAAAAAATCATTCTGTATAATATTTCTACATGCATTTGCATATTTTTGACAAAAAAACTTTCAAAAAGTCTATCAGAATATGTTATGAAGGTACGTGTTACATTTGATACTAATATCAGGAGGACGCTAATTCAAATCCAGCCCGGGGAGCGTGGAATTTTTTTCTCGCAATATCACTTTGGGATAGTCCACCAAGCCCGATTAAAATGAATTTTTCTTACTACCTCGGCCGAAAATTCGACATTCGTCCCCATGTACAGTCGTCGAAACTCAATGATTCCTCCCTATCTGCGCGCCATCTAAACGGCCGGGACGAATAAAATCGAATCTCAGCTTTCCTCCCCGCTGTCAAATCGAAAGGGTGAAATAAAGCCATAACCTGTATCATATGTTTACCTCCGAAAGCAGAAGCAGTTCTATCAGGTACAATTTACGGAGGTACACACACGTGAGATTGACAGGTTATGGCTTTATTTCACCCTTTCGAGATAAAATTTCAAACTTTAATGACCGATTCAGCGAGGAAAAAAATTATCACGTATCTGTTGTCACCTCAGAAATTTGATTTTATCACTCGTTTGGAGTATTTTGTCCTGAGAAAGCGTAAATAAAATAAAAATCTGTTTTCGCCCATAAGGCCTGTGTTTATTTTCCCCAATATATCGGGGTGTCACGTGAACTTTCACAATTCCAATAGTTCGAATTTCTAACTTTTGTCTATTTATTATCACGCCCGTCTTACCTATTTAATTTTACAATGTCAAAATATCTACTTGACATAAATAATCTAGTTTTTTTCTCAGGACTTTTGATCATCTGCTAACATTTACGACCCGAGCGAAGCGAGGGTCGTAAATGTTAGCAGATGATAAAAGTCCTTCGTTCCTTTTTAGATCAGCTGCTTGTCTGCTCTTGCAGTAGCAGTGCTGCCACGCATGCGGAACATGGCCGCGACTGTGAAGCAGACGAATTCTCCCTGCTAGCAAGTTTTCG
The DNA here is from genome assembly GCA_020882685.1 of Aphelinus atriplicis. Taxonomy (NCBI): domain Eukaryota; kingdom Metazoa; phylum Arthropoda; class Insecta; order Hymenoptera; family Aphelinidae; genus Aphelinus; species Aphelinus atriplicis. The sequence goes on from JAJGQD010000027.1 coordinate 172,800, forward strand.
CGTCGCGGTGGTTCATGGACCACGAATTTTCGGCCGGCTATTAAGAAAAATAGTATACACCACACGGGACGATAGTCGATCATCATTCCCGGCAGATAGCCCCCCTCGGCTTCGCCTCGGGGGGCAATCTCTCCTCCGGGAAGAATGATCGACATTCGTCCCTTGTAGTGTAATATACTATATTCGTCGTTTGAGACTTGTGGATATTGAAAATAATTATTAGTTTGATACTAATATCACTCTGTCCGTAAGATCCCAATAGTTGAGGTTAACATAGACAACTTTTCTAGAGTGAATTATGTCTCTGATATCAATACTTATCTTGAGAACCTCAGCCACCAAGATACAACAAATTCTGATCTACTAAAAAGTGTCCAAACTATTAATATTGCTGTTGTTTGATTTTTCAATGATTGTATCCGATGAGCATCTACGCTAAGGTCAGAATTGGTTAGATCTTGGTGGCTGAGGTTCCGAAGATAGATATGGATATCAGGAGCATAATCCACTTTGAAGAAGTTTTCTACCTTAAACTTGAACAATTGGGATCTTACATTAACAAAGTCATATTAGTATTGAATTTTGGAAGTAGCTCTATAAAATATTCTGATAGACCTTCTGAATATTTTTTCCGCCAAATCAATGCAAATAAATGTAGAAATGAAGTGAAAAATTTTTTTCTATCAAAAAGTTATAGGAAAAAATTGTTTCCTCCTGGAATATAAAAATTCATTTTGAGATGTATATCACTCCTTAAGGTCACCGAAAGAGAAGAGCAAACCGGAAGATCTTAATTCATCAACATTATCATATTTTAATGGAACCTTCATCTCCTAATACATTTATCACACAAGATATGATAGCGGGTGAGTCTATAAATTAGCACTGCATGTAGACAGAGTCAAGATTGACTAATAACGATCAATCAATATCTAGGATAGAGAATTTCACGCGGATATCACCACTAGTATTGAAGAGATGATTGTCGAATTAATTTTAGCAACAGATTGTGAAATATGAATTCATAATATTGCTATGATATTCTAGATACCGGAGTAAATATCCACCAAATTCGGAGCTAAGTTATTCTACTCATGATTCTCCTGAAGAATAAACTAATGTTGTAGCTGTTATCAAATGTCAAAGCACTCCAGATCAATTCAGTTAACGTTAACATGAGAAAGTAGTGAAATCACAAATCTATACCAAGTGTGATTAATTATAGTACTATTACGTAGGGGTTCAGTATCAAAACTATCGATGGTCAAAATGAAATGAAAATATAACACATAATCTATTCTATTTTCTATAGTATGAGAGTATATATTATCTCTCTATATTAAAAGCTAGACCACCGCCGTCGCCGTGAAAGTTTTGAGCTCCATTTTTTGCTCCCCTTTTTTGCTCCCTTCTTTTTCCCACCTCTTTTTTCCACCCCCTTTCTCCACCTCTGTCTTTGAATAAATTCTTCATTTTGATCACTTGTATCAAAAAGTTGATGATTAAACCTTAGTTTTCTACACTCGTGATGGAAAATACTGTTTGATACTAGAGCAAAAGACGATTTCTAGACTCGTGTGATTACCACCCTCGCTTTGCTCGAACGGCAAACCTTTCACGTGCCTAGAATTCGTCTCTTGGTCCAGTATCGAAATCTAGTATTCCAGTAATTATTCATCCAAGATAACTCTCAAAGGAATGGTCGATCATCTTGAAATTTTGCACCGTTCCTAACGTAATTGGGACTATAAGAGTCAATGAGAAACAATGAGAACCGATGAGAATAGATGAGAATCGATGAGATTTTTCTGATAACAACCACTGTTGTTATCCTTCATGGTAACCGTTTGTTTACATCCCTAGCAACTGCTGCTTCGGAAAATGGAAAATGAATTTTGAGTCACACACAATGACCAAGGACACTGAATTGTTATATTTGCTCCATAGAAACCGTGACGAAGGTTGGAAATGATCAATTTATGACCCATTCCCATCATTTTCGACGGCATAGGACACAAAATTTTCCCAATTATCTCCTCAGCAACTGTAGTTTACAACCCTAGCAACCGTTGCTAAGGGGAAGATCTCACCTGAGAATTTTCAGTAGGGTAGATCAATCCACGTGAATTTTGGGCGAATCCACGTAGATTATTTGACTTCTTCTTCTTCAAGCGTATCCACGTGGATTTAGGATGAATCCATGTGGATTTGGAATAAATCCACGTGGATTCCTGAAAAGTCCACGTGGATCAGCTAGGATAAATTCTGAAAAACTCACGTGGATTCGTCAAAAATCCACGTGGATTGATAAAAAATTACATATGGATTTTCGATCAATCCACGTGGATTGACGACAAATTCCGTGGATTTGCTGGGATAAAATGTGGAAAATCCACGTGGATTTTTCGAGAATCCATATGGAATCTTCGAGAATCTATATGGAATCTTCGGAAATCCACGTAGATTCTTCGAGAATCCATATGGAATCTTCTGAAATCCACGTAGATTGACGGCCATTTCCCGTGGATTTGCTAGGATAAAATGTGGAAAATCCACGTGGATACGCTCAAAATAAAGTCGAATGATCCACGTTGATTCATTCTAAATCCACGTGGATTGGCCCAAAATCTACGTGGATTCATCTACAATCCACGTGGATACGCTTAAAATAAAAGTCAAATAATCCACGTGGATTTATTCCGAATCCACATGGATTCATTCTGCATCCACGTGGATTGGCCCAAAATCCACGTGGATACGCTTGAATGAAAGTCCAATAATCCACGTAGATTCACCCCAAATCCACGCAGATTGGCCCAAAATCCTCGTACATTGATCTGAGAGTCACTTGGATTTACTTCAAGAAATTTAAACAAATCCACGTGGATAATTTGAAAATCCATGTGGATTGTCCCAGAATCCACGTGGATTTGCAAGCAAATCTTCTTGGATTGAGCTAGGATGGATCCTAGTTCAATCCATGTAGGATCCTAGTACCATCCACGTCGATTTTTCACTAGGATATCCATGTATTTTTTTCCAACAGGGTAGGAACATACTTGTCGTCAATGTATATGTCGTCCACGCTATACATTTTAACATGGTTCCTTCAAGTCGCTCGTCACAGTGCCGCAGCCTGCCTGCATACATGTAACTTATGTAGTACAATATAGTATTCCGCTTTCTCACGAAAGCAGAAGCGTGGCCCTCGCGCGCAACTACCCTCGAGCCACGAGCGGATGATCGGCGACGTGCCGAATCTAGAGACGCGTCGCGCCGTATCGGAAAATCTTTATGGCTTTTCCACGTAGCCGGACCGCCTGAGTTTTACTTTCGGCGGCTGCAACTCTTGAGGGACGCAGCCTTCCAAAGAAGCGACTGCCTGCGTGCAGTCAGTTCTTGATGTGACCTTATCCTAGTCGAAGGCTCTGCCGACTAGGCCCACGCGTCTCGATAAATATAGTTACATATATATACGAATCACGCTACGCTTATTCCTATCAATTCGCCCGTCCCACGATCCTCCTGTTAACTTCCTCACATGGGGCGTTTCGCCTCAATCCTCCCAGCACTGCGCGCGAGCGCCGAAACATGCCGTTTTCAACTCGTGTTTACGATGCCAAAATGTCTCTAAGAAAATGATTCGATAGGTCATTTCTATGTAGTTTTTTCTCAGCTTTCCAACGGTGTAATTAGTTTTCCGGAAATTTTCCATTTTCATCCTCAAAAAATATAAAACATCGCATATCTCAAAAAGTATATTTTTTTTTTTTTAATGGTCTCAATCGAAAGCTGAGGATTTTTCACGTAGGAAAATATGTTTTCCAAGGAGTGCACGAATGATTTTCTCTGAGAAATAGAACGTCGAAAAGTAGACGTAGCGCTACTCCGGCGCACGGAGCGCGTGAGCGCCAATCATGCTGTTTTCAACTCTCCCCAACGATACCAAAATGCATCTGAGAAAATTATATTATGAGTCGATCCCATGTTATTTTTCCTCAGCTTTCCAATGGTGTTGTTAGTTTTCCGAAAATTTTCCATTTTCATCTCCAAAAAGATCTTTCTTAGAGAATAATTCAATTATTTTCTTTGGAAAATAGAACGCGCAAGAAAAGTTCCGATGCTTTCACTTTAGTAAAGGCCTACTGTTTCATTTTTTATCCGATAGGTGGCTTTCATGGTATTTTCAATAATACACAAGAAGAATTTTCATCTGCTGTATATAAATTGAATCATTTTTTCATCGTATTATTTTCAAGGCGTTTTTATAAGTCCTTCGAGCACCCACAACTTCGAGCATATTCATTTTTCCATAAAGTCGTTAATTGTATTGGCTTGGTTATTTATTTGACTCCTCGTACAAACTACAATGGATTCATCCTGGAAATTGAAATGCATAAATCCTTTAGATAAAAAAAATCATCCGTCATCTAAAGAATTGTACGACTTTCCAATGCCATTGAGAAGTGCATATCCCTTGATACCAGAGAAAGCAAAGATCTGTTACACTTGTCGACGTGAAATGTACAGACAGAAATCAGATTCACCTTCATCTGAATGTAAAAAAGCAAGATTCGAGTGTAACGATGAATATCATAAAGCAGGTTTGACAGTCCTCGAACAAATAAAAAAATAAATTCTCAAAATCAACGACGAAGCAAGATAGAATTCAGTTGTTAACTCTTGCCCCTGATTATTGGTCTCGTAGGGACTTGATGAGAGAATTCAATTGCAGTGAATGGGAAGCTCGAGAAGCAAAAAATTTAGTAGCTAAGAGCGGGATTTTTTCAATACCGGAAAATAAAAATGGCAAAGTATTTCCAGATGAAACTGTCAAGTTGGTGGAAGGTTTTTATGGAAGAGATGATATTAGCCGAATTATGCCAGGCTTAAAAGATTATGTATCTGTCAAGCAAAGTAATGGCAAAAGAGAACACGTTCAAAAACGATTACTGCTTGGTAACTTGAATGAAATTCATTGTTTATTTAAACAAGAATATAAACATGTTAAAATTGGATTTACGAAATTCACTGAGTTAAGGCCCCCACATTGTGTTCTCGCTGGAAGCAGTGGTACACATAATGTATGCGTATGTGTTCATCATGAAAATGTCAAGCTCTTGCTCAATGCTATTGATATAGGAAGTTTGACAAAAAACACTGAATTGCACCTTGAAAACTATCATGATTGTATCCAAGCAATTGTATGTGGTAATGCACGTGATGAATGTTATTTTGGTGACTGCTTAGATTGTCCCAACATGTCTATATTACGACAACATTTGCTTGAATCTTTTGATAAAAATAATATTTTTGAAGTGCAATATGATTCATGGTTTCAAACAGATCGGTGTACAATAGGTTCAAAAGTTGTAAATGTTAATGAATTTGTGGATATACTGGGCCAAAAATTGTTAAAATTAAAGACACACGATTTTTTCGCTAAAAAGCAGTCACATTTTGTAAATGATTTGAAACTAAACCTCAAAGAAAGAGAATTTCTTGTGTGTTGCGATTTTTCAGAAAACTATGCATTTGTGATACAAAATTCTGCGCAATCATTCCACTGGAATAATAATCAAGCCACAGTTTTTACTGTCGTGGTCTATTACAAAATAAATAATGAGCTTGAACATCTGAGTATTGCTATAATTTCTGACAATCTCAATCATGATTCTGTTGCAGTTTATGAGTATCAGAAAATTATCATGTTGCATCTGAAAAATAATTTTGTAGTGGAAAAAGTGTATTATCTAACTGATGGAGCAGCTCAACATTTTAAAAATAAGACACATTTCCAAAATCTTCTTTTTCATGAAGAAGATTTTGGAATTCCAGCTGAATGGCACTTCTATGCCACTGCACATGGCAAAGGTGCATGTGATGGCATAGGCGCAAACATAAAAAGAGGTGCGAAACGAGCAAGTCTGCAACTTACATCTGGCAATCGAATTTTAACATCTGAAGATCTTTACAATTGGGCGAAAGATCATTGCAAAGGTACCAACATTTTTTTATAGTAGTAAAGAGTCTTACGACCAAACTGTTTTGGAATTAAAACCAAGGCTGGATAGAGCTAAATCTATACCGGGAACTTTGCAATATCATGCAATTATTCCAGCAGGTGGGAAAACATTGAAGCTCAAAAAAACTTCATTGAGTTCTAAATATAACATCTTCCCGAAAAAAAGGGCTATACAGAGCAAAGAAAAAGTTCCTATACGAATGCGTTTAACGAAAACTTCAAAAAAGCAAAGAAAGCTGAAAAAGAGAGCAAAAATAACATGAAGTACGTGAACTATACTCTTTTTGAGATATGCGATGTTTCTTATTTTTTGGGGATGAGAATGGAAAATTTTCGGAAAACTGATAACACCATTGGAAAGCTGAGGAAAAAAGCTGAGGGATCGACTCATAATACAATTTTCTCAGATGCATTTGAGTATCGTTCAGAAGAGTAGAAAACAGCATGATTGGCGCTCACGCGCTCCGTGCGCCGGAGTAGCGCTACGTCTACTTTTCGACGTTCTATTTCTCAGAGAAAATTATTCGTGCACTCTTTGGAAAACATATTTCCCTACGTAAAAAATCCTCAGCTTTCGATTGAGATCATTAAGAAAAATATTAAAAATATACTTTTTGAGATATGCGATGTTTCTTATTTTTTGGGGATGAAAATGGAAAATTTTCGGAAAACTGACAACACCATTGGAAAGCTGAGGAAAAATAACATGGGATCGACTCATAATATAATTTTCTCAGATGCATTTTGGTATCGTTGGGGAGAGTTGAAAACAGCATGATTGGCGCTCACGCGCTCCGTGCGCCGGAGTAGCGCTACGTCTACTTTTCGACGTTCTATTTCTCAGAGAAAATCATTCGTGCACTCCTTGGAAAACATATTTTCCTACGTAAAAAATCCTCAGCTTTCGATTGAGACCATTAAAAAAAATATTAAAAATATACTTTTTGAGATATGCGATGTTTTATATTTTTTGGGGATGAAAATGGAAAATTTCCGGAAAACTAATTACACCGTTGGAAAGCTGAGAAAAAACTACATGGAAATGATCTATCGAATCATTTTCTCAGGGACATTTTGGCATCGTAAACACGAGTTGAAAACGGCATGTTTCGGCGCTCGCGCGCAGCGCTGGGAGGATTGAGGCGAAACGCCCCACATATACTTTTCTAAAGGTTATTTTCTCTGGAGATTTCGTTACTTTCCCAGATTTTCGATTACCGAGAAGTTCTTTTTATATGAATTCTCACGGATAACAGTTTGTATAATTGATCAGTATATATTCATCATGAGAAAATAGCATAAGTGCATAGTTTCATTTCAAGTGAAGTATGATTCAAAATACCACTCCAAGATGTTTCAAATATATATTTGTAAATAGCATCTATATCAGTTGTCTATGCAAACCAAACGCGGATACATGTCTTAAATATCCAGAACATCAAGAGAAACACTACACAAGTGTAAAAGCTCCCAAAGACCTGGGCAAATTTCATGAATGAATTTTAGTATATTTACAAGCTGAGCTCTGAAATTTTCAAAAGTAACACGAATAAAGACATTCAAGTCAAAGAAAAGAGAGTCACTGCTTTAGAATTCCTCATACTTCCAAATTGAACATCAGTCCTAAAAACTGCTCGTAATGGGCGGTCGGGAATGCACAGTTTGTCTTGCTGATTGTCTGAATAATTCTTTGCAAAATAGAACATTATCATAGTCGAATTTATTTCCTTTCCCATCAATTCTTTCTAGCACTACACAGAACTTCTTGATCTAGAGAATAAATGTTCACAAATAACTATATCTATCAATTCATACACTGAGAAAAAAATCTAGTTGATCCAAAAATATATTCGTATGAATACATCCAATACACGATTTCTTGTCGATTTGATCAAAAATATTGTTAAATCAGCAAACTCGGTGGTTATCCAGTAGAGGGCGCACCGACACTTGTCGATCCAACAGAAGGATTTTGCTGATTCAACATACTCTGTATTGTGAATGAAATTTAACTCCGAATTGACAATTCGTTATGTTGGAACAATCAGTTCATTTTTCTCCAACCAGTAGTCCAGCAATAACCGATAGGTGGCGTCAAACCGAAGTACGTATAGAATGATCGATGATTTATCTCATTAAAATTGGAGAAACTGAATTAATAACGGAAAAATTTCATGGATTACTCTTGCTAATATTATTCAAACTTAGTGGAAACGTGTTGTTGCTATTACCGATGAGTATCGTATTTTTTTATTAACTTGAGTAAGAAAAATCGTTTGTATATATACCCGAAGATAGCATGGGAAACACAAGGCACGCGCGGGCGACATATATATGAGAAAGTTGAAATTATATATAGTAAATATAACGAATGAACTACAATCCTATCAATGTGAAATTTGTTACTGACTGCGAAATTAAATGTTCATTAATATATAAGAGTCTCTTACAGCCTCATCAATAAATTCATAGAATCAGCGGTTTCGAATCACAATAGCAACTGTTGGTTCAATGCATTTAGCTTGATTGATTCAACTAAATATCTTGTTGGATGTATTCATAAAAATATATTGTTGAATCAACTAGATTTTTTTCTCATTGTAATATTCACCAAGCAGAATTCTACTTCCAGTAACTTATACAAGACTTCATAGCAAAATTGCAGGACAGCGATAAAACGGAAAATGTTCCAAGGTGCCAAGTTAAACCAACAACGAGATATATGATCCATTCTTTTAATTATGTGCCAAGCTTGTACCTTGGATTCTTGAATCATTTTAATTTATTTTTCAGGATTTCAGGATTCTATAGACCAGCAGAAGGTAGAATATTTTTTGAAAATTGATATTGAACTATTATACTGGTTCGAGTGGACGATTGAAATTTGAAATGAATGAAAAACTGATTTTGCTTTCTCAAAGAGAAAGCTTTGTAATGGGGTAAGAATCGATCCATCGAATCGGACTTCGTGACCTCAATTTTCGTGATCTACAGGTCGGAAAACATGAAAATCCAAAAATGTATGTATGTATGTACGTACGTACGTGTGTGACAACTTTTTGTTTTGGTATGCGATAACTCTCGAAGGAATGGTCCGATCGTCATGGAATTTTGCGCACAGGTTACTCTCCGGAAAATGTAAACCGAAATCGGTGTTTAGCACCATCGGTTGTTTATTTCTCTAGCAACCGTTGCTAGCGTGTCCTGATAAGTTCCCATATAGTTCATGATAAATGCTCATTTGGGCTCGCATTTTTGGGAATTGATGAGAATCAAAGGGATATTCTTCGTAGAAACCATTGTTGATGTCCCTAACAACCGCTGTTGAAATCCCTTGCAACCGTAACTAGGGAGTGGGAAAAGTCAGTTGGAGGTTCATTTTCGGAACTATTAATGACTAAGAAGTAAGAACATCGAAACTCCGACATTTACCATAGAAACCATTGTTTACGTCCTTAGCAACCGTAACTTTGGAGTGGAGAAAATGAATTAGAGACCCATTTTGCTTTCTCAAAGAGGGGTGAAAATCGAAATTTCGATTCGGACTTCCGTACCTCCATTTCCGTAATCTACTGTTCGAGAAAAATCGATTCTCAAAAATGTCTGGTATGTGTGTACGTACTTAAGCGACTTTATAATAACTCTCGAAGTTTTTGAACTTTTCACTCTTGAACTTTTGCACAGGAGTGAATCGTGGCGAGGATTGATAATTTTGAGTAACGTCAGTTGTTTATTTCCCCGGCAACCGTTGCTACGGGGTATTAAGATTGGGCTGCGGTAATTTTCATAGTTCTTTTCAAAATTCTGCACACAAGTGAGTCATAACGAAGAATTCTCATCAAGTTTGGTTGTTGATTTCCATGGCAACCGTTGCTATAGGGTTTTGATATCGGCACGCGATGGCTTCCAATTGGATCTTACGATCTCATTATGATTCCACATATAAGTTAGTTATGGCAAGCTGTAATCTTGATTTCTTATCACTAAGAACATCAAATCTATAGCAACAGCATGCTCTACGGATGAGAAATGTGAGGGTGTATATTTCTTTCCACTTCCAAATTCCTCATCTAACACTCGTATATTGATGGGAATGTCTATTCAATGATGCATATGGGACGTTCCACGTCAAGTGGGCACAGTTTGAATTCTGTTTGTGATTTCGTTTAGACAAATCATTGATATCCTGGTATCAAAACACTCAGAATTTTTCATATTTCCATAGCATTTGTTTCTGATTGCATAAAGATTAATGCAAGTTGAGGTTCAATTGCTATACTTTGAGAAAGCATACTGCTGAGGCACTTAGCAGAGGTTTTTCTTCTATTTTTCATCAACACACAAAGAGAATATAAAAATTAAATATACTTTTTGACGTACAAATTTCTCAATATTTAGATGAAAATATATTTATAGATTAAAACTTACGTTAACAGACCTGAAAACGAGTTTTTATAAAGAAAATCGACTTTTGACTACTTACCCCAATTTTTCGTTTAAAGTGGACCACACCGTTCGATTTTTCGTCAAATTTTACATGGACTAGTGCATTTTCAACGCACTTCGCGCGTCTTCAATTTGGTGCCACATCATATGCTTCATGAAATTCGAAATGTATATAAATATACATTCAGATATCTGGCGTATACGAGCGTGTCATTTTTATCCAGCTTCTGATGTCCTTTCAAAAAGTAGATCCAAAATCTCGAATTTGCAGTTTTGCCTGGATGCAAATGAACGAGCCTGCACGATGCATTTGATCCTTCTACAATGTCTCTTACCTTAACCTAACCATACCATAGAGACATCTCTGTAGTCTGTACTCTATCTATAGTCTCTATATTGACTCTATATACTACATGTCTCATGGTTTGGTCTTAGCCAATCAAATCATCGGAAGCGAGGCTCACTTCATCACTTTTTTAAAGAAGGATAATGATAATAAAGAAGAATGCTCTCAAGAATCTGATGCTTGAACAAACAGATGGGAAAATCACTACAGAGTAAAATGGACGATAGCTGCATATTTCAGCTATATCTTTGATCACATGCAAGCTAGCCTCTGTTGAAAAGAGTCGACTGAATTTCCAGCTGGATTTGCACTGGATTCCAGCTTGATTTGCGCTGGATTCTAGCTGGATTAGCACTGGATTCCAGCTTGATTTGCGCTGGATTCTAGCTGGATTTTGAATGGATTCTGACTGGATTCCAGCTGAATTTGGGCTGGATTCCAGTGGGAAGCAAAAAATTAAGGAGAATTGATGCATGGAAAATCCAGAGAGTTTCATGGATAATCCAGATGGATTTTTAGATAATCCAGCTGGATTCCACTAGAATTAGGTTTACATCACTATTATAGATCCAGCAAATTTTCCGGATGATCCAGCTGGATTGATTCGGTATGAGAACTGTGGGCTACAGCAGAAAATCCAGCTGGATTTTTCATATACCCACCTGGATTTTATCAGAACGAGCGCTGGGTTGCTACAGCGAATCCAGCAGTGCTGTCAACTAATCCAGCTGGATAACGAGAAATCCAGCAGGCTTTTTCCATAATTCAGCTAGATTCACTGCTGTAGCCCGCAGTTCTTATACTAAAGAAATCGAGCTGGATTTATTCACAATCCCACTAGATTCGCCGTAGCAACCCAGCATTTTTTCTTCAGATATCCAGCTGGATTACGGAAAATCCAGCAAGATTCTTTCACTTTCCAGATGGATTCACCACTGTAGCCCGGATTCGAGTTTTTTTAGTGGAATATTCCAGCTATATTATCGTAAAATCAAGCTGGATTAGTCGACAATCCTGCTGGATTCGCCGTAGCAACCCAGCACTCGTTCCACGAAAACCCAGCTGAATCATGGAGGATACAGCAGGAGCCATCCACAATGAAGCTGGATTCGCCTCTGTAGCCCGCGGTTTTCATGCCGAAAAAATCAAGCTGAATTGTCGAGAAAACCAGCTGAATTAGTTGACGAACCCGGTGATTTTGACGTAGCACCCCAGCGCTCATCCCACAAAAATCCAGCTGGATTACGATAAATCCAGTGAGATTTTCTCATAATCCAGCTGGATTTGCCGCTGTAGTCTGCGGTTCTTATACCAAAAAACCGCCAAGTGCCTTAGCAGTATGCTTTCTCAAAGAGGCTTCAACATCACCCACAAACGCGTTCCAAACCTGTATTTTCACCTTTCCACTAGCGTAGATACTATCATCTATTTTTCAAAAATTACAGAAAAATTATTTAATCAGTTCAATTCGTATCTTTGTGACTGTGTAAAGTGTCGTTATTTTTCAATTGACCAAACTATGTTGCAAGTGTTGATGTCTGCCCGGGCTCTCTTATTCTTTGATCAAATGCAACAAAGCAAACGGTTCTAGGTTCTACACGATGCGAGACATTTGGACCTGCTTAATTTTTCGATCAATTCACCTTGTGACTGTCATACGGCTTAATGGCGGTCAAAATCGATCCGCCCTGCCCTTAAGTCCGTATTTAGCACACTTGAAGACTCATTTTGATCATTTTTGACAGCTGAGGTTGGAAATGATCAATTCAAAATCTTTTTTGATCATTTTCGACGGCAAAAGACACCAAATTTTTGAAAATACGTTGAAAATACTGGAAACGAAACTTACATCAATTTTTTCCCCCTTAGCAACGGTTGCTAGGGCGGTGAACAACGGTTTCTAAGGAGCTAATTGGGAAGATTTTGTGTCCTTTGCCGTCAAAAATGATGGAAATAGGTCTTAAATTAGTAATTTCCAACCTCCGTAACGGTTGCTAGGGAGGTAAACAACGGTTGCTATGAAGAAAATAGAACAATTCAGTGTCCTTGGCCATCGAGTGTGACTTAAACTGATTTTCCGGCTTGCCCCAATGAGCACGCATGAGGATTTGTGGGGAAACACGTTAAAAACGGTTGCTAGGGAAATAAACAACGGATTTTGCTGAAAATTGACCTCGGGCTAGATCTTGCCACAACTAACCACAAAATTTCAGCAAGATTGGACCATTTCTTCGAGAGTTATCGTGGATGAAAAAAAACGTTACACACACACACACACACACACACACACACACACACACACACACACACACACACACACACACACACACACACACACACACACACACACACACACACAACCACACACACATACAGACACTTTTGGATTTCCATGTTTTTCGACCCGTAGATTACGAAAATCGAGGTCCCGAGGTCTGATTCGGTGGGTCGATTTTTGCCCCATTACAAAGCTTTCTCTTTGAGAAAGCCAAATCCAGCTGGATTGTCGGGAAAACCGGGTGGATTCTCGGAAAATTCAGGTGAAATAATTGACAATCCTGCTGGATTTGCCGTAGCAACCCAGCGCTCGTTCCACAAGAATCCATCAGTATTCGTTCATAGTCTAGCTGGGTTTGCCGCTGTAGTCCGCGGGTTTTTTCCAAAAAAATTCAGCTAGAATGTCGGAAAGTCCGGCTGGATTAGTTCACAAGCCCGATGGTTTTGCCGTAGCAACCCAGCGCTTGTTCCACAAAAATCCAGCTGAAGAGATTCACTTGCAGAGCTGCATGTATGTAGTTCTATTTGTCGAGAGATTGAAGTTTTATACTGGTTTGAATTTCTCCTCCTTTTCACTAGACTGTATGAACTTGGTGACGTATTTACTGGATGATAATTATGTACTGTGGAACTTGAAGAGCTACTGTCTTGATTATCACGTTCAAGAAACATCTGATATTCATTAAATGTTGGTGGACAACTAATTCTACACCTTCAAATCCGATAGCGAAGCTGCCTTGGTCTTAGTCTACAGATGGTTGCTTTGAAATATCAATAGCAATGGATGAACTCATTGGAAATGAAAGAAGAAAAGATTAATGAGAATAGAAAGTCAATCATTTATATAACTTATTTCAATACTCACACTCGCTTGAGGTATCTTCTACGTACGGAGGAGCAGCTCCGTATTGGTTAATCTCTGCTACAGGTTCTGCTACAGGCTCTGCTACAAGTTCTGCTATAGGCTCTGCTACAGACTCTGCTACAGGCTCTTCAATAAGATCTTCAATACGTTTTGAGGGTAGGATAGCATACAACAGATCATCCGATAGCCACTCTTGAAAAGTTAGTGCAAGAGACTGCGTAGTTCTTCAATTGTTAATTTTTTCAATTTACAAAGATCATACGTCATGTTCTGCTGGGGAAAGAATTTTTAATTAACAATAAGAAATATTGGTTGATGAAAATAAATCCAGTTACATCATGGTAACACACTAACCCATACATGAGAAATGCAACCTAAGCAAAGATAGAAATAAAATGTATAACCAAATATAGTGAAAGAACAAGAGAATCACCTCTCATGTACACGCACAGTAAGAGAAGAAGCTTCTCGTGAGAAAGACATGCACTACTTGCATCCGTCTGCAGTGTGAAAAGGATAGAGCATACGTCTACAGTATGCATAGCTGCAATGGAAAGGGAGACGCCACCCAGAGAAAAATCTTCTCCAGGGAAAAGCATGCATCTACAGTATGGAAGAGAGCTGTTAGTTGAGAAGTCGTACACAGAGAAAGAAGCATATAAAGCGCACATATAAGAAGCACAACCAAGTGTCTGTATGCCCAGATAGTGCTATGTACGCACACATATACATCTACATCAAGAGACGAACCAGCTGCACATCATCCTTAAGGGGGTAGCCTACCTAAATTTTAACATGGTTAAAAAAAAATCGTACGAGGCGGTAAATTTATATTCTAATCCATTTTTTACGGCGGTTTCAATGACGTATCGACCACCCCGGAAAAAAATTTTTTTCACTGTAAAAAAATTTTTTCAATTTTTTAGAACGTACTTGGGATTTTTTTTCTCGGCTCCTAGAAGTCTAATCGCAAAACCGATACGTACGTTTGTAGACATTGTATTGAGGAACCCTCAAAAAAATTTTCAGCCCAAACCACTAGAAATAAGTCTCAATTATTCACCTCCTCCTGCATCACGTTTCCACCTTCATTCTACAACGTCATAAAGATATCCATTTGATTCACACAAAGTATTTAGCATACATGCGATGTGTGTGTGTGTGTGTGTGTGTGTGTGTGTGTGTGTGTGTGTGTGTGTGTGTGTGACTGTGTGTGTGCGCACACACTGTGTTGTTTTTGATAGAACTGTTTGGAACGAGTCAATACTGTTCCTGTTCATTTTCTTGAATATACTCCTCGTTCAATCAACCATTGAGCAGGAGAAATTCGGGAAATGTTATTGTGACTAATTATAATGTAAGTAAAATCTCAAGCAGTAGCGCCAAACTAACTAACAAATTCTTAAGCAAATCAAAGAAAAATTTACCTGTGTTTTATTTTATGTTGATTGCAATTGTTCATACTAAATTATTTGAACAATTTGTTTAAAAATTCATCATTTCAAAAAAATACAAACGTTATTCGATTTTACATAAAATATCAGGGACAAAATGTATGAAACACTCTTTTGTCAGAGTCTAATTTGTTATTTAAAATCACTGTAAACAAATTAACCCCGACAAATTGCAAACTGAATCTAGAAAAAATAGCGCCAAACTAACCATCAGATTTGTTGGTATATCAAAAAAAACGAATTATTCTATTAGTTATCGTGCAAAAACGATAAACATACCAATCTATAGTACGCGGAAAGTTAGAACAATAATACATGAATTACTTTTTTGCATGAACGAAAATGAAGTACGAATATTTTTCCATTCATATCCTACTTTTGCATATTACACATTGGGATTACATGAATGCATATCTACTCTACATAATAATAAGATGGATCCGTACATTTTCCTAGTCCACCTTTCTTGCTCTCGGAAACAATGATATGACAGTTTCGAGGTACATTCAGTATGACGGATCGAAAGGTGGGATCGAGGGCTACATTTACATAAAAAACAATTTTGAAAAATTCAAGTTGCGGTGGGCGTATGGACAATTTAAAAATTTTTTTACCGATGTCCGGGTGGGACCCCCCTTCAAAAACGTACAAAGGGTTGATTTTTCGAAAATTCGTTCAAGCAGATCGATAGAGGAGCCTGAGCGCTTCCATAATTCATATTGAAAAATTTGAAAATATTGATGCGTGGGCGTATTCTATGTGAACGAAAATGGTGTGGTGAAAAAAAAAATTTTCATCAATTTTTCTTGCTGATGCAAAACCAAAATTATACAGTTTCGAGGTACATTCAGTATGACGGATCGAAAGGTGGGATCGAGGGCTACATTTGCATGAAAAAAAATTTTGAAAAATTCAAGTTGCGGTGGGCGTATGGACAATTTAAAAAATTTTTTACCGATGTCCGGGTGGGACCCCCCTTCAAAAACGTACAAAGGGTTGATTTTTCGAAAATTCGTTCAAGCAGATCGATAGAGGAGCCTAAGGGCTTCCATAATTCATATTGAAAAATTTGAAAATATTGATGCGTGGGCGTATTCTATGTGAACAAAAATGGTGTGGTGAAAAAAAAAATTTCATCAATTTTTCTTGCTGATGAAAAACCAAAATTATACAGTTTCGAGGTACATTCAGTATGACGGATCGAAAGGTGGGATCGCGGGCTACATTTACATAAAAAGAAATTTTGAAAAATTCAAGTTGCGGTGGGCGTATGGACAATTTAAAAAATTTTTTACCGATGTCCGGGTGGGACCCCCCTTCAAAAACGTACAAAGGGTTGATTTTTCGAAAATTCGTTCAAGCAGATCGATAGAGGAGCCTGAGCGCTTCCATAATTCATATTGAAAAATTTGATAATATTGATGCGTGGGCGTATTCTATGTGAACGAAAATGGTGTGGTGAAAAAAAAAATTTTCATCAATTTTTCTTGCTGATGCAAAACCAAAATTATACAGTTTCGAGGTACATTCAGTATGACGGATCGAAAGGTGGGATCGAGGGCTACATTTGCATGAAAAAAAATTTTGAAAAATTCAAGTTGCGGTGGGCGTATGGACAATTTAAAAAATTTTTTACCGATGTCCGGGTGGGACCCCCCTTCAAAAACGTACAAAGGGTTGATTTTTCGAAAATTCGTTCAAGCAGATCGATAGAGGAGCCTGAGCGCTTCCATAATTCATATTGAAAAATTTGACAATATTGATGCGTGGGCGTATTCTATGTGAACGAAAATGGTGTGGTGAAAAAAAAAATTTTCATCAATTTTTCTTGCTGATGCAAAACCAAAATTATACAGTTTCGAGGTATCTTTGGTATTGCGGATTGGAAGGTGGGATCGAGGACTACATTTACATAGAAGAAAAATTTTGAAAAATTCAATTTGTGGTGGGCGTATGGACAATTTAAAAAAGTTTTTACCGATGTCCGGGTGGGACCCCCCTTCAAAAACGTACAAAGGGTTGATTTTTCGAAAATTCGTTCAAGCAGATCGATAGAGGAGCTTGAGCACTTCCATAATTCGTATTGAAAAATTTGAAAATATTGATGCGTGGGCGTATTCTATGTGAACGAAAATGGTGTGGTGAAAAAAAAAGTTTTCGTCAATTTTCTTGATGATGCAAAACTAAAATTATACAGTTTTGAAGTATCTTTTGTATTGCGGATCGGAAGGTGGGAACAAGGACTTCATTTCCATAGAAAAAAAAATTTGAAAAATTCAAGTTGTGGTGTGTGTGGAAAATTTGTTCGAGCAGATCGATAGAGGAGCTTGAGCGCTTGCATAATTCATGTTGAAACATTTTAAAATATTGGTGCGTGGACGTATTCTATATGAATTTGTGGTTAAATAGATTTGTTATTTACTTTATTGCTTTATTGGAGAGAATTTTGGAAAAAATGATGCGTGGGCGAGAAATATGGAAGAAACTGACTTTTGTCAACTTGTGCCGCATAAACCATTAGAAAAATATATGAAACTGCGTCGTAATGAAAATTCTGATTAGAGGTATCGATAGAGCTCATTGAGCGCTTAAATTATTCATCGTGAAAAATTCAAAAATTTTGATGCGTGGGCGTGAAGTATGCGATTGAAAATTGGTGGTTTACTTTGCGATTTTTATGCTTTCAGATAAATACGTGAGAGTATGATTTGGTGAAATGTCGGGTATGTTCGATCTAAAGAACATCGGATGGGCTTGAATATCCATGGAGAGAATTTTGGAAAAAATGATGCGTGGGCGAGAAATATGGAAAAAACTGACTTTTGTCAAGTTGTGCTGCATAAACCATTAAAAAAATATATGAAACAGCGTCGTGATGAAAATTCTGATTAGAGGTATCGATAGAGCTCATTGAGCGCTTCAATTATTCATCGTGAAAAATTCAAGAATATTGATGCGTGGGCGTGAAGTATGTGATTGAAAATTGGTGGTTTACTTTGCGATTTTTATGATTTGGTGAAATGTCGGGTATGTTCGATCAAAAGAACATCGGATGGGCTTGAATATCCATGGGGAGAATTTCGGAGAAATCGATGCGTGGGCGTGAAATATGGAAAAAACTGACTTTTGTCAAGTTGTGCTGCATAAACCGTTAGAAAAATGTATGAAACAGCGTCGTGATGAAAATTCTGATCAGAGGTATCGATAGAGCTCATTGAGCGCTTCAATTTTTCTTTGTTAAAAATCTAAAAATGTCGATGCGTGTGCGTGGAGTATGTCATTGAAAATTGGTGGTTTACTTTGTAATTTTTATGCATTCAGAAAAATACGTGAGATTAAAGTCTGGTTCGATTTTGAGTATGTTTGATCGAAAGAACATATGGAATGGGCTTTCATATCCATGGCGAGAATTTTAGAGAAATTCTTGCGTGTGTATGAAATATGGAAAAAACTGACTTTTTTCAAGTTGTACCGCATGTTCCGTTAAAAAAATTTATGAAACAGCGTCTTGATGAAAATATCGATTAGAGGGATCGTTAGAGCTCATTGAGCGCTTCAATTTTTCATCGTGAAAAAATTGAAAATATTGATGCATGGGCGTGAAGTATGTACTCAAAATTCGGTGTTTCAATTTGTAAAAATTTAGAATTCGTTTGAAAAAAATACTTGATATTTGAAAGAAATGAAGAATTTTGGAAAAATCGATGCGTGTGCGAGAAATATGTGAGAACTGACTTTTAGCAAGTTGAGCAACATAAATCGTTAAAAAATCTACGAATCAGCGTCGTGACGGAAATTCTGATCTGACGAATAGATATAGCTGATTGAGCGCTCTCCGTTTCCATCGTGAAAAATGGAAAAATGTCGATGCGTGGGCGTTAATTTTATGAGAAATTTGCATGTTTTCATGGCGAAAGTTATTAAGTTGCAATATAGTAATAAGATGCAATATAGTAGAAATTATATTTATTTCCATTGATATTTCTCGAGGTTTGACGAAAATTCATGATCATAACAAAATCTATTTCTGATTATGTCATTTTACTTCCTCAAAGACAAAGCTTTGGAATGAGGTAAAAATTGACATCTCAAATCAGACATCGGGACATTATTTTTGATAGCCTAGAGGTGAGATACATGTTGATGTAAAAGCGTCCGTAGATACTTTGAATTATTCACCAATAATTCGAATAAAAATTTCATTATTTTTCTTTATTCTTGATAGAGCAAATGAAAGACACGAGCGAGCGATAGCGAGTGAGTGATTCTGGCTAGTAAATGAATAATTGCAATTGACAAAAAATAAAACACATATAAATTTTATCGATATTTCAACAAATCTAATGGTTAGTTTAGCGCAATCTCTTCTAGATTCAGTTTGAAATTTGCCGGGGTTAATTCGTGTATAGTGATTTTTCAATAAAAAATCAGACTCTGACAAAAGAGTGTTAGCATCAACAATTGCAATTAACATGAGATAAAACACAGATACATTTTTCTTCGATTTGCTCAAGAACATAATAATTAGTTTGGCGCTACTGCTTGACAATTTCACCTACTGAATAATACATTGAACGAAGAGTATCTCTAAGAAAATGATTATTAACAGAGTTGACTTGTTCCAAATAGTTCTATCACGGAGAAAACAATTCCGTGGATGGTCAAGCGGATTGGTTGGAGGAAAAACTAAAAAATATGGGGAAAAAATGATTTTCCTGCCATTTGAGACATTTTTATCGTCATGAAAAATACCTCGATGGTGATCTGACGAGCTTTTGATGAAGAGCAGAGAGAATAAATAAATTTCATGCTTATTTATATTTTTCTCAATGGAATAATGGAATGTACTTGACTAGTCGTGCGGAAATCAACATTCCGCCCTGTTTGGTGTCGAAAAAACCATTTTTAGGGTGCGGGTAATTTTTTTTGAGCCCGGATTGATATGAAACGAGGATTTTGATCGTTTTTTTCTCAGTTCTAGACCACTGTGGTACCCGCGGAATCAGCACTGCACTGCACAACTCTACAAGCGGGCACTTCCTTGTCCTTGACAACTGCACTCGCGCGCGAAGGGAAAAATGGTGGCTGGCGCGATCGCGTTGCGTCCATGTTAATTTCTCGCCGCTAATCCGACTGACTCTCACACCTAAGGCACTCAATAAGGCAATTCAAACTCTTCCTGCTGAGATGTGTGAGCTCGATCACAATGCAATCATCCCGTTGTCGACGCCGATGATGGTGCGGATGGAGCCGCCAACAATTTCCGACGCCGCGGCCGAGACACAATCACGGCACCTAGGACACTCACGCGCGAAAAATGGCGGCAGATGCGAGCGCGTTGCCATCTTGCACGAGTACACTTCCGGTGAGCTCTCAGATGCCCACGTCAACTTTAGAACTCTGGGGAGCAACGAGCTTTTGAGCAGGTTAGCGTGACTGACTCGTAGCTTGCTCCCCGAGATCTCGGAGGCGGTGCAGAATGTTCCACGGTGAGAGTAGAATGCGCGTACATCAGTTTGCTATGGCTTCTACAACAATATAACTCATGCCCAATTAAAAATCCACTACGGGCGCAGTACTGCGCTAGTACTGGCCAGTACTGGCGTTCCAGTACTGGCATAGTACTGGCAGAGTACTGGAATGATAACGGTTTTCAGCACTGGCACGTCAGTACTGCCGCAGTACTGGCATGCCCGTACTGTGGCAGTACTGGCATGCCCGTACTGTGGCAGTACTGGCATGCCCGTACTTCGGCAGTACTGATTTGCCCGTACTGTGGCAGTACTAGCATGCCGGTACTGCGGCAGTACTGGCTTGCTCGTACTGCGGCAGTACTGTAATGATAACGCTTTTCCGCACTGGTATGTCTGTACTGCACTGTATTTTAGTTGTACTGCAGCACCAATACAACTAAAATACGGGCAATTTGAATCGCACCTATTAAAATAAACCGGATAGTAAAATTTAGGGTGAAATATAAATATAAATAGACTATTCATTTATTCTTTTCAATATAAACTTTTCCTAAAAATAGACTTTATTTATTATTTGACTACATTCTTTATATAATTTTCTCTGCGAGTCTTTCTTTCTTTCCTCCAGCTCTGTCCTTTGCACCCGAAAACCATCTGCAACAAAAACAAAAAAAAATGCATGTAGGAATAATTGAAAAAGCAATGAAATCTCAAACAGAAAGCAAAATGTTAAAAACTGTGTAAATTTTAATTTTTCCGAGATATGAGATGTTTTATATTTTTTTCGGAATAAAAACAAGGAATTTTCGAAAAACTCGTGTTACTGTTTGATTTTTTTTAAGATGCATTTTAGTACCGGAAAAATTTAAAAACAGTATGATTTGGCGTCGCCCGCCGCGCTGCGAGGGTTGAGGAGATACACAGACGACAACGCGATGCGTCGTAGATCGTCACGCTTGTCGCGCGTGTCGAGTTGGCATCAGCACTGTAGCACCACCAAGCTCACGCCCGCCATTGTTCATCCTCAACCCTACACGCACAGAAAAACCCGCCACTCTACCTTTTCACGACGATAACCACGCTTTTGCTGCAGCCGCTACTCGACGACTTCGGTGACCACACCGTCAACTGCCAGCCCTGACACGACTGCTACTTGCTGAGACGTTCTGCAATGGCTGCTTGACCGCACTATGCCTGTAATGCTGAGGTCCTTCCCGTGACGCTGCTCCGAACTGACTGGATCAGCCGTGCGCCCTCCCCCCGCGAACGTAGCTGGCCCATGCGCGGTGCAAGCTGCGCAAACGACCAGCACGTTACATATTCGTATATTGCATATCATATGCATGCAATTTATTGCTTCATACGATTGAGGCACATTGTCAGCCGGGTTTCCCCAATGCAGACGACCAACACGCTATATATTTGGTGCATTGCATATCGTGGACGTACAATTTATTGTTATATATACGATCGAGGCCCATTGTCAGCCGGGTTTCCGCAATGCAGACGACCAATACGCTACGTATTTGTCGTACTGCATATCGTGTATATACAAATTATTGCTTCATACGATTGAGACTTACTGCCAGCCGGGTTTCCCAAATGCTGTCGGGCTTTAACTAATACATTAAAAGCACTTATAATTACCTGAAATAGAGTATGCGATTTCACTCATCGTATGAATCATTTATTGAACCATAGAGATGAATGATTCTTTCTCAAACATTCATTTTCCATTATCATAGACAGCAGCTCTTATGCCAAAGAATGTTCACTTTTTGCACTTCGAATTTTTCAAAAAATCTATTCCCCGTATTATGTACCATGCCTGTACTGGCTTGCCTGTACTGGCGCAGTACTTTTTTTGCAGTGAGACAGTACGGCACCAGTACGGGCTTGCCAGTACTGGCAAAAGAACCCATTCGTAGTAAGACATTAATATGCCAGTACTGGCTGGCCAGTACTGGTGGAGTACTCTGCCCGTAGTGAGTACTGGCGTAAGTCTGACATTTCCGATTGGGTGCGCGTGCTTATTCCCCGCGAGGCAGCATCAGCGCGGTAGATAAAGTAGAGTGGCTGCGCGTTCGCTCTGCAACGCCAAGATAACATGGTTAGAATATTTATTTCTATGAGGTATGTGTCGGTACGGTAGAGTTCCCACACATCCTCGGTATGAAATACGATTGACTTACAATCAAGCTAAACCACAATACTGGGCACATAAGAGGTCTAGAGCAACTGCTCCAGCTCTGAAGCAGCTGCTCCAGTATGGGGTCTGGTGTTTTGCAATAAAGCAACTGCTCTAGCTCTCTGGAGGACCTGCTCCAGACTGCTCCAGACTGCTCCAGAACTCCCTTAGCTCATCTATTCGTGTTCAACGAGAGTGAACGAAGTTGCTTCTTTCAGCCGCCCTTTCACTGTAAGGTTAGTACTAGTGTTAAGAAAATCTATTCAAGGGAAGGTAATCATGTCTATTACCATAACTAAGCTTCGTTCGCTTGTAGTTTTTTAAAAAATCCCGCCGTAACTATGTTTGAAACGTCCCTCGGTAGAATCTTTGGTACTCTGTTCATCGTTCACATCGAGTATTCTCACTTCTATTGAACATGTCTAGAACCCATATTTTTTTATCTTGCTATTATATAAAGAGGAAACGTTTGTTTGTGTGTTCGCAAAAATTTCAAAAACTACTGAACCAATCGCCTACAAATTTTGACAGTTGCTTTACTATGTACCCTGGAGTGTCATAGGCTATCAAGATTAATCATCAGTTGATTAGGAACGTTTCTATGCAAAATGTGGAAGTAACAAGCAAATCAGCTCCGGCTTCTCTCTTTGGCCACTAGGTGGCGAGACGCTACTTTAGTCGTTCACGCGGCTGAAGTGGCGCGGTCTGGCCTATAAGTATAAGACAATCAGTGTTGAAGTCCTCGATTTTCTGATGGAGAACTTTAAATTGGTCATCCTATTGTGACTCCCGATATTATAGCGGTGTAATCGATTGCCTAAGTAATCGAACTCGCATTTATTTTTTCAAGGAATTATTTTTAACGGCTGAAATATGCCTTAATTTGAAGCTCCGGCTTTTCTCTTTGGCTATTAGGTGCTGAACCGCTGTACGAGCCGTTCACGCGGTTTTTTTGCTATTACAATAAACAAGGTTCAAGGTAAGACATTTGAATATTTTTGAATTGATTTACGCTCAGATCGTTTTTTACACGGGTAGTTGTATGTTGGACTTCCTAAGACGGGCAAATCGGGAAACCAATTCCGATTCCAATTCCAAAACCAAAAATATTTATTCTGAAGTACTTCAGAGATTTGAAACTCTAAACACTTGAATGTTACGTTTTCATTCCTATGAACAGTTGATAATTATCATTCGAATTCTATGAAATCGGAGAGCGGGCGAAGCCGCGACGGGGGATGGTAGCATGATATATATAAAAATATTTTTTTCAGTAATTTGCAAAAAAGTGTATTCTAGCTATGAACACTTCTATCTGATTTGCAAGAATATTCACCAAGTGATCGATATTCTTTATATATTGTTTTGATATTACAACCTCATGAAAACACAGATAGTTTCATCGAAACTTGAATCAATAGTAACTTGAGAGAGAAAACTCGATTTTCCATATTTTGTGAGCTTACATATAATACATAATTAATATCATCTTCAGGATAGAGGGTCAACTTTTGTTGGCATGTAGAGTGGAAATAAAATATAAATACACTGCCCATCAAGAAACTGTGAAATAACGGGTCCATGGCAAATATGTATTTGTTGATTCCATTGACTAAAAATGATGGAAAGAGAAGTGAAACAAAATAAATACATCTCATTCGAAGTATGAGAATAGTATTATAACTAGCAACCCCCGTCGCGGCTTCACTCGCGATACGTGTAATTGGGAACAAAAAATTTGTATCTTATAAACATAGAATTTTATATGTTACTGAATTTTTTTCTGAATTTAAAGGACCTCGGGTAAATAATATGTTCTGACGTTAGTTTATCATGTGGTAATCGAATGAATTGATTCTCTGATTTACCTGTCCTATAGAATCCAACGTATAATTGACCATGGGAAAACAATTCTATAAGTAAATCAATTCCAACGTATTTGAACGTTTGCCCTTATGCTTTGTTGATTGTGATAGCAAAAGAAATTTTCATAGAAAATTGTAATCTCTTGAATGGAAAAGGTGAATAAATAGGGATCATGGGAATTCGGGGTATAAGAGCAGTCTCTCCTACCGCTGGGCCAGAGAGAATGATAGCTTCGAATACATTATTTCGTATAGTTTTCATTTGTCATCGAGTGCCATTACAAAGCTTAGAATATTTCAGGTTTTTTAAGGGGGGGGGGTATGGTCTGTACGGCCAAAAATAAGCATGTTTTTGCGAATTTTTTCCAACGCTCCCGATAAAGATAATAGATTGAAACAAATTGGACATACTAATGTAACATTTAAACAATGTTCTCCTAAATTTTCAATGAAATATATCAACAATAGAGCCGTTGATAACAAATCTTTAGAGGTGCCTCCAAAAAATTTTTTTTGCGGTGGAGGCTGTAACTCACCACTGGTTTATGACAAATAGATAAATCAAAAAGCGTTCATTAGGTGAAATGTTTCTCGAGGTAATGACATCGTTATTTTTTCCATTTTCGATTTTTTTCATTTTTTTCGTATACATTGAAGTCAAAAACGCGATTTTCGCTGAAAAAATCAACCAATTTGTTAATGTAAAATTAATAATAATGACAAATTGGAAAGAACCGCAATGTCATTACCTGATGATTCATGTAAAGATATAGCACACAAAATTTCAAAAGGATCGGTGCAGTAGATTTTCTGTTGCAGCCTCCACCGACTTTGAAAATGCCTAGTGCGAGAAAAACGCTTTAAAGTTTCAAACTTAAGCAGCGTTTCAACAACAGCAGCGCCCTTCAAATCTCCATATCTCCGTCAGTTTTCTTCCGATCAGTCTGAAATTTCTACACGATAATCTTGAAATGTTGTACATTCATATAAAAAAATTAAAAAAAAATGATTTTTTTTGGCCGTACAGACCGTACCTCCCCCTTAATAGAATGATAGGAATACCAACTTTGAGCTAGAGATTATAGAGCGGAAAACCTGCTGGATTGAGTGAATTTAAAAACTCTTCAGGATAGTTAACTATATCTCCATTTTTCATTACTGTGTATATTGATTAGTATTGTTTATATTCTCCTCGTACTTGATTTAGGACCATGTTGTTAATTTCAAATGCAGAACTATTTTGAGGTGTTATTATCGTTCTTTCACACAGCCAATGGCATGATCGCTGTAACAAATTTTCAATATCAGGATAAACTTCCGAAATCGAATGATTGATATTTTGTACAACTTTATCTAGTTTTTCATCAATAGTAATATGTCCATTATTGTTTGGTGTAGTTACATCTCCAATAATAAGTGTCTGTGAAGAGAATTCTGCACTACCACCACCTAGGTGATCACTCATGTTAGTTTGCGAATATATAGTGCTTACGAAGTTCCATATTCTTGATGATTTGAAGCATAATTTGATGATATCAGCTCTGGTTCCTCTTGAAATCACTGGCAAAGTTTGACGGAAATCCCTAGCAAAAACGGAAGTTAAGCCTCCCATCAGCTTATTGCATGACCTAATGTTCAGTGTACGATCGTGTGCTTTAACATGAGCTCGGTGAATCTCTGCCCATTCATCCCACACAATAAGTTTTGTATCTTATAAAATCTGTCCTGAAGGGCCATTTTTACGAATAGAACATACTGATTCTTGTCCATATAACACATTTAGTGGTAGTTCGAGAGTTGAATGAACAGTTCTACCTCCAATAATAAGTATAGCAGCAATCCCAGATGATGCCAGTCATAGAGCAAAGTTACCAGACAATCGTACTTCACTAAAAAAAAAAATTGATTAAATATGTTTCCCTAGTACCTTCAGGAGCATCCAAAAAAAAATACTTTGCCTTTGCTGTTAACAATACTATCTTCAATTGAATTTTAATTGAAATTGCGAGAGAGCGCCACGATATACCTAGTACACGTGCGACTTAACGCCTTGCCATCTACAGGCGTATGGTCCTTGGTCGGTTACTCGAAAATGAGTTCATATTCGTTAATTATATGAAGCTTATTGGAAATTGAATCAAATCTTTTTTATCAATTTAATATTAACATGGGATAAAATTCTGAAGAACTAATAGAAAAAATTAATTTGTCAAGTCGAAGTTTGGCCAATTCAAAATATAATCTAGAATAATCTAAAATAATTTTCCAACATGTCAGAGGTGGATGTAGATTTATGAAGCCGTCAAAATCAGGCATCAACAATTTTATTAATATACAATGATGATGTATGCTCGAAAGCAGTCCTCTTCTAATAAAAAATTATTATGATCAATATTTCAACATATATAAAATAACAAATACAATGCACTATTCACAGGTCTAGTAAAGTCAATTAGTCTTGAGATTGAGTGATCATCTTGAGATGGTCGAATATTGAAATGACCGATAGAAGCTATTGTCAATGAAGCTAATACTACATAACATGTTTACACAACTTCTCCTGTAGAGTTGTGGAGCTCCATGACAAGCTGCTTTCTATCACAGCTGTTTTTCACATGCAACTGTTTACATTTTTTCAATTATTCATAATACTTATGTTGTCCTTACAACAGGTATTAATAGTTATATAATATTCCTACAGTAATCTGAGATGAATTTCCATATTCGTAAATTACATGAGCTCAAGGATATGGAGCTGGTGAAGTCAATAGTCTTGAGGTACACTAATCATCTTGGAACTGTCCGATACTGGAATGACTGACAGAAGTGTCAATGAAGCTAACGCTCATAACATATCTAGATGTCTTCTCCTGTGGAGTTGTAGATATTCATATAAGATTTTATTGTCGAAAAAGATCCAGCACCGCGGCTGCTGAAATACACTGTGCTGTAAGAGTCTTCTACTTGCTTATTCATATTTATATTTAGACAATCTGTTATTGCCAAGAATTTATTTCCTCATCTTGTATGATAAGAGTCTGGCTAGTAGTCAGATTGGCAAAGCTGCTGAAGTAGCAAGGACGACGTCCAGTACATTTGCACTTATCATCACGACTGTCTCGTTAAGATTTTGCTTAGTTCTTGCAGTTACTGTTGAATACGACGATACTTCTATAATGTGAACAGTTCTCTGTGATTTTACGTATTCTTCATAAGGGTATCACCGCGGCACTGATATGCCCTGATAGGTATATGTATTTGCGTATGTTTCCCTACCAGCTGTTTACTACGACGATACTACTATATAAAATATCTGTATATATCTCTATCACTATCATACGAGGATATGAGGCTGAACGTAATAGACATTCACGTTACGTTAAAAACCACGTTCACGATAGACCTCGAACCACTCTGACGTAATGTACGTCACTGGTGTGGGAAATTTTGTGTGCAAGATTTGCGAGAGGCTCAGAGTGTCTATGATCGTCTGCTCGTCGACTAATACCTTCTATACTCAAATAACCAGGTCAATTTTTGTAAATGTTCCTGACGTGGATAAATGAAACTGAATGCAGATTTTGCTGATAACCCTTGCAAAACTGCAGGACAGCGTTATAAAATTGAATATTTTTAAGTACTAAGTCAAACCCCAAACGAGCTATGTATAATGGCTTGCCACGTCCCCTCGCTTGTTGAGAGAAATTTAGTGTCACACATATTGATGATTTCTGTTTTTCCCTGTGACTAAGGAACGCATCAGATTTTGTTATCCGTGTGTCAGTTATACTTACCGCGTTAATACATTTCAATTTATCTCCACATTTGTAAGACTAGTGAATACTGGGATTCAATTCTAAATGCAATTTACTATCTAGGTAATATAGTTGTGCAACGATTTTTCCTAGGAGATAGAAATATACAAGATCCAATGGTTGAATTTTTTATTTCGACATTTATATTCTAGTTCATAGTCATTGGAAATGGTAGATTGCGCTGCATGATTAAAACGACCTATTCATAAGGACGTATCTTGCGGGACGCCGGAGCGCCAGAAAATAAAGACGTATCTCGCGTGGGTGCAAAGTAAGGACGTATCTCGCGCGAGCACAAAGTAAAGACGTATCTCGGAGGGACGCGCAAAATAATATCGTAGCTCGGAGAATTGCAAAATAAGAAAGTATCTCAGCGGTTTAAAATTAACTAATGAAGTTTACACATGAAGATAAAATCCAGTCACGAGTCACTCAGTCGTATTAATCTTCTAAAAACAGTAGGAGACCAATTCTGATCACTATAGTCGCTACTCGAGTACCTTACACGTTTCACTGCATGTTTATTGATAACATTCATAATAAGCACTGCAGTACACTGTCGATATGACTCTGGTTCTTATTTGAGAAGTTGACGGTAGCACTCGAGTCTAACAGCGGCTACTGCAGTGATCAACTGTGGAATGAGCCGCCGCGCGCCGCGGCCGGTGGCTCAATTCGTGGATAAGACTCGGGGTTGGATTCCCGGATTTCCCGGCATGCACCTCTGTAGGGCCAGTTTTATATGGAAACCAAAAATAAGAACACGCTCCGCTGTGAGCATCATATGATTGTGGCTAGTCGGTTTCTTGAATGTAAACTACAAGCCAATAACGAGAGACCAAGAACTGCGTCTTGCTACTGTAGTTGCTAAGCTCTCGCGACTTGCGACCGTAGTCAGAGCAGCTTGGTCTGTAGTCTTAGCGCAGTCGAGCACAGAGCCACCGCGTTTCCACGTATATGAGCAAATCCACGGAACTATAGGATTTTGGATAAAGAAAAATCAAAGAATTAATTTTGAAGGCACACCACTGAAACTTGTTCTATAACATTCCAAATAATCATGACAGTATAAAAAATATAGGGCCCCTAATTTTATCAAACAATGTTTTAAGGAAAAGTGAAAAAAAAACTATTTGTATGGAGAAAAAAATTTAGCCAGTTCAAATTGTAGCTCTTGACCTTCTCTTTCGACCCATCATACCGAATATTCTTCAAATCATCATTTTCCAAGTTATTTATTACTTTAAAATTTTTCGTATGACGACTATGCATAATTTTTTATGACATAGATTACGCCCCCGCGTCTATTTTTTTGGACTTTTCACCTCAGATTATGAAAATGCTCAATCTCCTCTATAAATCTGCAGGATCAAATTTTTAATAGATAACCCATTTATATTATTTTTTCAACGTTTTTCTGGAATCAAACGTCAAATAATTGTTTTTATGGTCAATACGCCCCCACAATATCAATTTTTCCAACGCACAGCCAGTTCAAATTGTAGCTCTTGACCTCCTCTTTCGACCCATTATACCGAATATTCTTCAAATCATCATTTTTTAAGTTGTTTATTACTTCAAAATCTTTCGTACCATGCATAGAATAATTTCGCATTTCTTAAAAATTTTCTTAAGCCTTTCTCTCGCTGCAGAATGCGAATTCTGTCTCAACCATCGGGACATATATCCTAAAAGGGATGGAGAGAAAAGAGCCATCGGTTTGAAGAATGTGCCGAACGTACTAGCAATGTGCCGATAAAAAATGTGAATTTTCCCAATGAGGGGCCCATGCGACTACCTAACTTTACATCAGTATAACTTTTTTATCAATTGCGGCACACTCATTTAAACAAAGGCATATGGTTCGCCATCAAAAAATGTACGATATACAGTATGTTAACTTCATGTGATCGAAAAAAGCTTTTTTCTACAGAGGCAAAAGCGAAACATTTTCATTTTTCTTGAAAAGTAGTTGCAGGTATATATTGATTTATTAAGCCAGTTTCGATTAGGGCACACTTTTGAAACAGCTTCTACTATATTCTCCGATCATCACACTTTACAAAAAAATTTTTTTCGAGTATTTTTTTGGAAAATGCTTACATACAGATCCCTAATAACTCAGAAAAATTGGGTTGGTAGCAACGAAAATCAATGAAAATGCTGGATATTATGATATTTTACGGGCAGTACATGATTTTTTATAATAATTATGAACATATGATCTTATATTTAATGATTTTTAGTATACAGTCCTATTTCGCAAACTTCATAAAAATCATCGAATAGCCATCAAACACAACAGAAACATGGAATCCTAAGGTTTCGTGGAATGGCTCATATAAATGCCAGATAGGCTCTTGACCATCGTTTCTGTGCTTTTGACTCACGAATAAAAAAGGCAGATGCTTCATATTTTGACTCGCCCCCATGATCGCTTTCATGTTTGCCGAGTTTTAATTCTATGCTTGAGATTTATTTGCGGTTATGATCGGTTATAATTTTCAATCAAAGTGAGATTCAATATTGAGCCGCAATTCTCCGCGAGCTGCGACATTATTTTGCGCTCGTCCGAGATACGTCCTTTCTTTGCGCTCACACGAGATACGTCCTTACTTTGTGCTTTTCCGAGATACGTTCTTACTTTGCGCTCGCACGAGATACGTCTTTATTATTCTGCCGCCCGAGATACGTCCTTATGAATAGGGAGGGTCGATATATAACACGGAAAATGGAAACAAAATAAACTATTTCTCCATGCTCCGAGACTGTGATTAGTCACAATTTATGCCAAAATATTCAAGATAAAATTAAAAAACGTATATATATACGTGCAATTATGGCAATCCTTGTAAGTAGCAAAGAGGGAAAAATGTACTTGATCATTTCAAGTTAAATAAGGATTGATTTAAGAACTCTTATTTGCTGAATATTATAGTGGTATAATCAATTGCCTCAATAATTGAACTCGCATACATTTTCCTATGGGATTATTTTTAACGGCTGGAGTATGCCTTAATTTGAACCTATGGTTTCTCTCTCTGGTCACTGGGTAGTGAACCGCTGTACGAGCCGTTCGCGCGATTCCTTTTGCTATTACAATAAACAAGGCTCAAGCTCAGATATTTGAATATGTCGGAATTGATTCACACTCAGATTGTTTTTCACACGGGTAGTTGTATGTTGGACTTTCTAGAACGGGCAAATTGGAGAACAAATTCATCCTAATGCCGAATGGTAAAAAAAAAACCAAAAATGTTGTTTATTCTGAAGTACTTTAGAGGTTTGAAACTTTAATCACTTGAATGTTACATTTTTATTCCTATGCACAGTTAATAATTATCATTCGAATTCTATTAACTCGTAGAGCAGGCGAAGCCGCGACGGGGGATGCTAGTATTAGATAAATGTACACCAAAACGGATCATAGAATTTGTGAGCTCATGATAGTATTTGTGAGGATCTAAAATGGTAAAATGTATGCTCTTCAAATAATTCTTTGCTCGTCAGAAAGTTGCACCTTTCTTTAGAGATGTTTCATAATCTTCAATCTGAAATATATCTACTCAAATTCTAACGCTTGATGAAGAATTTTATCAAACCGAAGAATTCCAAATCAAAAGCGCCCAATCAGCTCTGTCAGATCAGAATTCCCATCACGATGTTTATCCATAGATTTCTCCATTGATTCATGTGGCACAACTTGCTTAAAGTCAGTTTTTCCCACATTCTGATCCCACGCTTCATTTTTTCCAAAGTTCTTACAATGGATATGAAAGCTAGTCCGATGTTCTTCCGATCGGACATACCCGAAATCGTACTGTTATGGCCTAGCCTTGCCCTGGGCAATATTTCGATTTCTTCATCGATTTCCTCGACCTCAATGAAGATCCAGCTTCCATCACGTCTTCCGCCCCACACGAATCCAACAACAACGCGAGCAGCTCAGCTGTTCGACAGTGTAGAGAGACGATAATTGTATGAGTGTATTGAGTGAGAGGGACACGGCGCACAGTAATCAAGACGCGCTGCATTATCATCTGCAGGCGATGCTTGCGTTACCCTCCGTCGTGCGTCTCGAGAGTGAAGCATAGCCAGGACGTGGCATTATTACATAATAAGTTTCTTCAATTTATGTTTTTATCATGAAGTTCTACAATGAGCAAGTTAGCCTAGCTGATAAGGAATATAATAATAAGTTAACCTTCAAGCATAAGAAGTTGCACAAGACATTGCGTCTCATAAATAACTTTTCTCGACATTGAACTATTTTATCGTTACTGGGTATCTCAGAAATTTTTTCGGTGAAAAAATGTTCGAGTAAAGAAATATTATTCATTTTCGGATCTGATAACTCTTCGTGACTGTACTATTCAAAGGCGTCTTGGGTGTCTAATTCATCTAGTGAATATAGTCTCCTTCTTCGTTGATTGATTCGGAAGCATTTTGTTCTACTGAAGTTTCCCCCATATCTTCAATCGGGCAATATCGAGCGAATTTAAGGATCTCCGATATATCGTCATCATAGTTGAGGATAGATTCTTCGATTTTTACCGGAGTATTAGCAGCTGCATGTGACCTATGTTGCTCTGGTGTTCCCTCCTTAGAAAACCCTCATAATTTTTTTCCTCCGACTTTGATCGCCAGTATCTTGTGCTGCATATTTCCCTCTCTTGCGGCAGCCGTTCCATCTTGATATATCTTCGTTGAGTTTTTTAACAGGCTCACATTTATCGTAAAGCTTTCGTCTTTCTCTTGTAAATTTCCAATATTTCTTTCTTCAAGATTAATAAATTCTTGGGCTCAAAAGTTCTTTTTCGTCGTCTTCTGCGATATATTCTCAACATTTTCACTTGCCGTAATTCCACCAAATCGTTTATGGTTATCATCAATTGATTTGCTATTCATATTTTATTTTAAAATAACTGCAGTGAACTGCTCTTCGTCAACATTTTCTATTCCTGCAATAATATTTTCAATATGTAAATTGCTATTGGTCATTGTCATTTGACTTACCTATCGCTTCTTTTTTATGCATAACTGCACCGCTTTTCTTACGGTCAGTATTTTCTGTCTCATATACCATCCTTTTTCCCTGTGCAACAATACCAGACTTCTTCGGTCTTTCTCCAGTGATTCTCCCAAAACGCAATGATTTTGCTCAACTTTGCCCAATGATTCCCAGTTATTATTTCCAAACTTATTTTCCGAGAAATCTCGAATCTTGAAGGTGGGAATTTCAATTCTCACCTCATTATTTAAAACATTGTTCACCAACATTGATGCTTTACCTTTACCATTTGTCAATAAGCAATCACCCATGATTATTTCCGGTTGTGAGTCGAAGAGGGGTACATAGCCCTTATCTGAATCATTCGTTATTTTTGCTTGAATTAGAGAAATAGATCTTAGTTCTTGTTCCTGACCTCGAGAACCATTCGGAGAAAAAATTAGCATTGGTTAATATGAACATGAATTAAAAGAAACACTGTTAAGGCCCGACCTTTGGGAAGGGACTAATATATATATATATATGTTTGGGTGGGAAACTGCTGGGTTTTGCTATCTTGAAATTTGTATTTATGTCCGTGCGGGACGGGACTTACTATAAGGCGCGCTCGTGGAGCGTGGGTGCGCGCAGTTGTGCGGCCCTGACAGCGTGCGTCGCCAAGCGAGGCGCGTGGACCGTTGGTGTGCGCGTGCTCACGCTGTAGCGCGTCGGAGAGAGATAGCGAGCGCCGCGGTATCGCGAGGCGCTCCGTCGATGGTGGGAGGGGAGGGGCGGCCGCTGCGTCTACACGGCTTGCTCCCCAAATCGTTGGTGTCCGGTTACGGCCCACCAGTTATTCCTCGGCTGCAGGCGCGACTCCTTCGGCTCCGCAGTTCCTTCAGGGCGGCCACGCCTTGCGTGGTCGTTCGGATAGTAGGAGGTGCGGGTGAATAAGTTACACACACTTCTTTCACTTCTAATTTCCAGCTTCGGATTTATTCACAGCTTCACTAACTGATACACTGCTAGACTATAATTCGCGTCACGCCCGAGAATTCCGCGGTGGTTATTTGTACGTTGAGGACGTGCGCTGTAAACGTGTGTCGCAATCGGTGGCGGGTGGAATTGTGCCGCGGCCGGCCGCAGCTCGCCCTCTTATCCTCTCCGTGACGTCACGCTGATAGGGTCGCGGAACGCTCCTCGAAGGTGCCGCGACACTATCCGAGTGGCCGAACAGCTCCTTATATGGTCATGGCTTCGGATGAGGCGCGGAGTAACACCGTGGCGTCAGGGACTACATTTCTTAATTATACTGCGCAATAAAATCCTCACACATATATAGATATATTATGTATAACTTGGCGTCACATGGTTGAATTATTTCTAATAACAATTGATAAATATGCATATTTGTACGCGTGCCCGCGAGACTCACTAATTAAAGGATAATTCTACTTTATTATTACATTGTTTCTATTACTTAGGGATATACACGTCACCAATTATAATGATCTCGAGTCATGAGCTCTTGATCGATGGCGTATGCTGCCTGACTGTAGGGCAGGTTTCATTGGTAATACAATAATACGCTACGTGTAATATGGATGAATTGGTTGTTTTTAAGTTCTATATACTAAAAGAAAATCGAAATGGAAAGAAATAAGCCACGTGAACATGCTGCTAAAATTGTGAAAAATCCGGAATTATGTTCAGATTGAAATTTGAAAATGCTTTACTCGCGTATGTTTTACATTGACTTGATTGCTTGAAAGATTTGATAAAGACTCGTGCAAAATGTTCGCGCAGCTACCTATGCTAGTGGCTAATTTATTGTTATATTTCTTATTAGCTAGGCTAGCCTGCTCAACGTAAAAAAAAAAAGAACTATAACAAAACATGAATTGAACTTATTATATAATATGCCACGCCCTGGCCATTCTTCACTCTCGAGATGCACGACGGAGGGTAATGCAATCATCGCCTGCAGATGATAACGCAGC
Organism: Aphelinus atriplicis; assembly: GCA_020882685.1. Taxonomy (NCBI): domain Eukaryota; kingdom Metazoa; phylum Arthropoda; class Insecta; order Hymenoptera; family Aphelinidae; genus Aphelinus; species Aphelinus atriplicis. The sequence continues at coordinate 208,545 of JAJGQD010000027.1, forward strand.
GTGTCTTGATTGCCGTGCGCCGTGTCTCTCTCACTCGTATACTCATTCATACAATTATCGTCTCTACACTGGCGAACAGCTGAGCTGCTCGCGTCGTCGTAGGACTCGTGTGGGGTAGAGAGCATGATGATAGCTGGATCTTTGTTGAGATCGGGGAAATCGGTGGAAAAAAACCAAAAATAATTTGGGCGAGGCAAGGCTGGGCCATAACAACACAAAGTTATTTCATTCTAAAGAAACTTTATTTAAATCTTTTCATTAACCTAGTAGCTCAGAAGCTGGATGACGAATGCGTTGACAAGGGGAAAAACAAGCACTCCGCAATCTTAGTTACCTAGCAACAATTAAATTTTCGCTTCAAGCGGATATGACGTTCTAAACAATTCATAATAACAGAACGGATCTATTTTCAAATGAACAATTTCAGTAACATTTTAAGAGTAATAATAATAATAATACCAATAGGCCAACGCCCACTGACGAACCTTTATACTTGCCAGCGTCGTGGTTCTCTCTTTCATCAATAGCTAAACCGTTGGTGAGAGAAGATCTGTAACCCCGAGCACCAATCCACGCTCGTGTTACGGTCAATTAGTTTTTCAATTCGCAACGTTACAGCTTTAGCGTCACTTCTTCTTTATTGAACGGCAACCCGCCTTTATCAAATACCAGTGAATTCCTCCTATAATCAATTCTCCCTTTAACTTCTCTGGAAAATCGCTTCCAAGTAGACCGTCTTCGTCTATTAGAAAATCTTTTCCCACAATATGAAACGTTGTTTTAAAATACTTGAAGTGTACGTCCAACTTCCCGCGCAAGAAAATACTTACACTCGTTATACCACTCAATTCTAGAATTTATTTGCTTCGTTTATATTGCCGCGTGTGAACGGGTTATTTGAAGAGATAGTCGGCGATTTGCTATTTCTTTCTAGATAGACGTTTCTTCGTATCACTTGTTTCTTTATTAGTTGCGGGATGTGTTGAGGTGCTCTGGAGTTTGGTCGTTCTCTTAGTGCGTGACATTCAGTTGGGGACCACTCGCGTTTCCCTGCTGCTTTCCTTCCTGGGCGTGGTCGTATTTCCTCTTTCAGCACACACACACACACACACACACACACACACACGCACACGCACACACACACACACACACACATCACGCCATGTTATTGCGCTCAATTAAATTCCAGTTCGGTGTTTTATTCACAGACCAAAGCTCCGATTAATGTTCTATCATTCTCAGTTTATCAAAATATATATGCAAGTATGCATACTGTTTCACTTTTTTGCATTTTAAATGATAATTACATTGATAAAATAGAAAAATGGATTCATATACATACATATTTACACCTATATTTCAGGTGGCGCGTCAGCGTCACCGACGACAAGTATGCGTAGCGAGCGCTCGTGGGGACGCGACTAGCCATTATATACAGCCCAATGTCGTGTTCAACCTCACTTTTTTAATTATTTTTGTTTTACCGCTGTCCCGCAGTCTTGTAACAGTTATAAGCAAGAACTACGGTCACTTACAATTACTTCTGTCAGAAAAGTTTCATCGAAATCGCTCTGGTTATACTTGAGAATAGTAGATTGAGTCGGCTAGCAGATGGAGTGCGCCAGAGCGCTTGAAAATTTGTCAACATTCAAAATTTCAAGAGTATGCTATAGATATACAAGCGAGCGAGCCAGCGAGCGCCAGCGGTGCCCAGTAGTGAGAGGGTGACGGCCGGTGAGGTTGGTTACCACTGCGGCCGGTCGACTGCGCATGTACTTATATTGCACGCTCTCGAGTGAGCTCAGCTGTGTACTGTGAGATCTGCTCAAGTTATTTGCAGGTTAGCTCGCGCGGTCTGGCGCAGTCCAACGGAACAACATTAGGAATCAACAGTATATTATATTATGGATATAATGTATAAGGGAAGTTGAAAGTGTGTAAAACAGCTATGATGAACAGCAGTTTATGATGAAGCTCCACAACTTTACAGACAGAGACGTCTAGACATTTTATGTAGTCTTAGCTTCATTGACACTTTCATCGGTGACTTCAATATTCTAAAATTTGAAGATGATGAGTGAAACTCAAGACTAATTGTTCTGGACCATACTAGCTCATTGTCACCTCTAGCAATACATGAAATTCAGTATTTGGTGAATCATTTATGATCTTCAATAAAAATTAATTACAATTTACACTCATCTAGAATAGTTTGAACTAGACTGTGAATAGTGCATTGTATTTGTATGTTGATATATTAATTATAATAAGTTTCTATTGAAAGAGAAGAATGCATTTGAGCATACGTATATCATTATCGCATATACATGAAATTGTTAATGCTTGTTTTTGACGGCTTCATGAAACTATATCCACCTCTGACACGCTAACAAATTATTTTAGATAAAGACTATAATATCATGATTACATTTTGAATCTGCCAAACTTTAATTTGAATTGTTTCTATTAGTTTTTCAACATTTTCTTCCGTGTTCATATAAAATTGAATGATCATAATAACATTTTTTTTCAATGCAATTACAGTAAGACTTGATTCAATTTTCAATGAGCTTCATACAATTGACGAGTATAAGCTCATTTTCGAGTAACCGACCAAGTACGATGGAGCGCCTGTAGATGGCGAGGCGCTGAGTCGCACGCGTATAAGATATAATGCGGCGCTCTCTCGCAAGAGAGTCGGCGCTCTACCGTCTATATATAAGGGAGCTTGACAATATGCAATTCGCCCATTCGCGGTTGTTTGCGGATTATCTCAGTCTCCTATTTGGTCATTCCATACTGGAGAACACTTTTTTGAAGCATATGCCGTGATCCAAAAGTAATATTGGATCGTAAACAAAAGTACATCAAGACATAGGCTCTAGTCGTACGTCAAAATCAGTCTGCCAATGAGCATAATATGAGCAAAAAGTAATGTTGGGTCTGTAAAACAAATAGTGATCATTGTCAATCCCCATGCGTTCGCTTCCTACATAAACTCTGATGATCATAAAACCATTCTTTACTCGTAAACTAGTTGTACCTTTCTTTAGAAAGATTCGCTACTCTTCCATCTGTAATATATTAACAAAGCAATATCGTTTCGATTTAGTTGTATTTAGTATAATAAATTGCATATAAAGCTATATCAAATCTAGTATATTATGCCCCCGAGCGAGATTAGGCGATTTCGGCACGGAAAACATTTGCGATTCGAGCGCAGCGAGGATTGCAAGTTTGCGCGTGCCGAAATAGCCTAGATGAGCGAGGTGCATATACTATTTCTCGTACCCCGCGGCAGAAAAGTGCCATTCTTTGCAAACGCCAGGACGCAAAGTAGGCACTTTACTGCCGCTGGGACGGAATAGTTATATATTCCAGATGGATTTTGTCAATGGTGATACGAGAAAGCATTAAATGACGAGTATCTAACTAATATGATAATCCTACTGCAGAAAGAATACTTTTAAATGTACACGTAGTTGTAGATGTTCTCGTAGCTGTTTTCAAATTTTAATCCAGAACAATTTCTTAAGATGGAAAAGTACTCAAATCACAAATTCACGTCAAGAATCTAACTCATATATTTTTCTGAGGTGTGGTACCAACATTATATAAATGGTTTGAATAAGATGGAATACACCATAAGCAGATTTCTTTTTTCTATGATTAAGAATTTAACTCGGAAAAAGGCCCACGTTGAAGAGCATCTTCCGTATTCTGTGGTTCGTTGTTGAATAAATGCTTAAGCGATTAAATTTGTTTGAGGGGGTAAAAATGGCAAGATGTTTTTTCAATCTTTTTCTATTTCTATGCATCTAAGATAATAATTACAGAATGTAAAACCTTTTTTCTGCTTCATGTTTCTCTGTTACGAATTTCAAACTGATTAATTTCATTTAAAGTCATATCAAGTATAGCAATATAATTCATAAATACGCATTTATGAATATGATATACGCATATTCACAAATACGAAATCAAATATATGTAAGGTCATATTATTCAAATCAAATATGTTATTTGGAATTACAGATGTATTACTTTAATAGACAATTTTACTCATACACTATCGTTATATATTCCAGTTTATTTTGTCAATTATGATGCCAAGTATCCAACTGATGTGATTATGCTACTACTAAACATATATTTTTGCAAATTCCATTCCAAAATGTATGTTTAATCTTTGTCTATTTCAATGCATTTAAGATAATAATTCCAGAATATGAAGCCTTCTTTCTGCTTCATGTTCCTCTGCTACGGATTTCAAAATGATTAACTTCATGTATAGTAATATGAATCCAGTTACACATTTCAGATTATTTTGTTAATGTTGAGACGAGAAAGCATTGAAATCAAGCATTAAATGCCAAGTATCCAACCTGTATGATCATCCTACTACAGAATGAATATTTTTCAAATTACACTTAATTCTTGTAATTGCTAATGTTAAGATCGGGAATTTCTCAAATCAAAAATTTATGTCAAGTACTTTAATATAATTCTGTAGAAGTTCAGTAGATAAATTATAAATGATTGGAATCAAATAAAATACTCCTCAAGCAATTTACTTTTTTATAATAAAAAATAGACCTTTAAAAAAGGTAAACGTTGACGACAAGTATGTTCCGTATCCTTTAGTTCGTTGTTGAATAAATCCTCATGCGACTGAATTTGTTTATGTAAAAAGAAATTTGATAATGTCTGTTTAACCTCAGTTCATTCAAATGCATGCGAGACAATAAAATGATTCAATCTAATAGATTTTTTGGAAATACAGATGTATCACTTCAATAGACATCCTTACCAACACACGATCATTTTATCTACCAGTATATTATTTCAATGATGACATGAGAAAGTAGCGAAATCTAGCATCAACTGACAAGTATCCAACAGTGTGGATATAGCCTATACAGAACTAATGTTTTTTCAAAGTACACCCAAAGTGAATTGTTGCACGATCTGTTATGTCTTAATGCACGCTCTCAGCTCATACTCAAGTTATTTGCAGGTTACTCCATGGCGCAGTCCAACGGAACAAATTTACTTATGGATATAATGTGTTCTATGGAACAGCAGTTTAGATGAAGCTCCACAACTTTACAGAAATCTAGAATTTTATGTAATAGCTTCATTGACACTTTCATCGGTGACTTCAATATTCTAAAATTTGAAGATGATGAGTGAAACTCAAGACTAATTGTTCTGGACCATACTAGCTCATTGTCACCTCTAGCAATACATGAAATTCAGTATTTGGTGAATCATTTATGATCTTCAATAAAAATTAATTACAATTTACACTCATCTAGAATAGTTTGAACTAGACTGTGAATAGTGCATTGTATTTGTATGTTGATATATTAATTATAATAAGTTTCTATTGAAAGAGAAGAATGCATTTGAGCATACGTATATCATTATCGCATATACATGAAATTGTTAATGCTTGTTTTTGACGGCTTCATGAAACTATATCCACCTCTGACACGCTAACAAATTATTTTAGATAAAGACTATAATATCATGATTACATTTTGAATCTGCCAAACTTTAATTTGAATTGTTTCTATTAGTTTTTCAACATTTTCTTCCGTGTTCATATAAAATTGAATGATCATAATAACATTTTTTTTCAATGCAATTACAGTAAGACTTGATTCAATTTTCAATGAGCTTCATACAATTGACGAGTATAAGCTCATTTTCGAGTAACCGACCAAGTACGATGGAGCGCCTGTAGATGGCGAGGCGCTGAGTCGCACGCGTATAAGATATAATGCGGCGCTCTCTCGCAAGAGAGTCGGCGCTCTACCGTCTATATATAAGGGAGCTTGACAATATGCAATTCGCCCATTCGCGGTTGTTTGCGGATTATCTCAGTCTCCTATTTGGTCATTCCATACTGGAGAACACTTTTTTGAAGCATATGCCGTGATCCAAAAGTAATATTGGATCGTAAACAAAAGTACATCAAGACATAGGCTCTAGTCGTACGTCAAAATCAGTCTGCCAATGAGCATAATATGAGCAAAAAGTAATGTTGGGTCTGTGAAAACAAATAGTGATCATTGTCAATCCCCATGCGTTCGCTTCCTACATAAACTCTGATGATCATAAAACCATTCTTTACTCGTAAACTAGTTGTACCTTTCTTTAGAAAGATTCGCTACTCTTCCATCTGTAATATATTAACAAAGCAATATCGTTTCGATTTAGTTGTATTTAGTATAATAAATTGCATATAAAGCTATATCAAATCTAGTATATTATGCCCCCGAGCGAGATTAGGCGATTTCGGCACGGAAAACATTTGCGATTCGAGCGCAGCGAGGATTGCAAGTTTGCGCGTGCCGAAATAGCCTAGATGAGCGAGGTGCATATACTATTTCTCGTACCCCGCGGCAGAAAAGTGCCATTCTTTGCAAACGCCAGGACGCAAAGTAGGCACTTTACTGCCGCTGGGACGGAATAGTTATATATTCCAGATGGATTTTGTCAATGGTGATACGAGAAAGCATTAAATGACGAGTATCTAACTAATATGATAATCCTACTGCAGAAAGAATACTTTTAAATGTACACGTAGTTGTAGATGTTCTCGTAGCTGTTTTCAAATTTTAATCCAGAACAATTTCTTAAGATGGAAAAGTACTCAAATCACAAATTCACGTCAAGAATCTAACTCATATATTTTTCTGAGGTGTGGTACCAACATTATATAAATGGTTTGAATAAGATGGAATACACCATAAGCAGATTTCTTTTTTCTATGATTAAGAATTTAACTCGGAAAAAGGCCCACGTTGAAGAGCATCTTCCGTATTCTGTGGTTCGTTGTTGAATAAATGCTTAAGCGATTAAATTTGTTTGAGGGGTAAAAATGGCAAGATGTTTTTTCAATCTTTTTCTATTTCTATGCATCTAAGATAATAATTACAGAATGTAAAACCTTTTTTCTGCTTCATGTTTCTCTGTTACGGATTTCAAACTGATTAATTTCATTTAAAGTCATATCAAGTATAGCAATATAATTCATAAATACGCATTTATGAATATGATATACGCATATTCACAAATACGAAATCAAATATATGTAAGGTCATATTATTCAAATCAAATATGTTATTTGGAATTACAGATGTATTACTTTAATAGACAATTTTACTCATACACTATCGTTATATATTCCAGTTTATTTTGTCAATTATGATGCCAAGTATCCAACTGATGTGATTATGCTACTACTAAACATATATTTTTGCAAATTCCATTCCAAAATGTATGTTTAATCTTTGTCTATTTCAATGCATTTAAGATAATAATTCCAGAATATGAAGCCTTCTTTCTGCTTCATGTTCCTCTGCTACGGATTTCAAAATGATTAACTTCATGTATAGTAATATGAATCCAGTTACACATTTCAGATTATTTTGTTAATGTTGAGACGAGAAAGCATTGAAATCAAGCATTAAATGCCAAGTATCCAACCTGTATGATCATCCTACTACAGAATGAATATTTTTCAAATTACACTTAATTCTTGTAATTGCTAATGTTAAGATCGGGAATTTCTCAAATCAAAAATTTATGTCAAGTACTTAATATAATTCTGTAGAAGTTCAGTAGATAAATTATAAATGATTGGAATCAAATAAAATACTCCTCAAGCAATTTACTTTTTTATAATAAAAAATAGACCTTTAAAAAAGGTAAACGTTGACGACAAGTATGTTCCGTATCCTTTAGTTCGTTGTTGAATAAATCCTCATGCGACTGAATTTGTTTATGTAAAAAGAAATTTGATAATGTCTGTTTAACCTCAGTTCATTCAAATGCATGCGAGACAATAAAATGATTCAATCTAATAGATTTTTTGGAAATACAGATGTATCACTTCAATAGACATCCTTACCAACACACGATCATTTTATCTACCAGTATATTATTTCAATGATGACATGAGAAAGTAGCGAAATCTAGCATCAACTGACAAGTATCCAACAGTGTGGATAGCCTATACAGAACTAATGTTTTTTCAAAGTACACCCAAAAGCAATTGTTGCACGATCTGTTATCAAATGTCAATACACTCCATATCAATTTACTTATGTTCGGGTAGAATGTACTGAAATCAAAAATCTATGTCAAATAGTTAGACTAGGACCATTTTGTAAGGATTTTGTGATGATTTTATGTATAAACTTGCGCAGTAGGAGTGAGGATACTCAGGAAAATGAATAGAAGATCACTTTACCCTTTGTTGTTTTACACACACGTTTATTTATTGTCAATCTCAAATATCTAGCTTTACCTCAATATCAAATATCTAGCTTGAACCTTTCTCTAACATTCAGTCACGGTGTCGAAACGCGAAATCTAACTTCTAGTCTCAATCAGTATAAAGAAAAACTCGTAAAAGCGGCACGTGAGAAAGAGCTGTAGGCGCGTCGGGAGCTCGACTCAGAGTGAGCTGGCGGCGAGGCGAACGAGCCGGCGCGGCGGTGGTGGGGGAGCGCAGCCACAAGCTGACGCGCCAGTGGTTCGCAGCGCACGCCACACACGTGCGAGGCTTGATGTGACCGCACATTTCTGACACTCCCTCCCGCAGCAAGGCCGAGCACTTCCTTCTTCATTTAGCCCTTATTATTCTGTTTAGTCGTATCTGTAACAAATAGAAAGTTCAAAAATATGTGTTCGCTATCAGTTCTAGCTTATAAATCCAACTTCAACTCCAGTTTAATAACTGTTTCATCAATCTATTATGTATTTTGAAAGATAGAGGTTTTGTAAATATATCAGCTATCTGTTCTTTGGATGATATCCATTCTACTCTAACTAGATTCTTTTCTACACACTCTCTAACATAATGTTCTCTAACGTCAATCATATGTCTCAGTTTATTACTAGTGCTCATTTGAGTACTGGCGCATGCAGCTTTGTTATCACACCATAAAATCATAGGCAACATAGACACATTTAAAATTTCCGAGATTGTAATATGCAGTGCAATTAGTTCTTTGCAAGCTTCGCTTGTTGCGACATACTCGGCTTGGCATGTAGATAAGGCTACGTAATTCTGTTTGTGAGTTTTCCAGGCTATGGTGTCACCAAAGAGTTGCACAGCAAACCCACTGGTGGTTATGGAATTTTTGCAATCTGCAAAACTCGCATCAGAATATGCTCTCAAGCCGTCTAACTTTCCTTCGAGCTTTATTCCAACTCGTTTTGTTTGTATCAGATATCTCATGACTCTTTCTATCATTTTCCATTCATTCTCGGTTGGGTTAATCTGATGTCTGCTCAAGACGTTTACGGCATACGAGATATCTGGTCGCAGTGTATTTTCCAGATATAGTAGAGACCCTATAATTTCTCTGTAAGGTGTATTCGAAATGTTTCTAATACATTCTAGCTTATCAGGGCTCTCTTCTCGTTGCCTTCTTTCTCGATTTGACATTTGTCTTGTGATCATGGGTGATCTCTGAGGTTTCAAGTCACTATAATCGAATCTATCTAGCATTTTGTCAATGTAATTTTCGAGCGTCAATGTCATCGTTTGCTTTTCTCTGTTTCTCTTGATCTCGATCCCCAGGAAATTTTGTGGTTCTCCAAGATCGGTCATTTCAAATTCTAACATCAGCTGATTCGTTATTTCATTTAATTTCTGTAAATCATTGCTGGCTATTAACATGTCATCGACATAAAGCAACAAAATCAAGAATTTATCGAGCTTTCTCCAATAAAACAGACAGGGTTCACTATTGTGGGATTGAAGCCCAATTTTTAGAGCGGTTTCCTTGAAACGCTCGTACCATACCTTGGGACTGATTTTCAATCCGTACAGTGCTCTCAATAGTTTACATACCTTTTTTAGTCTTTCTGACTCTGTACATTTTACTCCTTCTGGTATTTCCATGTAAATTTCGTAATCAATTTTCCCATTCAGGAAAGCTGTTTTTACGTCTAGCTGTCGAACTTCTAAGTCGAACTTATTTATTATCGCAAGCACGGCCCTTGTGACTTGCATGCGAGACACTGGAGCATAAGTTTCGTTTAGGTCATACTCGTTCTTATCTTTAAAGCCCCGAATGACTAATCTAGCTTTGTACTTGGTCTCACCATTTATTCCAACTTTCCTTTTCAGAACCCATCTCGAATCAATAATATTGGGCTTTTGTTTTCCAACTCTAGCTGTGGGTCTATCAACCAGTTCCCACACTTGATTCGTTTTCATCGATTCAATTTCGGATTCGATGGCCCTTTTCCACTGTTCTCTTTCTGGAGTTTGCATAGCTTCTCGATACGAATTTGGTTCTTTGCGAATAGCAGTTACCATGGCAATTATGTCGTCATCTAGCATATTTATCGTTGAATCTATCGTTTGGTCCTTTTCGACTGGTAGAGGTTTCCTCGGCCGACCTCTTTTTCTTTTCTCTACTCCCTCCGTTTCAGTGGAGATCTCGGAGTTTTCAAAGTTTACAAACCAACCTTTGTGATCTGTTTCTTCTAGCGAGTTTGACCAGTCTTTGATACTGCTCTTGTTGTATTTTTCTCCAAATACCATTTTTTCATTGAATCTAACGTCACTACTTTCGTAGTATTTTCCTTCTTCCGGTTTCAAGAGCAAGTATCCTGTCTTTTTGTACCCGATGAGGACCACTCTCTGACCTGTGGGTTCGAACTTGGTGCCAGTTTGTCTTGGCTTTCTCATATAGGCTATGCAACCAAAGCGTTTCAGCTGTTCAAGATTCAAATTATAGCCAGGCTTGAATTTTGATAATGGAGGGGTCATTTCATTCGAGCTGTGGGGCATTCTGTTATATAAATGTACCGCTACTCCAAGAGCCAAGTCCCACATGTTTTGAGGCAGTCTCGTATCGTATATTAGGGCCCGAACTTTTCTTTGCAGAGTCTGATTAATACGCTCTGCTACGCCATTGTGTTCAGGCGTGTCGGGGCTGGCTAACTGGAGCTCAGCTCCGTTCTTTTCTAGCACTTCTAGCGTATGCCCTCCGGTATATTCTGTGCCTTGATCACATCTCAAATAACAGAATTTTTCATCACTTCCCAAGATGTTTCTAGCGCTCACCAGGAATGTTTCCAGACATTTTCCCGATTCATCTTTATGTTTCATTGGGTATGCTTGGGCCAATCTAGAGTAGTCATCAACGAATACACCGATGAATCTGTATTTCTTGGGATGTGTCACAGGGCTAATGGGTCCCATCGTGTCTGCGTGTATTATTTCTAACGGTCTCGTTGCTCGAGTTCTAACTTTCGGATGAGGCAATCTGTTAAATTTAGATACGATGCAAACTTCGCATTCTAATATTTTACTATCGAACTTTACGTTTTTCAAATCAGAGATTTCGGGATTCTGTTTTTGAAACTCCTTTAGGTATTTCAAAGAAGCATGTCCAAGTCTAGCATGCCATACCAATGCTTTATTATTTGAATACAGTTTTCCATTTGTATCATTGTACGTTTCTTTGACGTCAATTTCGAACTTGCTATTCACTTTTCTATCACACAGAGTATTCTCAAAATCAGGTCTAGCAGAATTTTCAATTTGCCCAGTTGTATTTTCTAACATTCTAGCTGTCTGTTCGACTTTATTTTCTATCTGCTCGCGGGTCTGTCCAACTTTATTCTCTAATATTCTAGCTGTCTGTTCGACTTTATTTTCTATCTGCCCACGAGTCTGTCCAACTTTATTTTCTAGCTGCCCACGAGTCTGTCCAACTTTATTTTCTAGCTTACTATCTTTTGGTGAGATATCACACTCATCGGACTCTATCCTTTTGCCATTTACATTGTTCTGTTGAGACATTTTTCTAGCAGTGCTCCTAGTTTTGTATCCATGCTCATTGGTGGTGACATAGGCTATTGCATTTCTTTCGTTAAAAACATTTTTGTTTACTTCGAACTCTATAACCCAATAGGGTTTCTCGTAAATACCCGTGACAAAGATTTCTTTCGAGCGAGGATCAAAAATGTTAATTTTCTCATTGTCAAGGTAAATACCGAGTCCTTGATCTACGAACTTTCTCAGCGATAGCAAGTTTTCGGACAGGGTTTCGGCACAAATAACGTTATCTAACTCTAGCTGTTTTCCTTCACGACGAGGTTTCAGGTCAACTTGTCCTACTCCCTCCGATCTGAATATCGCCGATTTGCTTTTGTTCGCGCATCTGATATCTATACGCTTTGATTCATCTAACGTTTTAAAAATCAATCTCGAATGGGTCATATGTTCTGTGGCTGCGCAGTCAGCCAGGAACTTGATGAATTTATTATAATTCGAATCATATGTCGAGCTATTTTCGAGCGAGTCGGAATGGTTTTTATTAGTGATTAGAGCATTATACTCACTAGTATTTTTAGAGGTTTGCGGTCTATTTTGATCTCCTTGGGAGCTCCCTCTGCCATAACCACGTCCACGTCCACGTCCACGGCCACGGCCACGATCAGTGTTAATTTTTGCCCTTTTGTTTGGACTGGACTTTTGGTAGTGGGAACCTTTCCGTTTTGACCCTCTATCTTTCGAGCTACTATCGCGACCACGCCAATTATCCCTTTTGTTATTTGGAGAGTCATACCTTTTTCTAGCTGGTTGTTGTGGGTATTTGCCAGTCAATCTGTAGATCTCTTCGTCATCGAGCGGGCAATCTCTGCTAATGTGGTCTGCATATTGACGGCATCTGTAGCACATCGTGCCCCGTCTATCGCATTGGTCGTCAGTGTGACCTTTGTTTCCACATCTGCTACACAGGGGTTTTGGAATGGTACCCGTGTACAGTGCCTTTGTCGAGCTTTGGTTTCCCTCTCTATCTGCCTCCTGTTCAATTATATATTTTTTCAATAAGTCAGTAGTCATTCTTTCACCCGATAAACTTTTGTAATTGAACTCTTGTTGTTGGATTTAAGTTTTTGACTTTATTGCATCATAAAAAGCGTCTCTAACTTCAATCTCAGTCAATCTCGGAACAGAAGGTATGTTATTGTATTTTCTAACTATCTCGTCAAATCTGTCCCAGAAGTGTGAAGCAGATTCTCTGTTTGGATCGTATTGAATTGAGTGTAATTGTCTCCTAACTGAACCCGTTGTAACGTCAGTTTCACTAGTTTTCAACTGTTTGATTTTATCTAGGAATTTTACTGGGTCTGTAATGTGTATCATTTTTGCATGGTAGGATTCATCTATTCTATTAATTAAAATATTTCGAACTATCAATCTATCTTTTTCTAGCTTCTGTTCGTCACAGTCGTTTTGTCCATCTTGCGGTTATATTATGTAGTGAAGATCTAGCAATTTAAGTTCAGATTCGAAAAGGTCTAAAAACGTTTTTAAACTCACTTTTTGCGTCAGTTTGTAGTCCATTTTAATAGATGGTTGTATAACATGTGACATATTTACCGATGTTGGTTGGAAACTCGCGCTCATATTCCCCAAACCAGCTAGGGAACGTTCAATCTTCTCGAGCCTATTTCCAAATTCTCGTTTGGCATCGATGTTGTCTGATGCGCATTTGTCTAGCATGGCATCAACACCCCTTACGCCTTGTCGAGCTTTCTTGAGATCCTCTTTGAGTTTCTCGATCTCTAATCTTTGAGCTAGATAAACAGAATCGATACCTTTAGAACTTTCACCGATTTCGGTTTCAGACAATGTATCTTTAAGAAGTTTGCCCATTTGAATTTTACTCAGATCTAGTTTAAAATTCTCTATCTGTTTTATTAAGGGCGTGTTTGTTTTCTTACCAGCTACTTCTGTTTTTAGAGCGTCGAACTCTTCTCTATCTAGGCTCGTGCCATCAAGCGTTCTATCTTCGGTTCTACCTTCGACTCTACCATGGGAAATAGCGTGATCGCTTGATCTAGCTTTTCGAGCTTCTTCATTTTCTGTGGCCTTGGCCTTCACGATTCTCTTCGTTTCCTCCGATTGAGCATCCATGTCGACAGATTGTTCGGTTCCGTCTTCAAATCTAATGACGATGTTCTCACTTTCGTCAAGGCCCAATTCTAAAGTTTGGCCAGGGGGGGTTGTATGAGTGTCCAACTCACAGGCCAAAGTCAGCATGAAAATGTGGATGGTCGTCTCATCTGTGTACGGATGAATTTCCGTTTATCTAACTTATATATGTGGGTTGGTTCTATTTCTAACGTATAATTTAGTTTCGAGACGGTATATTTGAAAATTCGCAAACTCAATATGCTCATCAAACTATAATTCGCAAATTACGATCAGTATTTCATAATCCAAAATTTATTTCACATGCAACAGTTTAGGAGTGTAGCGACGAAAAAGAAAAACGATTCTAGCTTGTATTTCTAATTCGGATGTTCGAGCGTATAATGTAATATTAAACTCCGATGTATATACACGGGCTGTTGTATTTCCAGGAGAGAGAGCCGGCCGGTAGCGGCGCGGTTTGTTTATACCGTCTATCTCTCTCTCTAGCGCTCGAGCAGCCGGCGCGTGTATATACGCTGGCGCGCGACCCGTGCGCGGCGCCGAGTCCGTGCGAGTCGGACTGTATCTATCTCTTTCTCACTCTAGCGCTCGAGCAGCCGGCGCGAGTGTATACGCGGGCGCGCGACCCGTGCGCGGCGACGAGTCCGTGCGAGTCGGACTGTTTCTATCTCTCTCTCACTCTAGCGCTCGAGCAGCCGGCGCGAGTATATACGCGGACGCGCGATCCGTGCGCGCTCCCGACTGCCCTCAAACAAGTTGCCCGCCGTTCGGCCGATTCGCGCTTGTTCGAAAAAAAAATACAAGGGAACGTGCATGCGCACGCACAGCGCGCGCTGCAGCCCCGTCCCGGCGCCGTGGCCGGTTCGCGCTTGTTTTGCAAACGGCTCGCCGATTCCGGGAAGCGAGCGGTCTTCTTCACCGGGCGGCCGAAAGCTTTTGGCTCTCGCGTTCGGAGAACTCGCGGCGCCGACAGAGAAAGACAATCACTTACCCCTTGAAGTGGGGATCGAGCAAGCCATGCTTTATCTAGCTTTACCAATGCTAGCTAAAACTTGTGAGATTGGTAGCCTTTCGTCCTTCCTTCCTCTCGAACTCTGCTGGAGCTGGATGTGGCGCCAACGAGACAAAGGCACTCGACGCACTTTCTCTAACTTTTCGAGCACACAAAAAAAACACTTCTAGCACTTTTTTTTTTATTATCCTGCAATAACCTCACTCCGTGCGCAGTGGAAGCGGTGCAAGGCCCATAATCTGTGATGATTTTATGTATAAACTTGCGCAGTAGGAGTGAGGATACTCAGGAAAATAAATAGAAGATCACTTTACCCTTTGTTGTTTTACACACACGTTTATTTATTGTCAATCTCAAATATCTAGCTTGAACCTTTCTCTAACATTCAGTCACGGTGTCGAAACGCGAAATCTAACTTCTAGTCTCAATCAGTATAAAGAAAAACTCGTAAAAGCGGCACGTGAGAAAGAGCTGTAGGCGCGTCGGGAGCTCGACTCAGAGTGAGCTGGTGGCGAGGCGAACGAGCCGGCGCGGCGGTGGTGGGGGAGCGCAGCCACAAGCTGACGCGCCAGTGGTTCGCAGCGCACGCCACACACGTGCGAGGCTTGATGTGACCGCACATTTCTGACAGATTTAGTATTCAATTCATAATGATTTGCAATCAACTAGAATACTCCATAATCAAAATTTTCTTTCTCATAGTATAACTAACGTTATTTTACTAGAATCCCAAATCCCAATGATAGCTACATGAATGAAACTTTTACATTACAATTTTCAACGTTTGAATGCTACAATTCTACATCATGATATTATTTCCATTTTTCAATTGAAATGTATTTATTCTATTTCACTTCTTTTTTCCATCATTCTCAGTCAATGCAATTATCAAATACATACTTGCCACGGGCCCGTTAATTCGCAGTTTCTCGATGGGCAGTGTATATATATTCAATTTTCACTTTACATACTAACAATAGTTGAGCCTCTATCCTGATAGCGATCCTCCAGTGAATATTCTTGCAAATCAGACATAAGGGTGTTCCTAGCTTGAATGCAGTATTTTGCAAATCACTGAAAAAAATACACGAATGGGTTCTGGACGTTCTTCCATAGAAGTGACAATTCTTAATGTTAACGATAAACATAAAACTAAAGATTTTACCGCGGGACGTTTAAGGCATGCTTGAAGGGTGAAAATTCTTTTATTTTTTCGTTACTTACAGAAATGTAGATTCAAGAAACACTGAACATCAAACGATATTCAAAATTTTCATGATTTTCATTCCACTTTTAATCAGCATTTTTTATGCTACAAGCAGAGTGGCTAGTTTTAAATAATAATCGTATCGTGGATATATTACATCGGAAACTGCGAAACAACGGGCCCGTGACAAGTATGTATTTGTTAATTGATTTGACTGAAAATAATGGAAAAAAGAAGTGGAATAGAAAAAATAATAATATAAAGTTAATCCTCCGGTAATTTTCATGTAAAGAGATTTTCATGAAGGAGTCGATTTGCATGAAAACGGATAAGACGGATCGAAAGGAAATTGCCTGCGCTTTGATGTTCCGTATTGAAATTTCTGAAAAAATCGATGCGTGGGCGTTAAAAATGGAAAAATGCAACTTGGGTTATTTTCTTAGCCGATAAACCATAAAAAAAAAAACATGAAATAATTGTACGATGAAAATTTGGGTATGACTGATCGATAGATCCTTGGAAGGGCTTTAATGTTTCATGGTTCAAACTTTGAAAAAATTGATACGTGGGCATAAAATGTGGGAAAAACAGATTTTTGGCAAGATGTGCCTCGTGAATCAATAAAAAAGTACATGAATCAGCGTCGTGATGAAAATTCTGATGATACAGATCGACAGAGCTCATTGAGCATTTTCATTTTTCATCGTGAAAAACTGAAATATGTGGATGCGTGGGCGTGAAGTACGTACTTGAAAAATGGTGGTTTACTTTGTGATTTTTATGCGATCAGAGAAATACGTGGAATCCTAATATGGTGCGATTTTGAGTCTGTCCGATCGGAAGAAAATCGAATGGGCTTTCACATCCATGATTGAAATTTTGGAAAAATCGATGCGTGGGCGTGAAATGTGTAAAAAACTCATTTTTGGCAAGATGTGCCTCGTGAATCATTAAAAAAGTACATGAATCAGCGTCGTAATGAAAATTATGATGATACGGATCGATAGAGCTCATTGAGCATTTTCATTATAAATTCATTATAAATTCAAGCCTTTTTAGAACTTGTCCCATAGTGCGGCGGCTCGCTCCCGACCCTCTCGGCTATCTACGCAGCCGGAGTGTGATGATAATAACTGTAACATGGCCACGATGGCACCAACAATTGAACAATGTACATAAATAGTTAAAAATAAATAAATGGGAAGATTGGATACTCGAGAAGCGATCATTAGATTATCTCTCTCCCCTCTCGTCCCGCGCATATCCCGCATCCACAGGCACGGCACCTGCAGCAGATGGCAGAGCGGAACCAGGAGCAGCACACTCGCACCTACAACACCTACTCTGTCTCCAGATAGGCCCAATAAAAGCGAATCCCCCATCTCCGCGGGTCTCCAGCCGATAGGCGGGGACAGTATATCTACATTATATTAAAATTAATCCATACACAAATTATGATTTCCATATTTTGCTCTTGGAAACAATGTTTTGTTAGAGTATTTTGGAATCGGGTCTGGCAGATCGATAGAGGAGCCCGAGCATTTTCATAATCTGAAGTGAAGAGTCCCAAAAAATAGACGCGTGGGCGCGATCTATTATGTGGAAAATCATGTGTAGCCGAATTTTCGTCCTACGAAAAATTTTGATGTAATAAACAACTTCGGAAATGATGATTTGAAGAATATTCGGTATTATGGGTCGGAAGAGGAGGTCAAACGCTACAATTTGAACTAGCTATGTGTTGGAAAAATCCATACTGTGGGGGCGTATTGACCATGAAAACAATTATTCGACGTTTGATTCCAGGATAACGTGAAAAAATTAATATAAATGGGTTATCTATTCAAAATCTGATCTTGCAGATTTATAGAGTCAAATGAGCATTTTCATAATCTGAAGTGAAGAATCCAGAAAAATAGACGTGGGGGCGTAATCTATGTCATAGAAAATTATGCATAGTCGAATTTTCGCCATACGAGAGGATTGGAAGTGATAAACAACTTAGAAAATGATGATTTGAAGGAAATTCAGTATAATGGGTCGGAAGAGGAGGTCAAGAGCTACAATTTGAACTGGCTATGTGTCGGAAAAATTATTATTTCGGTCCCTATTGACCATAAAACCAAATATTCGACGTTTGATTCCAGGATAACGTTGAAAAAATAATATAAATGGGTTATCTATTCAAAATCTGATCTTGCAGATTTGTAGAGTCAAATGAGCATTTTCATAATCTGAGGTGAAAAATCCAGAAAAATTGACGCGGGGGCGTAGTATACGTCATAGAAAACTTGCCGCGTTGCCGAAAACCATTTTTTCCAATTTTCTATCTGATAAACACCTCAGAAAATAACGATTTGAAGAACATGTGGTGTGATGGATCGAAAGAGAAGATTGAGGGCTATAATTTATATGCATCATGATGTCGATTGATATCTATTTACAATAGATAACTATCAACAAAAGTATAACTTATCAAAACTGAATTGAATATTGAAGATTATAGAATGTTTTGTAGATTTTTCAATCAAAATTCACTCGAATGACTCGAGCGAGCGAGAAATTATTGCTCGTAGAAAAAAAATACATTTCAATTGAAAAATGGAAATAATATCATGATGTAGAATTGTAGCATTCAAACGTTAAAAATTGTAATGTAAAAGTTTCATTCATGTAGTTATCATAGGGATTTGGGATTCTAGTAAAATAACGTTAGTTATACTATGAGAAAGAAAATTTCGATTATGGAGTATTCTAGTTGATTGCAAATCATTATAAATTTCATACTGAATCCTTATAAAATGGTACTAGTTTAACTATTTGACATAGATTTTTGATTAGACATTTATACATATGTCTTGGGGGTTAGAATATAGAACGAGCCTAAACTCAACAGAATCATAAATTGAGAACATCTGCTTGCACAGAGTTTGTTTCGGAAACATCGTTTGATAAACTAAGAGTAGCTATTGTGGATAATCATCAAAGTCGCTCGTGTTTATGTGTAGCCTGACCTCAGAAATTTTGAAGCTCGATAAATTTTTTGATTGAATTTATTTTCACGTTTTCAGTTGGGTTCACCATTGTGGGGATTTGGCGAGGAGTTGCTAGGCTTCCGCAAGCTCTGTGTTCGGGCTAGGAGTCAATCCAAGAGTAGGATGTGAGTGGAGTAGGTGGAGTAGGTGATTAGCAAATAATGATTTATTCAATGAGTTTGATGGATCAGTCGCTCTCGCTTCCCGCTGAAAGCCGACCGCTCAGATTGGCTGTCTGAACTACACTGATGAGCGTTGCACGCTCGCTCCCCTGCCTGCTTCTTACCACTAAGCTCCGCCCCCTGCACCTACGCCACGCATTGGTAGAGTCGGAGCTGGGCCGGTCTCCAGCACATGTTCACAACAACCTTTTTTCTTGTCCGTTGAACACATTCAGTAGACCGAGAAACACGTTCACTCCAGAAGGAAAACATCTATGGTCAAACGGAAAACACTGTTAATTGACCGGGACACACATTGGAATGTACAAAGGAAACTTTCAGAATTGAAACAGCAAAACATACAGTTGCTACGAAGTCTCGGCTCTAAGGTAACCTCTGATGAAGGATAACTTGTATATTATTTTGCTGTTTATAAAATAATGGAGCACATTCTATGTATTCAAGCACCCATCGTATTCACAGAGAGTATCTCACATTATGATATACATGCTCATCAATCGAATAGCGAATCTAAGTTCAACAATATCTATGAGATTCATATGTCAAATCAACATCAGGAGATGTGTCTTCTACCATCAAAAAGCTTGTTACATATTTGTGGTAGATTGAACGAGCCAGATAATACAGCTTTAACATATAAAAAGCTAGTGAGCAATGATATTTGTCATTCATCCAAAGGAATTCGCCATAAAATGAACGCTATAGAGATTCTTCATTGCAAAATTGTCTGTTTGACGAGTATCATGAGAGGGTGGATTTCTTCTGTTCCTAGACAGAGCACAAAGAACGAAGGTTGGCTAGACGTTGGGGAGAACAAAGTTTTCATCTATAATAAAGGTTATTTTGATATATAATCATCCAACTTACTTGGAGACCACATAGAATGTGAATCACAAATATAGACCAAACTTTTTCTTCTAATAGTTTGAACCAAGGAAAGAGTACACCCACAGTTCCAGAGTCCAACGTTCCCAAACTTCCGAAATATTAACTATAGTACCTCACTATTGGCACTGGATACTACATAACATTTAATCCTGATTTTTTGGACCTTACAGCAAATTATATTCGCAATCAAAATTATGTTTATTATTATTCAACTGTTTGCTAAGCGAAACGCCATTCCATAGAGATCACTTCACGGGGATCATCATGCATAATACTAAATAGAGTCTAACGACCCTGTTCAAGAAAATCGACTTGGTTTCCTACTGGGAATCCTACTGGGGTTTCTCTGGTGAATCCTAGTCGAATAGCAGGGAAACTCCGGTGGGACCGCTAGACAAGCTCCAGGCTGGATGCCAGGAGTGTTTCCCAGTCACTAGGCGGGTTCTCTAGTCACTTAACCGTGATTCCTAGTCAATTCATTGTGTTTTCTAGTGATGAAGAAAAATACATGGATCAAATGTCGAGCTTGTTTTCTAGTCGCTTAACTCTATATCCATATATTTTCTATCTGACTTGGAAACCTAGTCAAGAGAATAGGAAACACGGTCCAGCGACTAGGAATCACGCTCGGCATTCAATCCATATATTTTTCTATCTGACTAGTAAACTCAGTCAAGCGACTAGGAGACACGTTTAGGTGACTTGGAACCCCCCTTCCCCCAGTTACTGGGAAACACTCCTGGCATTTATAGCCTGGGGCTGGTCGATAACTGGCAAGGGAACATTGGAAAGTGACTGGAAAATACGATTGATTGACTGGAAAACCCTTCTGGTCAACTGGGTTTTTGACTGGGTTCCACCAATGTTTTTTCGTTATTCAACTAGGGTTTACCGGTGAAACCCCAGTAGGATTCTCAGTAGGAAACCCAGCAAAATTTTCTGATCAGGGGGAGTTTTATCCCATGGCTCAAATTAATTTGAATTGAATCTCTCTCCCTCTGTTTCTATCTGTCCTTTGAATCTTCAATATAGGTCTGATGGATGGATTTCTCTCTCATATTCTCTGATTCTCCCATCGCTGACTTTTGAAGCTCTTTGCCGCCCAACATCATGGAGTTATCAAACTAGCGCTGAATTCGCTATCGCTCTGGACTGGCTGCATTTTTTATCTACTGTTTTTTCTGGATATATTAACTTTTTATATCCTTCTCTTTTCTCATATATGCCGAGAATTGAGCAATTTTCTGGATTTGACATTCGATTTAGAATGCCAAAATTAACAATATATTAAAAATGTAGCTAGTTCGGAGCGATAGCGATTTCAGCGCTAATTTGACTGGTTCATTATCCAGACTTCATCTTTCCAGTCTTTCATATCCATACGCCATTCTTCCTTGCTAGCGACACTAGCGAGGTAACCTAGCCCAGGATTATGGCGATTATGATCATATTAAAACTCTGAAACCCACTCATTTACTATATTATTATATTCACTCTGGTATTAAGTTTGCAGAATAAAGTGTACTGACTAGGAGAGGTTGTCATCTTCGGGTGCCCAATCTTGACCGAACTGCCAGAACTTGTTCCTGGGTATATTATGAGATACCCGGTGCAGTCATTCAGTCTAACGCTCCCAATAACTTGACTTATGGCTCTATGCGAGCCTGGCAGAACACTATTTTCACCATTATTGGCACGTACAAGCTATTTTGGTTTTCCACTCCTTCCACAGCATATCTATCTTGACGCATCTTTTCATATACCCTGAAAACACTGGAAACAAAATAATCCATGTGATTACGATTGATCTACACCACTATGATTTATTAAGAGTACCCAAAAGTGATTAAAATAACCAAAAAAATGACAATATGTCATTGAGACGTATTTTTTTCACTGCTCTGTACTTTCACTGTTGTCCCTAAACACCACATCACATTTTATTCTAAAAAATATACAGAAGGAGTAAATTACGTATATACTCAACGAATCTTATTTTCATGTCTTACTTACATAGAATAAAACATCAACTATATGGAAAAATCAACGATAATTGACTTTTCACTCTGTGCTTGGATACTGAAGCAATAACAACATGTATCCAAGCACAAAGACAACAAATGCAGAATCATTGGACAACAATTCAGTATCAGAAATGATTTTTACTCATGAAAACTTCAATTCTGAGCATGTGTCGACCAAAATCATACTATAACCAATTATATGAAAAATCAACTACTCACAGTTTTCTTCTCGCTCCAATACAATTTCTGGCTCTGTTCAGCTTCCCTGGAACACAGAAATTATCACAAAGCAACATATTACAAAAAATATATATAAACAGGCAAAGGTTAAGTTGACTTACCTGAATTTTTTTGCTTCTCGATACAAAATCCACCAGCTGCTGCACTCGATGAAGCTTTAAACTTGCTGGAGAACACTGCGACGGAAATTTATCTATAAATTTTCATTACCATTACTCAAACTGTTGTGAGTAAGCAATGTCTACTTGATGAGTACACTTCACATGTCTAACTAAACATGGTGTTTACAAACGACGCTTATGGTAACCTGCAGCCCAGTACCTGTGTTACCGACTCCACCCTGCAGGTTACCATAGGCGTTGTTTGTAAACACAGTCAGTTAGACATGTGATGTGTACTCAGGTAGACATGCACTATTTTCACTTACAACAGTTTGAGTAATTATGAGAAAAGTTTCCAGATCAATTCCCGTCACAGTGTTCTCCAGCAAGTTTAAAGCTTCATCGAGTGCAGCAGCTGATGGATTTTGTATCGGGAAGCAAAAAAATTCAGATAAGTCAACTTAACCTTTGCCTGTTTATATATATTTTTTGTAATATGTTGCTTTGTGATAATTTCTGTGTTTCAGGTAAGCTGAACAGAGCCAGAAATTGTATTGGAGCGAGAAGAAAACTGTGAGTAGTTGATTTTTGATATAATTGGTTATAGTATGATATTGGTCGTCACATGCTCAGAATTAAAGTTTTCATGAGTGAAAATCAATTCTGATACTGAATTGTTGTCCAATGATACTGCATTTGTTGTCTTTGTGCTTGGATACATGTTGTTATTGCTTCAGTATCCAAGCACAGAGTGAAAAGTCAATTATCGTTGAATTTTCCATATATTTGATGTTTTACTCTATGTGAGTAAGACATGAGAATAAGATTCGTTGAGGATATACGTAATTTACTCCTTCTGTATATTTTTTAGAATAAAATGTGATGTGGTGTTTAGCGAGAACAGTGGAAGTACAGAGCAGTGAAAGAAATACGTCTCAATGACATATTGTCATTTTTTGGTTATTTCAATCACTTTTTGGTACTCTTAATAAATCATAGTGGTGTGGATCAATCGTAATCACATGGATTATGTTGTTTCCAGTATTTTCAGGGTATATGAAAAGATGCGTCAAGATAGATATGCTGTGGAAGGAGTGGAAAACCAAAATAGCTTGTACGTGCCAATAATGGTGAAAATAGTGTTCTGCCAGGCTCGCATAGAGCCATAAATCAAGTTATTGGGAGCGTTAGACTGAATGGCTGCACCGGGTATCTCATAATATACCCAGGAACAAGTTCTGGCAGTTCGGTCAAGATTGGGCACCCGAAGATGACAACCTCTCCTAGTGAGAGGAATTCGTGTCTCTCTCTCTCTATTTCCTACGTTATCGCATTTTCCCATTATTGTTTACGGCTAATTCTAAATTCCATTGAAAGATTATTGAATAACCTGGACGGATCAGTCTATCGTATAGAGATGCCAAGATATATTTCTATTTCATGTAGTACTCGCGTAAAAGATGATAATGATTTGTATTTTATTTCCCCTGATTCACAGGGTGCTGAATTGATCAGGGTTTCAAAATTCTATAAGGAGTGTAAGAACGGAAAATTCATGAGTTACATCTATGAAGATACTCGCACCCTTTTCGAAGCTTTCAGAAAAGGAGCTAAGGAATCAAGTGAGTATTCACATAACATTATTGTTACAGCGGGATTTTCAAAACTTCGCTAGTAGCGTTACTCTACACAACACGCTTGGTGACCCGCCGGCACCCGACGGACCACCTGCTTTACACCAAGTCGGTACGGCTTACGGGTGGTATAGATAATGCAGGTCTTCTCCCATGCACAACTCAGTGAGCACGTAATATTATTTTCCGATTGCGTATACTGCTACCAGATATATTTCGGACTACACCAATTCATAGTCGATTTTCATCATGTCATATTCATCTACCACTCCAATAGTTTCGACTAGCTACAAAGTCACTTCAAAGGATTCGAATTGTATGCAACAGTAGGTTGTTTTTTTTCCAATTACTTATTTAATTACATGTAGTATACATATGAGATATGGTTCAGTTGATACATACTGTGTTTTATATATGATTGACAAACAATCGTACGTATGAATTGCATCTTGAATACATTAATGTGATACATATTCATTCAAACATATAATTAAGTTATTATAAGATCTAGATTCGGTTCCTATATTCTATAGCAGCAATCAAATGTATAACATTGAGACAGTTATCCAAGCTATAAAGATTGACTTGAAATTCGTTTTTAATTTTGCAATGCTTTCTTTCTTTGAAGCGGGATAGGCACTCTAGTAGTGGATTTCAAACCTTCATAAGTTTTTTGCAGTGAATGCATCTGGGCTTTTCTTCTTTGTTGAATATGTGTTGGTGAGTTAATTTGATGTGTCTGATACGCAGTCAGGTTATTAGTATTTGGTTAGTATTGGTATTAGTTCGTTTTATATATATGGAAAATTCTCTGTGGGGTCGAACATGAAAAAATTTGATTTGGCTATGTATATTATATAGAAGTTGTGTTCAGATCAGTACTTGGGAGTTGTAGATTTAGATTCTAGGATAGTTTTAGCATGATTAAAGTCAATAAAAAAAAATGAAAAGAAAAAAAGATTTGCCGGATATTACCCCTTAAAATTTTTTAAGTTCTAGGGCATCATATCGTATTCCCAGAATTTTTTCAGATTTTTCCGAGCTCTTTAACCCTGTTTAATAAATAGGCAAAATTGCTGATTTTGCTGTTTTTGCAATTTCAGAGGCATTTTCAACCTTATTTTACACCTTGAAAATTACCTCTGAGGCAAAAAATGAATGGGACACTTTTGTCTGCAAATTGCCTGAATTTTAAAGAAGAATTATCTCCGAAGTCATTGGAGCACATTAAGTACTCCACATTACCAATTGGAGCCTCTATCTTTGGAACTCTGGGAGTTTGCTCGTCAAGAGCCCCACCTTATGGGTACTGATAGTTGTCCCAACTCATACCACATACAGACTATATAGTGAAAAAATGGGTCTGGGCTCTGGAAGCTCGTAATGAATTAATATATTAACTTAGATAGGGATGAAAATAAGCTAAAATGACTATTCAAGGGGAGCTTTGTACCGCCAACACTTTCAAATATTGCAAACAAGCTCTAAAATAATCAAGATTAACAAAATTGTAAAGTTGTTTTGCAATTGGAAAATTTCGATTCTTAAGACGATAAAAATGCCTACCGAGTAGCGTCAATTTGGTTCATCATTAGTTCTTCAAATAATCGATGAGGTATTCGAAAAGCATTCCGGTAAGTTTTTTCGTAATTGGTTACTCAAAATTGACGATTGGCTCTGAATATTCGAGGTACACATGAGGGTAACCAGGGGGTTGGTTCTAATACACTCTGTATCTAGTATGGGCGCCAAGAGTGCCTCGGCTCGGTCAACGGGAGCACGGGCTTATCGCGCGGGGGGCGGCCGGCATTGTTGCCGGACGCGAGTGTGTGCTACATCTCCGGTATCCTCGACCGTGTTCTCCCCACTAAACCAGTGCTTTAGCAAGGAGCCTTTTGCTCCTCGTGAATCGCGTAATAGTTTGTTTCTTCCGACTTCAAGATTGATCACGTCCTCGTCTGAGTTTGCTGCGTTCCTCAAATGCTTTTCGATAAGCAATTATTTCTCGTAGGTTTCTGTTGGTCGCGTATGTTCGGTGCAGCATGCATTCTGCGTCTGGTGATGTGCTAATTAAAATCTCATCACTCTTGATCTCTCTGGATCAGACACTCTCTCGTGTACGGCTGTCCCAATTTCCTACCCGTAACTGAGCGAATCATTACTGCCGCTGTGGATGCCATTTACATTTACGCTACTCTCACACAACACACTCTGCGGTATCTTTTCGCGGGTATCTATTCGTGTGCAATTTAACCTGGCACCTGTGGGTACCTCCTCAGCTCCCGAAATTTGTAGTGACCATTCTGTCGTCTTTCTTGACATACGTTACACTCTATGACCATACTTGACCCGAACAGATTCCTCGACAGAGCTTGCGAGTCAGATTCGTTAATCTGTTCCCGAGTTTTTGCCGATTTTCCACTCGCTCATTCTTTCACGTCGCTACTTACACGTTTCACGTTTGTTAACCGATTCTTCCAAGTTTCGAACTCCTCCACTGCTCTCGTCACCGCTGGAGTCTCCGGTCGTTCCATGTTGGTATTATTCAGACCCCCCCCTTTTCCCTGCCGGAGGCTCACAGTCGGCTGATCCGTCCCATCTGTGATGGCGTGAAGCGCGTGGGACTTCATCACACCTCCGCCCCCTCCTCTTCCCGGCCACGCTTTTAGACCATAGCAAACGTGATACGAGTCAAACTCGACTCCTGGTGTCTTATATACCGGGGCTTTTCTCCGGGCCTTTTCTCTGGGCAATTACGAGTGTAATGTCCTCCCCTGTTTCAATTATAGCACATACGATCTACAATCAACTGCTCTATGTTCCGGTTTCCAGTAAGAGAAACAAACTCCCACAGACGCGTTGCTCTATCCAACTCGCGGTCCGTTAGCACTCCGATGCACTTTTACGTTCCCCGCGCTTACGTTTGATCTGTCTGGATGCAATTGTGTCCCCGCTTGGCCGTTGTTCCATTGCGTTCGCTCCTTCTGCCTATCTTTCATTATCTCGATTAGCAGCTGCTCCAGCTTGCTAATTTCTGAAGTATTCAACTGTTCGTTCGTTACGGCCGCGACTCTCACCTTATCGTCATTCGACTCTTCATACTTCTGATTTTTCCCATCATTACCGTCCTCAGATAAGCTCTCCTCATTCACATGTCTACTATCTAACTCACTTATCCCCCATACCGACTCGCTTTCCTTTTCGTGCGTCGAGATCCCGGGGCTTTTCGAACTCTCTGCCCGCTCGTTCTAAGTCTCTGGAGTTGGTTTTTTTCCAATTCAGTTTGGCGTCGAGCACCACACCAAGGCTGCGTACAGAAGATTCGATTGGAACCGGGGTGCCATTTATCACTATGTAGTGGATTTGTGCTGATTTAACAAATTGATTGACGTAGTAGCGAGTGCCAAGTGCCAAAAACAATTGCTTTGGTTTTTTCAACATTGAGTTTGAGATGATTAAGAGCGGCCCACTCAGCGATGCCAGAACCAACTCTGCTTCGAGCAGCAAGCGCCGCGTCAGGGTCATAGATTGCACTGGAGATACACCTGAAGATCATCAGCATAGAAAATATACTTAATATCATCAGAGAAATGTCTAGCCATATCACTTATGTAAAGGGTAAACAACAGGGGGCCAAGAACTGAGCCTTGAGGGACGCCACAATCGACGTCGCGAAAACTAGAGTGGTCATCGTTCCGGCCCCTCACTGCCTGCCTCCTAGCGCCAAGTTAGGACCCGAGCCACCTCAGAGCGCAAGAAGAAAAACCCATATCGGAGAGTTTGCGTAAGAGCGTGACGTGACAGACCGTATCGAAAGCCTTGCTGAAGTCCAACAGGAGCATCACAGTCACCATTATGCTGTCCCTGCCGCAGTGGATGTCATCAGTAAGTTTGAGTAAAGCTGTCTGAGTACTATGCCCGGTTCGAAAGCCAGACTGGGTCTCATCAAGGAGATTATTTGCTTCAACGTAAGCAGTGATTTGATCCGAGGCAATTCTATCAAGTGTTTTTGCCAGGAAGCTAAGCAAAAAGATGGAGCGGAAGTCGCCCAGGCATGTGGGAGAGGGCACTTTGTTAAGGGGGGATATACAGGTCGAACGAGAAAAAAACTCATTTTTGAAAATCGTTTTTCAAGGGTAGTTTTTAATCAAATCTATCGAAAATTTTTGACAGTTATAAGTTGATCCATGTAGTATACAAAAATATTTTTTTTAAATTTTTTCTAACAAAATGGCGGCCGTTAGATAGCGTTGAAAAAGTACCTCTATATTGCTTGTGCCGGCTCTCCTGGTCGCAATTTTGATCGGAAATGAAAAAATCAAAAAAATTTACATTAATTACATTCACAGTTAGTAGATGAATTATCAAAAAAAAATTTAAAAAAAAATTTGCACTTTTGGCGTATCTTTTTCGAAAAACTCCATTTTTTTCAAATTTTTTCCCGCCATTTTCTCACATTTTTCCATATTTAATAATAAAATATTACAATAATTTTTAATTCATCTGATAGGTAATACTATAATGAAGAAATCCTATAAGTTTCAGCTCAATCGGATAATTAGTTTTCGAGTTATCACCGGCATAAACTCCAAAAATGCAGTTTTGAGAAAAACGCGTTGAAAGTTTTAAATTACCATTAAATCGTACTTACACTTTAATCAGTAATCCCTTGGAAAAAACACTTGGAGTTCGAATTTCGAACAAAGGGTTTCAGGAGCATATTCTATGGGAAATTTACTAACTTTTTATGAAAAAAAAAAATCGAATTTTTTTTTCATTCGAACTGTATATCCCCCCTTAAGAGCCAGTACAAGATATTATTTCCAGTGGCAGGGAGAAACAGACTGGGATAGCGAAAGATTTAAAATTTGAACAAGATACGGCCCGAGGGTAGGGAGAGCCGCATGGACAAACCTCTGGGGAATCTCGTCAATGCCCACCGCCTGCGACCTCTGTCTGACGATGGCCCTCTCTAGTGACTGAAGCGTAATTTCAGTAAAGTTGGAACCAGCCGAGTGCTCAGGAAGCTCGGACAGGTAGTGAGCAAGCGAGGGAGCTTGAGCATCGTAAGAAGTCGGGGCAAATTGAGCATTGAGATCATCCACGGAGAAGTGCGACATGTTGCTCTCATGATCCGGGCAGATTCTGTTCCTTCCAGACATCCTTGGGGTCAGACAGGCCTTTGATCCGGTCATAGTAGTAGTCGAGTCGAGCAGATTCTACAAGTCGATGAGTCTCGTCACGTACACGTTTGTAGTAAAGCAAGTTTGAGTAGAGCTTGGTACGTTTGTAGCGTCTGTAGAGTCAGTTGCGTTCCTTAATAATTACTAGAGAGGGCCATCGTCAGACAGAGGTCACAGACGGTGGGCATTGACGAGATTCCCCGGTTTGTCCATGCGGCTCTCCCTACCCTCGCGCCGTATCTTGTCCAAATTTAAAATCTTTCACTAACCCAGTCTGTGTACGTTGGTAAACCAAGGATGCCTGCGTTTTTTTCTATGTTTGACTGTTTTCGAGGGTGCAAAAGTATCAAGTGCAGTATGGATGTGAGTATAGAGGCAGTCAAAACCGTTTGAAAGTGAACAGTCGGAGTCATCGAGGGCTGACCAATCGCAGCCAGCAAGATATTCATTAAGGGCTTTCGGATCAATTGATTTAAAATCACGATACGAGTATTTGGACTGGATAACCTTGGGAATAGAGATATCGAGAGTGGTCCTGATCCAGTCATGCCCTGCAATGAAGGGGGTGTCGGATTTGTGGAAGTCAAGGACTGTGTCAAGTTCGTCTATGATGCGGAGATCAAGCCAGGTGTCCGAGTCCGGGGTATGATGAGAGGCACCGTAGGGAATGAGTGCAAGGGAGTTCTTATCCAAGAACCCACGTACGATTTTTGCATCAGGGCTAGACGATAGTTGATCTGCGTTAAAATCACCAAGTATGACCTTGGAGCTGTAGTCGTGCATATACGTCGTGAGGTCCCGGAAGAGGTTAGTTCCCTGCACGAGTGGGGCATGGGGTAGACGATACATCACACCTGTGAAGATTGGATTGCCTCCCCTGGGAGTGATCTCACGGAGGATGTATTCGGGAAACGTTTCAAGTGGTGTCCTGATTTCTGTCGAGGTGCAGAGTATAGTGGCGGAAAGCGAATTATGGATGAACAAAGCGACACCTCCTTCAGTGGTTCTGCGATCTCGCTTGAACAGGGTATAGTCATCAAGAGCAAAGATGTGATCCTCAATGTGGGGGGCCAGTTTGGTTTCAGTCACAGCAATTACGTGAAAATGAGGGCGAGAGGCGACGAAGCGTCTAATCGCTTCAATGTGAGCACTGATAGAGTTTGCATTGAAGTGACAGACACGGAGTCCTTCCCTCACTGCCGTCGTGGAGTTGAGCAGGGATTGATGATGCGAGTTAGTAAATGAGTTGTTAGGAGGTGATTTTGGCGAAGCGAAGGGGGGCGATGAATGTGAAAGGTTGGTGAGATGAGAACGAGATAATGAATTGATGTAGCATGATTGAATCAATTCGGAGTAGATAAAAAACGATCAAGATCTTGATGTGATGCACGTGGCGGTGTCACTCTTCTTTCTTCGAGCGAGGATGGCTCCTTGGTGGATGTAGGATCTGCATTCACCTTCCTGGCCATTGTGCTCCCTCAGCCTGATCCGAACAGTGTGGTGGAGTGCATGAGTTTCTTTAGAAAGAAACTCGTTGACATTGACTGAAAGGTTGTCAATTGGGAGGGGCACTCCCGCCGCCTCAAGAAGATCGCGCCTGATGCTGGAGGTTATCATCTTACCTTTCTTAATCTTAGCACGAATTATGTTGGTGACGTGAGCAGGGGAGGTAAGGATGACCACCAGCATAGGTCTGCGGTAAGGCGGGTCCTCCGGAGCAGACTGCTGCGTTGACGACGACAACGAGGACATGGCACCATGGGTGTCGCTAGCAGCGACCTGTCGAGGGCGGATGTACCAAGCTGTAGCTACGTCAGAGGGCAACAAGCAGTCGTAGATGGTGACGAGGGTAGCAAAAGCAAGCTTTCTGAGATCAGCGCCAGTTTTCACGCCAAGCCCAGTAACGACGATGTCAGCAGAGAGCTCTCGATGCTGGCTAGTAATCTCGTTGAGCTTGTTGCAGAGCAAGTGGTTGATGCGCTCAAGGTTACGATTTCTGGCGTTGGTTTCAGTAGCGAGAGTCGCAGCAAGCTCCCCGGACTCTAGAGCAGAGCCACCACATGTGATGAGGGAGCAGACACACTCCTGGCCGTCACAAAGTTCAGCCGATGAGGATTCAATGGCGCGCAGCCGAGTCTCCTGATGCTTCACCTTTGACTCCGTCGCCTTAATATGGCTGACAAAACCAGAGAGAGACTGAAGGTTGCACTGAATCTTAGCTATAGAGGTTTCCGAAGAGTCCAGCTTGTCAATTTTGTCGACCTCAACGAGAATGCGGCAAAGAATGTCCTCCTGCTGGTCATTCCTGCCTGAAGAGATGGAGCTAGACCTGGAGCGTCCATCAGTGGAGCCAGCAAATGACAGATTGTCAAATGGGGTGGGAGTAGTGGAAGGTGTAGGGTGACCAGAGTCCAAAGCGCCAAAGAAATTCTTACCAGGAGGGAGTAAAGCTGCAGATGAGGCTGTTCCAAAAGCGGGAGTACAACAGAAAATGGGCCTGTCGTGAGACTGCACCATGATGAAAGCCATGCAGCATTTACGCCAGCGCTTGGCACAAAAAGCACACGGATTGACATGCACGTTACTGCACGAAGGCTTACTGCACTTAGTGCAAAGCAGCTGGGCCTCATCATGCTCCTTCCGTCTCGCTCCATTATCTGAGGGCTTAGCCTTGTCGGCTGATGGAACAGTCGATTTTGATGGTGGAGCTATACCAAATGCAGCACCGGTCAAGTTTGCCAAAAGGAAAACAAGAGAAATAGAAAAGAAGGAGCAACCTTAAGTTGCAGAAACGGCAGCTGCCGGAAGGCGAAAAATGAGCTGCGGGTGCACTGCAATGCAGAGTTGGCCTAAAGCCGCTCGGTGGGCCGAGCGGGGAGCAAGGCCGGTGGGCGCAGCTGGCGCTTAGCGGTCGATGTATTATCGATTGAGCCCAACCACTGATAAGGAAGGTTGGGCACCACGAGTTGCTGTGTAAATAGAAACATGCACTGACACGGTGGTGATCAGCAACAAATTATAACAATGTTGTCATAAAAGCACTAGATGGGCACCAACACTTCACTTATCAGCCGCTAAGCCGGCAACAGCAGTTGAACAACGACAGCACTGAGCCGACAACAGCAAAAGCACACAACAGCAGCAACAATACAAAAGTCAACAACAAATTAAATGTCAAAGGACAGAAGTACATCGAAAGTAAATTGACCAGAATAATTATGATTGGCCAATCAACTTGCATTTGTTAAATAAAACTTCAAGTAAACAAAATCTCGAAATGAAGTGCAATTTAACATATTACAAATATTGAAAGGAAAAAGCAAGTGAAGTGAAGTCGAACTGAACCTGAAGTTTTTGATTTTAATAAATTAATAGGCTGAATTGACGTCAAATGAAATGAGACAGTGAGACTGAATAAAGACTGAATAAATAAGACAGTAAGACTAGAATGAAAGTGTGAATTTGTAATTATTTGAGAATGACTAGAAGGAAAATCAGCGACCGTAAATAAATGAAATCAGATTGAACAGAAAAAATCATTCCGACTTCCCTACTTCAAGACTCGTTTTCTTTGATAATATTTGACGCTGTATGCTAAGTATTGTCAATGATAACTGAATTCGAATCAGATGAATTTGAAAAATTAATAAGACTGTTGATTCAAAAAAAAATGATCAATCCAAACTGCGATATTTAACGCTGTGTGCCAAACGTCATAGTATTGGGCTGGATCAAAAATTATATATGTACATTGGAAAATAAACTCAAATTTATTGAACTGCGGTAACATGATTTGACGCTGTGAGCCAGATATTGTTGCATGGAGTTGATCTGCAATGTGTTATTAATTATTTTTGGTTATGCAAATAGAAATATTCTCTCTGACAAAGAAGTCGAGGCACTCGAGAAAGCGGAGGCGCTATTTCCAGGTCTGAAACTAATTAGACAGTTCAAAATTATTGAAGAGCTGGGAGAAATTGAAGTGGAATTAGAAAACACGTTGGTAGAAGAGGACCAGCCACTGCCATTGTCAAACTATTGTGTATAAAGCTAACGTCAGTGGTCTTATATACCATCAGATACATTGGTGTGTTTGTTTTGAAAAATCTTGCTAAGCTTCCTATATGTGTGACTGAGTTGTTGTGTGTCTCCCTTCCTATTAAGTGTGTGTTGGTACATATGGCAGCAGCTGCTTCCACTGCTGAACGTAATATTATATTTTCATCCAAAACTGGTGAGAAAGAATATTTTATTGTTACTTCGTCGATTGTTTTGTACTTAAATTGTATTATTCATTACTTGTTTTTTTGTGTAATAAATTTTTAGCCTGATGAGGCCAGTGAACCTAACTGGCGAAACGTCGCATAAAATAAATATGTGGTGGATTTTGTGAATTTTCCTTTTTCCACTTCACTCTGGATTGGCCCTCAAAGATCGACAATTTACACACATTTGGAATTATGGAGGGTGTACAATATAATATCATACATTCTAGGCGGGTTTTCAAAAGAAAAATAGAAGCGAATAGAAGTACTAGATCCAAAGCGAGACTGGTGATCAGAGGCTTCAAAGACAGAATAAATTACGACCTTAGAGAGACGTGTGCACCATTATCTAGACTCCTAATAGTTCGGGCACTGTTTTCAATAATAAATAGACTGGACTTAGAAGTGATTCAATTGTGAAAACGTTTTTGAATGGTACACTGGAAAGAGAAGTCCTGATGGAAAATCCAGAGGGTACTGTACATTCTAAACAAGAAAGAATGAACATGATTTGCTCGCTGGAAAAGGCATTGTATGGATTGCCTGTCAGCCCCAAAAGATGGAACACAAAATTCACTGAAGAAGCAATATCAATAGGACTGAAATGTGAAACAAGTGAGCCTTGTATCTTTACTTGGGGAGAATCGGAGAAATTTGTAGTTTTGCTTTTGTATGTTGATGACATTATAATGGCTGGTAATCATAAACCAAAACTGTTGGAAATTAAAACGAAATTGGAACAAAAATTCAAGTTGACAGATCTAGGTGAGTCTAAACAGTTCCTCGGCATATCAGTTAGAAAAGACAGAATAAATAATTTGATTGAGTTAAGCTAGGAACCCTGTGTGGATGAAATTCTAGAGAAATTTAGTCTTGATAAATTGCCAAAGAGGAAGACGCCAATGGAAACCTCTCAAGTTACCAATCGAAAAAGAAGAGACAGAGAAGAGACAGATTGCGATGAAGAACTGCAGAAAACTCTGAGTTTGAAAAGTGCTGCATATAGAGAAGTAATTGGAAGTTTACTCTATCTTGAAAATGCGACGCATCTCATATTCAGTTAACGTACTCAGCAGGCATCAAATTGATCCGACAGATGAAGACTGGAAAATGGTGGCCCGAGTCTTGGGATACTCAAAACAGACTAAAGAACTGAGTCTGATTTACAAAGGTGAGACAAATGAGATAGGAGGGTACTGTGATTCTAGTTTTGGCGACTGAAAGGGATCACTCACAACTTGTGACTATGTGATCAAGATTTTTGGAGACTCTGTGACGTGGAGGACTCATAAACAAACTAGTGTTGCACTGTCAACTTGTGAGGCTGAATTCATGGCAATGAGTGAAGCGACTCAAGAACTGATTGGACTAGCAAAATCAGTTGAGATTATGATAGACAGAAAATTCTATCTAATCAGGTTGTAGTGTGATAACAGAGCGGCAATATCATGTGAAAAAATTGACGGGGGAAATAAATTGAGACATATGGTGGAAATTAGATCAGATTACATCAAAGAATGTGTCAAAAATAATTTAATTGAAGTAGTATGGGATGCTCGAAGGAGCAGATAGCTGATATCTTCACAAAGCCTCTACTCCTAGCAATGCATAAAAATTTGCGAGACCGAATCATGAATATTGAATAGACAGTGAACGAACTATAATATATTATTGTTCAATCATGTTTCTGGAGCGAGGAGAGGGTGGGGAGAAAATAGGTGAAAAGGGAATCTGCAATGATGCGATTGGACCTTGATCGTGCGGATTCAGCGATCGAATCTTTGATTGTGTTTATAGGTGATATTGCGAGAAAATGAATTCATGTTCCAAGGATTTGGTGAGCTGCCGTCTTTCCGGTGGCACAGATGGTAGCGTAACTAACCAGAGATCAGGAGGACGCTGGTTCAAATCCAGCCCGGGAAGCGTGGAATTTTTCCCTCGCATTATCACTTTGGGATAGTCCACCAAGCCCGAGGAAAATGAATTCATTCGTCGTTTGAAATATGTGGACGTTAAAATAAATTATTTTTAATCATGTTTTTCTTCTGCCTTAGGAGCCAAAAAATAAATGAAACGAGACAGGAGCAGCGTAGAGTACGCTATACGGATATACTTATTTTCACAGTCGGTAAAGACAATGAAAATTGGAATTAGTCTTCATTAGAAGAATGTAATGGAGCTGTTTGGGAGGGAGTGTTAAGAAAGAAAAACTGCTCCATCAAAACGACCGATATTCGGTGGTGGTGCTGCAAGCAGCGCCAAGCGGACTTTGCGCACAGCGCGAAGCCCATTCCCTGTTCTGACAGCCGGCTGAACAGTCGTGTCTGAGTTTACTTGAGCGTTGATTAGACAGTGATATTTCCTTTGATTAGTATTAATAAATGGACAGACTTGATAAACGACACTCGCGTGGTTTAGTATTCCCTAAATCTTCTCACATAAGCTATCAAGTGACACAGGATAATTCAGAGAAATCAAATGATAACCACTCAGAAGACGAACTGAGGCATACTCTCATAGCAAGAACAAACCTTGACCCAAATCAACTACAAAGAAGCCATGGAATCAGAAGATAAAATCAGATGGTCAGAAGCAGTTCAAGAAGAACTAGACTCCATGGAAGATAATAAAGTCTGGGAGATAGTAGATAGACCATCTCTCGACAAACAGGGCAAGAAAATACACACTATTGACTCCGAATGGGTGTTCAATAGAAAAATCAATCCAGACGGCAATACGACGTTCAAAGGCAAATTAGTCATCAGAAGATTCAAAGATAGGAAAAAATATGAGATAAAAGAAACATATGCTTCTGTTTCTCGACTTGCAATGATTAGAACAGCTTTTGCAATTATGAATAAATATGACTTAGATGAATATCAGATGGATGTGAAAAAAGGACTCAGATTTCAGAAGAACAAATGTCTGCAGAGTTCTGAAATCACTATACGGGCTAAGAGTAAGTCCAAGAAGATAGAACAAACGTTTTTCAGATGAAGCTCAATAGCTTGGACTAAAAAACGACATCGATTAACCATATTTGTTCACATGGAGAAAATTAAACAAACCGGTATTATTGGTCCTGTACGTATATGACATCATACTAGCTGGAAATGACTCTGAGAAAATGAAAGGAATAAAGACAAAGCTCAGTACAGCATTTCAGATGAAAGATTCATGTGTACTCAAACAGTTCCTAGGTATGAAAGTAACCAGGAACAGAGACCAAAAACTGTTAAGTCTAACACAATCAGAGTACATTGAAAATGATCTGAATCGGTTTAAGATAAATGAAAACAAACCTCATGAGACACCGAGGGTTACCAGGCAAGTCAAAAATAGGGAAATTAAGAATTCAGAGGAATCTACGATCTCAGATGAGCAATCTCAGAGAACCAAAGCTCCATATAGAGGAGCTATTGGCAGTCTGCTGTATCTGGCCGGAGCCACCAGACCTGACATAGATTTCGCTATGAATATTCTCTCCAGAAGACAACTGAACCCTTCAGAAGACGGTTGGAAAGAAATAGAACGAATCTTCAGATACCTTGGAGGAACTTCAAAACTAGGATTACATTTCAAAGCAAATAATGATGAGCTAGTCGGAATAACCAATGCAAGCTTGAGAGATGGAAATGATTCCTCATCGACGGGAGGATACTCTATTTGATAAAATATTTGGAGACACAGTGATGTGGAGAAGTCATAAAAAATCCTATGTGACACTCTCGACCTGTTAGGCAGAGTATTTGGCCATGTCAGAAGCATGCCAGGAATTAGTATCCCTGGATAAAGCAATCAGAAGTATAATTGGAAAAACTATGTACCCAGTCACCATCTGGTGTGATAACGCATCAGCTGTAAAATGTCTCCAAATGGATGGTAATCACAAATTGAAAAACTTTGACGATGACCTAGTTACTATTCAGAGAGAATTAAAAGAAAGAGAAAGAAATGACACCAAAAGCCATATGGCAGATACACATAGGGAATACATGAAGTCATGTATGAGGGAGGGAAAAGTTCAAGTCAGATGGGTATATACTTTAGAGAACAAAGCAGACATACTGATGAAACCTCTACCATTAGACAGTCAGAAACATTTCAAAGTCAAGCTGTTGAATATATGACGACGATGTGATTCCCGGCATATTTTATTCTTGTTTCAGATTTGTCAAGCGAAGAGGGTAGATGGAAAGACCAGAAGTTCAGATTGCCAAGAAGGGAGGGAGTGTTGAACCATAGAGCTCCGAGGCACTCAACCAAGTGGCGCCCCCGGCGACAGAGTAGTCAAGCCTCAAGCGAGACTTGCTGACGGCGCTTCCTCTCGCTACAGCCGCCGTGACTTAAACCACTTTCGAGCTCTAGCACTTTAGATTCGACAAAATCAATTGTTCAGAGCATATATTTATACCCTCAGATGCCTCGCAATATTTCAGAACCAATCAATAAATATATATTAGTGTGTGAAAGTGTGTGTGTGTGTGTAATTATATGCACCTGCCCACCCAATTCCCACCAAACTCGCACAGGAGGAGCTATACTGTATGACCAAGTATCATTGAAATTTACGACTTTTCTGCACCCTTTTTTAGGCCTAGGCAATGCAGTGATAACTCGTCAGCGCGGCTCGTCTTCTCTTGGAATGATCTCGGAGACGCATTGTACAGGATGATTTGAACCCTTCCATAAATAATGCACCGGCCCCCGCCTATCCGCTTGGCTTGAAAAATGTATACCTGCGACTGTTTCAGCATAATAGACAAGATACCCCCATATACTGGTGATACCTATAGAATTTATTCTACATGTATACTATTTTTGTATGTGTTTCTTCGAAGTAAATTGATCTGTATCTCAAAGGATTACGAACGAATATGTTCGCAAAAGACAACTATACAAAGCCGCGCGGAAAGACATAGCGTTTTTTGCACCTG
This sequence comes from Aphelinus atriplicis, assembly GCA_020882685.1. Classification (NCBI taxonomy): domain Eukaryota; kingdom Metazoa; phylum Arthropoda; class Insecta; order Hymenoptera; family Aphelinidae; genus Aphelinus; species Aphelinus atriplicis. The sequence continues at coordinate 247,237 of JAJGQD010000027.1, forward strand.
TGCGCTCGCAGCGCGCTACGCGATACACGAAAGCTCTAAAGTGAATGACCTCATGTTGTCATTTTGTGGCCCTTAGATAAAAATGCAGATTCGGATGCCCGATGTTGATACGTTTTTTCCGATTCCGCGATACTGCCAGTGGCATCCTTATCTGCCTATAATCAAGATGTATATATCTATATATATATATAATAGCAATGAAGAGAATTTACGTGTGAGAATGGCAGATGTATGACTAAAACGCGATATTAGGCAAAAGCGGCTATGTTTACGCATACAGTGAAAAAAACCAAACCTAACCAGACATATCGGTATAGGAATATTTGCAGTCAACATTCATGCGTGAATGTTGACAGCAGTTCGTCGCCTGGGGGGAAAAAGCAACGATCTCAGAAACGCGCTAAAGAAAGATCTATTTCGATTTAAGCGAAATAAAAAGATCTATTTCGAATTGAGCGAAATAAAAAGATCTATCTCGAATCGAGCGGAATAAAAAGATCTATCTCGAATCGAGCGGAATAAAAAGATCTATTCCGAATCGAGCAGTATAGAAAGATCGTTTTCAAATCGACTTTTAAAGAAAGATCTAACTTAGATTTTACATTACTAGAAGCTGTTTAGCGCGCGTACCGCGCGCGCGGTGACGTATCGGTCGGATAATAAAAAAAAGCGATGTACAAAACAAGCTGACCGCTCTGAATATAGCAAAAGCGGGCGCTCGTGCGAGAATGTCATTTTGTAAGTGCGAGTTGCACACGGCAACTGCGCACCTCTGAATTAGTTAGAAACAGCCATAGGATATTTTCCTATCGGCCCATATAACGTTACCGAGCAGCCAGCGGGCGCTCGGGCGAATAAAATGAATGTATGTATGCGCGCTAGGATTAGGTTTAATTGCAGCTAAAAGGTGCGCCGAGCCGTGTGAAGAAGCGAGCGCGCTTCTTAGAATAAGATAAGGGACGCCCGACGCAGCGAACGAGAGGAGCCGCGACACGCGCTGGCCTCCGCCTCGCGCCCGCGGATCGCGCATCCGTGGGACTCGTGCATACGTAACGTCACGGCGATTATAAAGAGAGGTGTCCCACGAGACAGAGTGGAGTTGATCCGCGATAATCACGGATGCCACACGGGTGGCCGGACACGGAGCACGTGAGCGGCGCAGCTCCCCCGCGGACGCGTAGCATATTACATCTTTTGCCATCGAACGGAATCCTTTCACGATCCAAGCACGCGGGATCGACTGTAATCCGTAGAGATTAGTTGATATAATAAAGAGTTAGTGCTAGTGCACATGAAATGGGTTTGATGAACAACACCATTCCCACTCCACACTCCATCCAGAGCCAACACGAGTATACGGCCCAGCGCGTGACGGACTTCTCGGCTGCCACGCTGCCAAGCTCCAGCAGGGGACAACACGGCGCCGGACGGAGTAGGGAAATGTAAGTGACCAAGCGGTCTTCCTTAGCTGTTGCAAGTGCGATACCCACGAAACAGATATCCCAATCATCATAGGGGTTTGTCGCCCAACCGCCCCTTAAAATAAGGGTCGGGCCTTTACAATAACCAACATAATGTTTTCAACAATTTGAATTTTCAAAATTTGAGGCCGGATTCGTGATCAGCGACCTAAAAAACCCATGTAAACCAATTTTCAACAAAATTCAGTTTTTTTCCAAATTTTTGACAAGTGATCTAAGAGGCTCTAATTAGAATTTTCGAAATCTGAGGCCGGATTCGTGATCAGCGACCTCAACAATCCATGTATACCAATTTTCAACAAAGTTCAATTTTTCCAAATATCAAGTGATCTTAGAGGCTCTAATTTGAATTTTCAAAATCTGAGGCGGGATTCGTTATCAGCGACCTCAAAAACACATGTATACAAATTTCTACGAGAAACCATCCAGGCAAAAACTGTTTAACGTAAATAGTTAACTTGGCATATTACATTCAGATGTGTCCTTACACATACACATACACACATATTTACATACACACACACGCATATAAGCAATCGCACTCAAGCGCGTACCGCATCAACTCCGAACTGGAAAAAACGCCGCAAAATAAAATTAAACCTGAAATAGATTTTTCTATAATGTAAAATCTGAGTTAGACCTTTCTTTAAAAGTCGATTTGAAAACGATCTTTCTATACTGCTCGATTCGGAATAGATCTTTTTATTCCGCTCGGTTCGAGACAGATCTTTTTATTCCGCTCAATTCGAAATAGATCTTTTTATTTCACTTAAATCGAAATAGATCTTTCTTTAGCGCGTTTCTGAGATCGTTGCTTTTTCCCCCCAGGCGACGAGTTATTCATAGAGTATTTCGGTAAGCGATTTCATCCTAGAATAGATTTGAAGAATGATCCAATTGCAATTGTCTAATGTAACGATTTCTGCACAACTAACTAGGAGAGGTTGTCATCTTCGGGTGCCCAATCTTGACCGAACTGCCAGAACTTGTTCCTGGGTATATTATAAGATACCCGGTGCTGCCATTCAGTCTAACGCTCCCAATAACTTGACTTATGGCTCTATGCGAGCCTGGCTAGAACACTATTTTCACCATTATTGGCACGAAAAAGCTATTTTGGTTTTCCACTCTTTCCACAGCATATCTATCTTCACGCAACTCTTCATATACCCTGAAAACACTGGAAACAATATAATCCATGTGATTATGATTGATCCACACCACTATGATTTATTAAGAGTACCCAAAAGTGATTAAAATAACCAAAAAAATGACAATATATCATTGAGACGTATTTCTTTCACTGCTCTGTACTTTCACTGTTCTCACTAAACACCACATCACATTTTATTCTAAAATATATACAGAAGGAGTAAATTATGTATATACTCAACGAATCTTATTTCCATGTCTTACTCACATAGAGTAAAACATCAGATATATGGAAAAATCAACGATAATTGACTTTTCACTCTGTGCTTGGATACTGATGCAATAACAACATGTATCCAAGCACAAAGACAACAAATGTAGAATCATTGGACGACAATTCAGTATCAGAATTGATTTTCCTCATGAAAACTTCAATTCTGAGCATGTGTCGACCAATATCATACTATAACCAATTATATCAAAAATCCACTACTCACAGTTTTCTCCTAGCTCCAATACAATTTCTGGCTCTGTTCAGCTAACCTGGAACACAGAAATTATCACAAAGCAACATATTACAAAAAATATATGAAGAAAGGCAAAGGTTAAGTTGACTTATCTGAATTTCCTTGCGTCTAGATGAAATTCATCTCCATCAGCTGTTGCACTTGATGAAGCTTCAAACTTGCTGGAGAATACTGTGACGGGAATTGATCTAGAAACTTTTCTCATAAGTACTGAAACTGTTGTGAGTAAAAATAGTGCATGTCTACCTGAGTACACATCACATGTCTATCTGACTGTGTTTACAAACGACGCTTATGGTAATCTGCAGGGCGGAGTCGGTAACACAGGTACTGCACTGCAGGTTACCATAAGCGACGTTTGTAAACACCATGTTTAGTTAGACATGTGATGTGTACTCATCAGGTACACATTGCTTACTCACAACAGTTTGAGTAATGGTAATGAAAATTTATAGATAAATTTCCGTCACGGTGTTCTCCAGCAGGTTTGAAGCTTCATCGAGTGCAACAGCTGATGGAGTTGAATTTCATCTAGACGCAAGGAAATTCAGATAAGTCAACTTAACTTTGCCTTTCTTCATATATTTTTTGTAATATGTTGCTTTGTGATAATTTCTGTGTTCCAGGTTAGCTGAACAGAGCCAGAAATTGTATTGGAGCTAGGAGAAAACTGTGAGTAGTGGATTTTTGATATAATTGGTTATAGTATGATATTGGTCGACACATGCTCAGAATTGAAGTTTTCATGAGGAAAATCAATTCTGATACTGAATTGTCGTCCAATGATTCTACATTTGTTGTCTTTGTGCTTGGATACATGTTGTTATTGCATCAGTATCCAAGCACAGAGTGAAAAGTCAATTATCGTTGATTTTTCCATATATCTGATGTTTTACTCTATGTGAGTAAGACATGGAAATAAGATTCGTTGAGTATATACATAATTTACTCCTTCTGTATATATTTTAGAATAAAATGTGATGTGGTGTTTAGTGAGAACAGTGAAAGTACAGAGCAGTGAAAGAAATACATCTCAATGATATATTGTCATTTTTTTGGTTATTTTAATCACTTTTGGGTACTCTTAATAAATCATAGTGGTGTGCATCAATCATAATTACATGGATTATATTGTTTCCAGTGTTTTCAGGGTATATGAAGAGTTGCGTGAAGATAGATATGCTGTGGAAGGAGTGGAAAACCAAAATAGCTTTTTCGTGCCAATAATGGTGAAAATAGTGTTCTAGCCAGGCTCGCATAGAGCCATAAGTCAAGTTATTGGGAGCGTTAGACTGAATGGCTGCACCGGGTATCTCATAATATACCCAGGAACAAGTTCTGACAGTTCGGTCAAGATTGGGCACCCGAAGATGACAACCTCTCCTAGTAAGTAAACAAACAATTTCCGTATAATATAAACATTAACAAGCAACAACAGTTATAGTCGATTCAAGATAAAGCAATACAATATAAATATATATATGACACACAATGATTTCCGAGTCGCGTGATATATATATATATATATATATATATACATCACGCGACTCGCAAATCATTGTCTGTATCGTGCAGCTATAGGCGTAGGCGCTTTTTGCTACACACATATACACGATTCCGCTCCGTGTATTTTTGTGAACATCCACATTTTAATAATTTATTCAAATAAACGCGGGATGAATTCTTCAGCTCCTCCATATTCACCCATCTCGGTTTCGTCGACGTTTACTAGCATTTCGAAAGATAGGAATTCGCCAAATAAGTTCATATGCATGCTGGGCGTCAGTGGTCGTTCATTACTCGACGGTGGATGCAGGTCTATATTTGACTGCGATGGTTCTATCGTTTTTAGAATATATTCCTTGGATGCGTCCATTTACGCACTTCGTGGATCGTACAATTCATCATATACTTATCTGAACAGAAGGACGTCTCTCACCTTCGCTCACTAACACGCTCTGCTTCCTTCTGCTTTTCTTCTTGTTCACGGCTACACTTTAGTTTGCGTGCTTTTCGGGCTTTTTTAGTCTGTCGCGTTGTTTTTCGTACTGGCCCATATCCAACTGCGAGAATTTATTGGCCGTTTATGGTGTCATCTGGCATGCTAGCATTTCTCCCCGTCTGACTAACATTTCGGGCATCGTAACAAATCCGCTGGCGCGTCCCATAAGTGTTTTACACCAAAGCAGTTCTTTTGTTTTCACACCAAATTCTTCGCTCTGCCTTTTTTTTATTATTATTATTATGAATTTGCGTAAACTTATCACACCGTCCGAACTGTTCGGTATACGTTGCCGAGTCAACTTTCGGCAGACCGACGCGTAAAGGACTGGTAGCAGTATACATGTTTCGGTTCGGCTTGCCTACAATAAACTGATTCGCTTCCAATTATGGTCGAAGCTCTATACTATTTTGGCTCGTTTGTCTCCCTTTGCCCTATTTTGTTATATTCTCTCAACAAAGAGAGGTGGAATTTTCCTCGCTCGACATCCAATACTTCGTCGTATAGCAAGTATGTGTCAAGCGAAACTTTCCACTTAATTGTGTGAAACCCTTCATATGCGTCGAAAAATTTTCCAATTTTTTTCAATAGCTTTAGACGCGTTGCACGCTTTTGAAAGGATCTTTCGATTCATGTAAAATTCAAAGTGTTGACGTCGTTCATTAAATTTACTAGTTTGTTTGATGAATTTCTTGTGCATTTTATTTCTAATTAAATATAACTTTCACTGTCTGTCAAAAATTGGATCTTTTTAGATTCAATTTAACCTTGTTATGGCCCGGCCGTGCCCCGCCCAGAATTTTCGAAATTTTAGATTGAGACGAGTCGCATCACACATCTGCGATGCGCATTTTCCCACATGCTACCCGAGTTGCGCCGAGAAGCGACTTTAGGATTAAGGATGTATGCGTGAGTATGAGAATGCGCTGAGTGCGACGCATCCATGCGGCGGATGGCGAATCGCACGTAGCACATGAAGATCTTTTGGACAGCTTGCAATTTTATGCAGCTGCCCAACATTGAACGGATGGATGTCGGCTATAAGATATTCTCTTATCAGCCTATGCGAAGCCACGAGCAGCCAGCGGGCGCTCGTGCGGGAATATTATTTTATAAGTGCGAGTTGCACACGGCAACTGCGCAGCTCCCAGTTCTTAAGAAACGGCCATAGGATATTTTCTTATCGGCACGTATAGGTTGACGAGTAGCCAGCGGGCACTCGAGCGAGAGCGACAAATAAATGTATAATCAAATATAATTAGCATGCAATGCAAATGAATTATGCGCTAAAGAATTAAGGACTGATCCGGCCGGATCAGAATACGTTATAATTGTATGCCATGAACGAGAGCGAATCGATTGTTTATTAACCGGTTAATAATTTAATAAATGGATGACGCGCATATGCATGTATCAATATTGTAAGGCGCCTTATATACATATAATAATATTCGAATGCGCGACCGTATGCATTGCAGCGCATGAATAGGTTGTAATGAAGCGAGCGCGCTTCATAGTTATAAGCATTCGCGCGTGCGAACGGGAAGAAGACGCTGAGCCACGCGCGCTTGTTATCACTCCGCGAGGGAGAGGTAATTCTCGCGAAGTGCAACAGCGCTTCTCCACCGTTTCGCGCCCGCGCCTCGCGCCCCGAGAGCGCATCTTGACGTGACGTCACGGCGCATATAAAAGATGCGGCCGCGGCGGACACGAAAGAGTACATCCGCGCAAATCGCGAGTGCCACACGGGTGGCCGCGCGCGGAGCGCGCGAGCGGCGCAGCTCCTCCGCGAACGCGTAATCGCATCTACTCTAGATAATCAAGGTTATATTGAGATCCAACCACGCGGGATCGAGCATGTAGTTGTGAATTGAAGATTAAGAATAAATAAGATTAGTGCTAGTGCACATGAAGTGGGTGTGATTAGCAATTCCATTCCCACTCCACACTCCATCCAGAACCAGCACTAATACACGGCCCAGCGCGCCGCGGACTTCTCGGCTGCCACGCTGCCAGGCTACAGCCAGGGAACAACACAGCGCCGGACGGAGTAGGGAATATGTAAGTGGCCGAGCGGTCAATTGCGAACCGCCTAATTTCGGTTTTCCGACGAAAGGCCGAGCAGAGCTATCCAATACCAAAACATAGGGGTTTGTCGCCCAACCGCCCCTCTAAATAACGGTCGGGCCATTACAACCTATCTGGTTTTTCTCCAAAATGCAACTCCGTCGGGGTGCATTCTGTTGTCTCGTGATGCGTTTCATTCATAATATTTATTATCATAGAAAGACAACGCACCAATCTGGTGTATTTTTCTGATAGAAACGTTTGAAAGCTGCGTCCCGATTCCCTATGAATTCATTCGACTACGTTGTTTTGAGGGTGGCGTACATACGAAAATCGGGTTTTATGCTGTTATCTTCTAGCTTCTTTATATCCATTTGGGTGAATAAAATGACCACCGTTATTCATGTTTGTCGTCCTTGGCTAGTTCGTGAAGATATTTTTGTCTTGGACATCGATGTATGGGTTTGATCTCACTCGATTCAGTCTGCAACCCATGCCTAGTTAATTTATGTCCGAGGAAATTTACATGTTTTTGTAAGAATTTTGACTTTGTGAAACTAATCGACAAGTTATGGTCTGTGTATCTTTGTAGCATTTTTCTTGAATAATCCGTATGCGATTCATAATATTTTGATAGTATCAATAAACCGTCGATATATGCTAAAAGGAAGAGGGAAAAATCTTGTATAGCTAAATCTAGTTCTCTGATTAATGCTGCACTACTTGTTTTAATGCCGAATGCGGCAACGCAAAATTCAAATACTAAGATTACTTCGATAAGATATGTGTCACCTTTTGAGATAATTCCGTCTTCTTAGCCATATCTACAGTCGATTTTGTTTAACTGTGTGTCCATAATCATACCTAGATTTTTGTACGAGTCATAACCAAGGATGCAATTTTTTATCGATTTCGGAACGATTATAAATATTATCGACATAGTGAGATGAGTGAGAAATGTTTTGATCAAAACCTGATATTTTAATCAAGCCGATGTCGATCCTACTGCTTCCTCAATCACTTCGCCTGCTACTGGGAGGATTTTGCAATTTTGAAACGATGACTTTTTTTTCGGAAAATTCCTCCGAAATAGCTAAGATTTTGCTATGTGTATTAATATCGTGTCATAGATGCTCCTCGGATCATCGACAATATCGAGTTGACGTGTCATTCATAAGTTGTATTACGGTTTTTCATGCTAGATCTTCACTGTAAATAACCTTGGGTAAGTTTAACTGTTTTTCATGATCACTTTTGCTTGGTTTTGCTTGCTTGGTTGCCTTCGTGTCATCAATCTGCATGAACCAAACTGTATAATTTTGTTGATTATTTCTATTATAAAATGGTTTTGGTTGGTTATTCCCAGAAGTCTCATTCAACGCTTGTTTTTGGGCATACATTTTTTGTCGTTTTGTCTTTTGATCAAAATCAGATGATATTCTGAACAAGGCATTTCTTTCTATTACTCACTGACCGAGAATCGCATACTAAATATCTCGACTGAAAATTTTGCTTATTTTCTTCATTAGTTCTTCATTATATGCCATACCCAACTACTTGGCCGAACTAAGTATGTATATTGCATGATTGACGCGGGATATGTTTTTCATGGTATCATAAGTCCCCAAATCGATTTTACGAAATGTGTTTCTTTGTATTCGCGTATTCCAATATCGATCGTGGAACCTTTCCTCAAACTCATTTATGTCATTCATTTCACTCTCTTGCAGATATCATCACTCTTGGACTCCATTTAAAGGGCCGAAATGCTCATTGACAACTCGTTTGATCAGACATCGTAACCAAGAAATATTTTTTCAATTCATTGAGAAATTTAATTGATCTATCGTTGTCCAATCCTTTGAAGGTGGATATGTCAAAGTGTGAATTCCGCGATCTCTCGCTGTGAGAGTGATTGGAGATTGAAGATAATCTATTTTTCAATCTCCGATTGACTTCTCTAATTGTATTCAAGCTTCTCCTTGTATTAGTGCCTCTCTGTTTACGTGCTGGATTATTTCAACCCGTTCCTGGTTTCTTTCGGCTCGTATCTTGTTGAATTTTCCCAAAATTGCATCGATATCTTTTTGTAGCGATTCGCATTTATTTGATAAATTATTGATTTTATTACTAAATTCATTTCTCAGCTCGAACATAGTTTTAATTTTCAATTGAGCTGGAAAACTCAGCATTATCGTGGTAAATTTCTCCAGCTTTTCGTCGCCTTTCTCAGTTTTTCATTCTGTCTCATCGCTGTTCTGTCTCCATAAGTTCTCGAACGATACCGATAATCCATCGCTGCTTGATTTTACCTGCGAGATATGATCTACTAACGCCGGCACTTTTCGCCATGTGGTTCTCCACATTCTGGTGGGTGGAATTCGGGAGCGAGCGATGTGCAGCTTTCAACATCATTTGCATCGAGTGATCGGAGACTCAACTCTGCCAATCGAAGAGCTTCCTACGCTCACTACCCAAGTCCAAGCTTTCATGAACTCTCGTCCAATTTGCCCTCTATCATCCGAGAAATCGGACTTAGTAGGACTCATTTCAGCGAATTTTCTTTACGGACATTTCTGCCGTCCCCGAACTTTTTGACACGGACTTAACATGGAAAACAAGTTCGAGATGAACGCTCATCCAACGTATGAGAAATGGCTTCTGGCTCCACTGGAAGAAGGAGGCCATGCATCCTTTACAACATCGTGGAAGATGTTTCCACGTTCAATGTCTCCTGGCCACCGACAACCTGGTGCTCGTAGTGGACTACCTCACATCACCCACCAAGTGGCCCCTTGGTCGTATCACGGCACTTTATCCTGGCAAGGATACCCTCGTCAGAGTCGTCGATCTCGAAACGATAGCCTCTTTCCATCTTCGAGCTCTGGACAAGCTTCTTCGCCTGCCCACGGAGTCAGAGGAGTTTCAAAATAAGTCTAAAGAACCTAATGATTGAGTCGCGTACTTTCGACATTCTGCCTTACACATGCTTTCCTCGAAACGTTCGAACATCTACGTTATGTTTTGAAAGTCTTTTGCAAGGTTATTATGACGGAGAATATACTTCTAGTCAGTTTCTGATTCAATAAGTCTTTAATTTTTGCTCTTAGTTTAAAGTGACTCACGTAGAATCCTCCGCATAAACTCATTCATGGCTAGTCAATAAGTGAGCAAATAATATGATACCTTTCGTTAACATTTTCATGGTTAAAAATACATCTTTTTGTCGTGTTCATCAGTATCAACAAGACACATGTAGATTGGTCAGATGTGGGCGTGAGTTTTGGCGTTGTAATTCTTTTTAATCCAAAAATCATCGTGGTTCTAGTGGCCTTCGGATCGACACTCATTTTATCTATATCGAGTCTCACCGTAATCGGTTTATTATCTTTGCAGTAATCAAAGTGATCTGGCCTTTTACCTGGTCATAAGTGCCGGAACATTTAGTCATGGATCTTCCCGGCACAGCGTTACCCAGTTTTTGATCGTTTTATTGTTGCTGAAGTTCTTCAACTGCTCGCGCCAACGAAACGGATGCAATAAACAATTGCATATTTTCAATCCGCGAGCCGTTGCAACGACTTTCGCCATCAGACAAATGCTTACCATCAAATCCGTAACCGAGCTCACGATATTGGCTCGCTTCTTATCGCCGATGATCCGCGCCATTCTTTATCCCCATAATAAAATTTTATCACTTTGTAACAATCTTGCGCCCGCGAAATTCCTTAGATTTACAATTGAATGAAATCATATTTTTCGTTTACGCTTTCACATACATTCGTTCATCGACTCAAAACAAATTCCAGATCCTCGGCATACCCTGAGCTCCGGGGTTCCTTCAAGAACACCCCATCCCAACAGCATGTATGTGGAAATTAGAAGCTTAAATTCCAATTTCAAGATGTAAACTCATGAAATTGGCTAATATGAACCTATTCATACAAAAGTGTGATCACTAGATGCATCATTCCATAACAAACACAAATATATAGAGTTTTCTTGGATTGGTTGATATTAGCTAATTTTATGAGTAAATAACTTGAAGTTGGAATTCTGCCAACCGGTCAATAGCTGTTCGAACCTTAGCTAAGCAGTTCTACAATATAAGTGGATTTCATGAGTGAACATTCATAAATAATAGTCAAGGAAGTGAACCATAACATTTTCTTGTTATAATTAGAAAAATGGTAGGAAATTCATTTACCGTTTATTGTGTATATAACTGGTAAATCTTGACATGTACCGATTTTTTTGCATATATTGGTTACGATGAGCAATCAAGGAATCTGCCCACTGTGAAACTACTCTGGATACTTTTTTCACATAATAAGCTAACTTCTGGTGGGTATGAGATCCTGATCCGGGTGATTGAAAACAAATTTCGCTTAATTTAGAGTACTAAAGTGACTATCATGATGGTCATATGACCACCTAAATATTGGAAAAATAGCAACTTCGGGTCTCTCGCAGTATAGGCTATAGAACCCAAAAAAATCTGGAAAAATTTTTGTGACATCATGGGACCCCAAAGAATCTCCAAAAAAATTTTCAGATTGTTGGATTACTATTTCTCACTCACTTAACAGCGAATCACCTATATATACTTATATTTGTCACGCCTCCAGTCCGAAAACCTACTCTCATGCAAGAGAGCTCCATCACCTCACTTGCATTGTATATATAAGCGAAGTGATGGGGCTCACTTTCATAGGAGTAGGTTTCTATGCTGGAGGCGTGGCAAATAATAAGAGAAAGATGTAATTCACAAGACAATACCAACATTTACTGTTAACTAGGGATGAGGTTACACAATGAAGTCGCGCGTCCGTGTCGCATCTCATGCGCCGGAGCGAGAAGAAGCAAACAAGTCAACGAACGAGAGAGAGAGGAAGAATATTTGAGAATATTTGGCGCGGTACTCATTAATTTCAAGTATTTCTTGATAAGCTTGATAAGTATATTCAATACTTATCAAGTATTCATATCCTTTTGCCATTTTCTAAGCATTTTCTCGTAGTAGGTGAAAATATCTCTGAAGTCAATCCTAGAATGGGAAATTCATTGAACGACGAATACTAATATTCGTATAATTGGGAAATTTATTGAGTCTGTTAACAGAAAAAAACTGCAAATAGCATTGAGAAAAATTAACCCAAAGTTCAATAAATGATGAATGGGCCCCCGAACTCGACTCATTATTCTTCGATAGGAATTAAGAACAATGAAATTATTCAGATTCAATCCAATATCCTATGTTTACGAGTTTTTACAATCAAATTATTTGCAAAGTAAAATTATGACAGAAAACACACGCTTCTCGGGCTGGATTTCAACAGTTATCTTCCAGCTGATACAATGGGTAGCATGGCTGACTAGAATTCCGAAGGATACTGGTTCGAATCCCAGCCCAAAGAACGTGCATTTCTCTTCTCATAGTATCATCTTCTCAATAATCAAAAATAGTTCATGAAAAAATCAATATTCAAAGTTATTTAGATTCGTGTCTAACCTAGAGTGGAAGGATCACGCTTCAGCTCCATGAGTATTGTAAATCACATAACGAACCCATATTTACAGATAATGGTCCATGTCTTGGATGGAGAGACGGAATATTTGCATCATACCAGTGGTTACATTATAATGAAGCTCTCCTGAGAGCCAAGAATTTCGGTTCAGGTATCATTTCTAGTGGATTACGACCAGGAAGTCATAATCTCATTGGCCTCTACAGTAGAAACTGTCCAGAATGGATACTGACTGAACAAGCTTGTTATACATACTCATTGGTTCTTGTACCACTGAACGATACTTTAGGACCAGATGCTTGTGCTTTCATCATCAACCAGGCTGAAATAAGCCTTGTAGTTTGCGAAGACGATCAAAAATGCAATCTCATCATCGATAAAGCTCCAAGGTGAGGTTCTCTTATCAAAACTCAAACTTTTTGTTCGGAACTATTGGATATTCAAGAACGCGACGATATTAGGATCATGAACTGTAGAAACTTACTAACAGATTCACAATCCTAGATTCACTGTTCCATCATACACATATACTACTGTTGGATGATGATCCAACTCAGTGAATCCAGATCTAGATGAAGCAAATCAGCTCAAAAATCCTAACTCAAAATCCTGACCTCAACATGACCGAGTCCTAATTTCTTTTCAAATCCCTTCATTTTTACCTCTTTTTGAAAATTGAATCCAAACAAAATCATGAAAAGTTGCGGAGACTTGACTTGAAAAACCGAAAGAATTGAAAGAAGAATAGGTGGGCACGATGGCCAGACAGTGACCTGCTGTCATATTCCATGTGAAATCTAACGCCAGGTCATTGGCCGTGCTTGACCATAGTGCTCCGTTATCGTCTCTGTATCTAATGACTCGGTGTCATATTCCTCATGCAAGGTATGAGTGAATATGTCGTCGGATCCAACGAACCTGACCTGACGATAGCACCCCCATTTCTATGAGACCCCTCATGCGATCCTCCTAAGATCTTGAAACTTATCAAGGCTTTTACTGATCTAGAATTTTCTCGAAGTTATTTTGATTTATCATCATTAGTTGAAATTTATAACGAGTGTGCATGGCCATCAAACAGGTAGTTAAAATGAAATTTCAATTGAGAATGTATAATTGATTGGAAATTGATCAGTATTGAAATGATTGGTGAATGAGTGTAAAAATCAGGGATGTCTTATTTTGGGTTATGTGTAAGTTGCGAAATCATAAGAGTTTTTATATGTCTTTTTATCATTTTATTTTCTATGGACCCATCAATTTATAATCAACAGTGTATCTTATATCGGCTAAATGTAATGCTAGAAATTTTCGCATGATTTTTCGATAATAAAAATGTGATTACCATGGTGGTCTTTGGTAAACACAATCATCATCTGTTCAGTTAAACGTGGTACACTGTGTCACTAACTCACAGTTTGATCTATTGAAAGTAAAGTTTTTGTATCAATCTCAATAGTCATATACAGTGTAGGAACAGATAAATAAGTTCATCGTGTGCGACTGCTGGATTTTTGATGTGATGGGGGGTCAACGAATTTCAGATAAGTACTTTTCCAACCTATCTTTTTGAATATGTATATCCTGTAAGAATTTGATTCTTTGTGGTTAATTTGTATTTCAGGTAAGCTGTACAGGCACGTCAAGGACAGAAATCTCATTGAAAACAGCGAATAACTGTAAGTGGAAAATTTTTGTTATTTTTCTCATATGGTCTGATTTTGGACAATAAGTGTTCAGAATTGAAGTTCTTACAGATGAAATGCTTGTTGTGGACCTGACGTCCTGACCTGACGTCCACTCCTTTTTCCTACCTACCCGCCTAGAGCTAGTTTGTTCCCCCCAGAGAGTTATCGTTGGGGGCAGAGCTCTTCACGCTCTGGAGGAGAGGCATGTGATCAGCATGCTCTCCTTCGCCCAGCCCTGTAAATATATAAATAATTATTAAAGGCCCCAGAGTACCTATGTAAACATTGTTTACTTACCTGGGCGGTGAGGCTATGCTCACCGCCAAGTCCTGGTAGAGGCTCGCTGCTGGTCCCTGGTCCTGGGTGGTCGCTCCAGCCATGGAGCAGACTACTAACTCCCGTTTTCCCTTGTCCTGGAGGTGCTGCTGACGTCCAGGAAGCAGCTGATGAGGACTGCCTGTCTGCTGCCGCTGCACCTGCAAACACAGCACAGTCACTATGGGGCCCGTAGGACACTGGGCGACGGACCGGCGGTCACCCCCAGGACCCAGGAAAGCCGCCCCGGAGACGACTTTCCCCCGGAGATCCGGAGTGGGGGCAGCCAGCGCGCGGCCATGACACGAGGGCCGAAGAGCGATCCGCGCGCCCCGGCCCGGGCCCGAATTGCCCGTACGCGGGCACTCACGGGTACTCGCCGGAGCTCCAGGCGAGGAGCTCGGCTTGAGGATGCGCGGGCGCACGAGGAAACCGTCACCGAGGCGAGCGCGACGCGGAGATTCAAGCCACCATGTGTGCGAGCGCGAGAGAGACGGAGCTAAGGCCGCGTCACACGTGGGAGAGCCGGCGGCGCGCGGAGCGGCGGGGCAAGAGCTCGCGCGGGGGGGGGACGCTAAGACCATTAGGCAAGGCGCGCGCAGCCCCTCAGGTGTGGGCCTCGATGCGCGTAGAGCCTGGGATGGGTTATGGCGATGCGCGAAGGGAAATATCGATGCGCACGTGCGATATACGTGCGCAGTTGGGTAATTCTGGCTCGTCCGGCCCCGGAATACCCCGCGGCACATCTTAATGTAAATTTAATCATAATTGATTGTACCTGGTAGTATGTAAGGTCGGCCGCGTGTATATAGACATATATTACGAAATTGAATGTCGCGGGCAATCGCGACTACGGCGCTCGCGTCGACCGGCGACCAATCGGGTAATTTAGCGAGGTGCGCGGGCCCGGAAGATTATGTAATTGGTTGGGAGAGATTCTGGCGGCGCCGGGAGCGCAAGGGATTAGACCTTATGCAAATAAGGCAAGGTAGGGATGGAGAGGACGCGGCCTCGTGGCTCGTCCTCGTTCATTCTAGTTCCGGCAGTATCCTGTGCTACGTACGTTTTTCCGTATTCAGGCAGATAGCCACAGCGAACTAGAAGATTTCCCGAGTAGTTCATCGATTCAGAGATTCTCCACATACGGTGATACTTGTGCTTTTTAAGCCGATGCCATGGCCCCGGTGGGCCCCGGGAAACCGTCCGCCCGCGGTTCCGCGCGACCCGTGAACTGATTGCTGTACCTCGCAAGCGATGCGGCTCCGCCATTTTATGGTACCGAGAGCTGGCGCTCCCGCGATGGTTCGCGATCCCCGCCATATTATACGAGCATCTCAATAATTGTAGAGTCACGGCGATTTGGTTGTTGCGAGCGAGCGTCGTTTGAATAATTTAGTGATGCTGATGTATGCGGAATATAGAGTCAATAAATTCAATTCATGTTACTTACCGTGTACTGTGTTCCTCCTGACTTTCCCCAATATGATTGACTATATTAATGATAATTATTATTGTGAATGAGTATTCAAGGAATTCTTAGTCAACGAACAGTGAGTAAGTGAACGGTTAGCGAGCCGGCGGTCACGTCAGGCTCCTAACCTAGTGTCCTGTGTGTGCCCTCTTCGGAGACGGCACCCAGGGGAAAGCTCGAGTCAGTCGAGGAACTCCGAGGAGTACTCCTGACAGGTGGAATTCCCTGAGCCCTAATGAGTGGAGATTCGGCCATCTCCCCGACCCTTCCCGACCCTGACGAGTCTCTAGCCAGGTGTTTCCTTCAAGTTAATTAATTATTGGAATGTTAAATTAATAAAGCCGTCATTGTCATTCATATATTGAGTGAGGCACTTCATGCCTGGCGCCCGGTAATTTAATCACTCAATCGTATGTTGTGCTACGTTTGCAGGCCGAACAAATGCAACGTCACACACTCAATTATCATAGAATTCTGATGTATATGCGTCACTTCTGCTTGGATACATGTTGTCATTGCTTCAGTATCCAAGCACAAAGTAAAAAGTCGCAAGCCATGCCTTTTTTTCATTTTTTTCATGTTATACCCTATACGAGTAAGACATGAAAGTGAATATTGGTAACTATACATGTATTTACTCTTTCTGTATATGTTTCAGGATCAATTCAGCTGCAGTGTCCAGGGTTGAGTGTTGAAGTACAGTGTTGTGAGTGTCAATGCGCCTCAGATGACATATTGTGATTTGCGTCAAGAAGTACGCCTCCAACCCGAGGTATTCTAATCAATATTTTGAGAGTTAGGAAGTGTTAGACTCTGGGACTGTGGGGACAGCCTATTCTTGGGCCGAACTAACATTAATAAAAGTTTGGCAAGATTGGTGAACCGGTTCTCAAGTGACTAGAGAAAGTGTGAATATCATTAACTAAGAAAAGGCGAGCTGATTCGATTCATGGAGATATATTTCTGAATATATGGTGTTAAACACAGTATGAATCTGAACTTTAAATATGGATAATTCAATAAATCGAAGACTGTGATTTAATTTTGTTTTCATACAATGCAATTCATCAAACATAGTTTATTCAGAAGATATAACTGTTTAATCATATTCAGAATTATACTAAAAAGAATGTTCATAAACTTGAGAGATTAATATTGGACTTGAATGTTGCATAATCTAATTTTTTTTATTCAAAAATTCACGTTTTTTCATGAATTTTATCTGAAAACTTGATTTGATTTAGCTTGCTTAAAGTTCATACTGTCTATGTAATATGGTTTATTCTTTCGTTTCATTCGTACTGATATTGACCATCGCTTTTTTTAATTTCCTCTCGATTTTCGTAGAGCTATCTAGAACGAACTGTGGTGAACACAGATTATGTTTATCGTTAATGGTCAGTATGGATCTTTTCGGAACAGCCTCATGACTGAGGGCAACACGACCTCTACAATGACGAACCTCAACAATGTTATAGTGAATCAAGAGGATGTCATCTATATCAAATGCATCCGAGCTTTGAGCAACTCGCTCGATCGCACGCCATATATCATCGCGATTTAGTTCACTCACAGGTCCGAAGGAAATCCAGGCTGATCCGTGCATAAATCTCACCATGTGGATCGTTAAACCAATTATATTGGATGGCGAGGTGTCGGAAATCAGGTTGTAGTATAGCTCCTGCATCGCGCTTCCCAGCCAGCTAAAGATGTCGATGGCTAGTGTTGGTGGCGAGATTATACTGTCCACAATATGGTGGCCCGAGAGTCGGAACCGCTTGAAATAACGAGTGGATTCCGATTTGATGGTGATGTGGCGTACACCGGACGACTCATCGCGTTGACGCGTGCTGTACCCGTGCTGTAAATTAACAGCTTTAGAAATAGTATAAATGTGTGAAGTGTGCAAAGGTTCCCAAAAGTACCCTAATGTCGAAAGGTATATACTTAAGGTCTATCTCAACCCTATTTTTGTTTTTGTCATCGTCATCATCATCATCATCATTATCATCGGCGTCGCCCTCGGATGAGGATTCGGTATCAGAGTCTGATGTTGAGTCTGATTCCTCGACAGACGTTA
Source organism: Aphelinus atriplicis (assembly GCA_020882685.1). Taxonomy (NCBI): domain Eukaryota; kingdom Metazoa; phylum Arthropoda; class Insecta; order Hymenoptera; family Aphelinidae; genus Aphelinus; species Aphelinus atriplicis. Next base: position 265,548 of record JAJGQD010000027.1, read on the forward strand.
CAGAGGTACGCCTTGAGTGGGTTACCCGTTACGTGGTTCTGATGATTGACCGAGTGGAGCCTCGACCATGGCGGTTGGTGCATCACAAGAAGACGCTACACTATTCATGATGGTGTCAAGATTTGACACATTTATAAGCTTTGAAGATTAATTTGTGTCTTTTATGAATCAAAGAAAACAACCAATATGATATCAGTAAGAAATTTACCCATGAATGATGCATCGGCCATTAAGAGTATTTCATCGCCGGCCGCATCGGTCGTCACCTCGTCTACTAGCTGGAGGGCTGTCGATATACGAGCGAGTCGATATACGATATACGTATATTAGCATAATTTTCGAGAAACCGTAAGTCTGACTACAGAAGATCAGTATAATTCAAACAATTAATAACTCACCAGTGACTGATTGGGGTGGTGGTGATGATGGTGGTGGCGGAGGGGGTGGGGTTTGGGGTAGGGGGTACGACGGGAGTGGTGGCGATGCTGAGTCTATCAAGTAATGCAGGGTTCAAAATGATGTTTATAATTTCGGCGGCTATTTCTTGCTTCTTTTCTGAAACTCCGCGTGCTTGGGCCTTCTTGATGACGGTTAGAATGACTAGGTCATTTTATAGTCCTGTCATCATTTTGACATCTTATTAACCGTATTAGAAACTGTAAAAATTTTGAAATATTTGAAATTAAAATACCCCAAAATTTGAGAGTAGAAAATTTTGAATTTGATACCAAATAGTGTAAATTGTCTTGTATAGAATGAAAGAAAACGTGTATGATTCGAGAATAAATATTTTTTGCGATCGTGTTCAATTCCCGGTTCGATCAATTTTTTCATTGTTTCAGAATGATTTTGAACATGTGATGACTTTACAAATTCATTTTTATTTATTATCGATATTATTTTCTATTTCACATGCTATTAGATCACGAAATTGATGAATATTTAGTAATGAAATTCTTATATTCAAAATCATGTCAACAATAATTTTCGTTTACGTATGGAAAAAAATGCGGGCGTTGCGACGACAATATAGCCAACAATATAATGCGGACCGGGTTCGATTCCCGGTCCGAACAATTTTTTTTCCATTGTTCGAAGATAAATTCAGACATTTGATGACTTCACAGATTTGTTTTCATTTACTTTCGATTTTCTTTTTTCTATTAGTCAGAATCAGTCACTCGCTATAAATGAATATTGAAAATTTTCATTGGAATTATTAGTAAATATTTTAAAGAACATACTGACGCTTATATATATTATAACTTTATATATTACTATGTAGTCCACCCGTAGGCTACCAAAACTGAGGTCCCGATGTCTGATTCAGCATGTCGGTTTTTGTCTCATTCCAAAGCTTTCTCTTTGAGGAAGCAGAATTACAACATAATCGAGAATATATTTCGTTATGATGATGAACTTTCGTCAATCCAGAGATAATATCTATTAGGTAAATTCATTAGGAAAATAAATAATTCATTTTCCCTAAATTCTCACAATGGACATGAGAGCTTATTCGATGTTCTTTCGATCGGACATACCCAAGATCACACAATACCATTTATTTGTCTCAACACATTGAAATTACAAATCAGAACAAAAAATTTTAAGTACATACTCCACTCCCACGCATCGACATTTTTCCAATTCTCACGATGAAAACTGGAAGCACTCAATCAGCTCTATCGATTTGTCAGAACAGAATTTTCGTCACGAAGCCGATTCACAGATTTTTTTTACGATTTATGAAGTACAACTTGCTAAAAGTCAGTTTTTCCATATTTCGCGCCTACGCATAAATTTTTTCAAAATTTTCATTCTGGATATTAAAGCCCATTCGATGTTCTTTCGATCGGATATACTCGAAATCACACCTTATTATAATCTCACGTATCTTTCACAACGCATCAGAATCACAGATTGGACCATTAATTTTCATGTACATACTTCACGCACACGTATCAACATTCACCAATTCTTCACGATGAAAACTGTAAATGCTCGATCAGCTTTATCGATCCGTTAGATCAGAATTTTCATCACGACGACGATTCATAAATTTTTTTAACGATTTATGGAACACACCTTGAAAAAAGTAAGTTTTCCTCATATTTGACGCCCACACTGAGAAAAAAAGTCAGTCAAAACAACTGCCACCGCCAATGAATACAAACAACTACTGCGGTGCCATTGATTGAATTGGTGAGAATTAATTGTAACAATTGTTCTTTACGTTAAAACGACAGAATATTGGTTGGAACAACCCATAGGACTTTTCATAGAATTGAATTATGCATAAGTTAATGCTTGATCTACTATTTTAAAAAAGAACTAGATGTACATGAATATGATAGAGTTATTTTTTAAACCTGATAATGTTCCTAGTAATTGAGATTTTCAGTTGTCCGCTTTGCTATATAGGCTCATTATTATATGTTCGTATAGGGTTAGAAACAGATATGCACACTGACTCACATATTCTGTGTGCTTCTGTATATATATATACCAGCCACGTTACTTTGTGTGCTTTTCGTGCTTCTGCGCAGTGTCTATTTCTCTGCCCGGAATCGGATCGGATCTGCCAATAGCTGGTCCTAATTACAATCTGAGCACGGAATACTTTGTTGAAATGAATAGTTGTGTGATTACGATGGCAACGATCCAGTGAATTTTAGATTTATAATGTACGCATGATACTATAAATGAACTAAAGTAGATGGAAAGAGAATCAAAATCTGCGAAAAACGCGGTTATACTCTGAACTCGCGCTAACGTAGCAGCGTTCTTTGTTTACATCGTGCAACCGGCCGCGGCGACGCGGACGTTTGTATATGCACTGAACTCGTGAATCCGATCGAGTAGCCATGGCAAGTCAGTCTACTTTATCTGATGTACTACAAGCATTTTATCACCATCAAATGCACCCAAAAAAGCTACCAACCCAATAGAAAAATGCACTGAAATTGAACCATCAGAAGATATACAAGCCAGTATTGAATGGTTGAAAACTCAAGAAGAACCTTGGGAAGAAGCTCAAAGACACTGGAAAGCTACAGCTAATTAAAGACGTACGTTGAAATTGAAAGTGGATTGGGGGATAAAATATCTACTATTTATAATGAATAGCCTATTTTGAAATGCCCAAATGGATATCTTCTGATTGCAGAAGATTTTTCATTTCGCAAATTCTGTGATGATTCTAATCCAATTGAAAATTTTAATGAGTTTTTCACTTAAGCCTTGCACGTAAAACCTTTGCAAAAAGAAGAATATTGTGACACATTGAAAGGCATGCTGGAAAATGAAAATTTAAAAGAAGGTATAGTTTTTTGTAATGAAGAAATAACAATATATTAATTTTTTACTTTATGTTTTGATTTTAGAATAAAAGGAATAGTTATTATCTTTTCAGTGAAAAAAGATCCCGTTATACTTATATTCTACTCTAATAATGAACAACTTTTTTTACTTTTTTTATTTCATTCAATCTTTGCTACATAAAATGGAATCATATATTTGAATGTTCTACACTTTTATCCATTATAATTGGAAAAGTATCATACGTTTAAAGTTTCTGTACATAAAAACTTGTTAAGTTTTTTTTTTTCCAAACGCACAGTCATTTATGATAAAAAACAATATTTTGGTATGTTTTATTCGAGCAAAAGCTTAGAAACATTTCATTTATGTAATAAAACACTCACAGATGATGGGATTTTGATTCGATTAATGCTTTTGTGTATTATACTACCATCAACTGCGAGATTTCCAGCAGGGAGAAACAAAAAATGGAAGCCGTCTGCGGTGGAGAGTTTGAAAGGGATAGTTACGCGTACAAAGGTTACAATTCTATATTTTGCAATTTATTTCAACTTTGTTAGTCAATCATTTATAAAATTCAAAGGTTACCTTTTCTACAATAGCGATTGTTTACTGGAATAGTATTTAGTTAATATGTATACATTTTTTTTAATTTTATGAATTATATATTGTAGATTCATGGTGATATTGAAAAAGTCAAAGCAGACCGACATCAGTATGCGAAGAGCAAGAATATAACTGTTCAACCTTATATTATTGTTGTAGAAGAAGATGATTATGCAGTCGATTTAAAACCACAAGAGCACACATAAAACGTTGAAAGCTTTAAAGAACCTACATTATGTAGAACCAAAGATTGTGCACGTTGCAACTGTGTTACAATCCAAAAGAGTATCAAGGGTGAAAAAACAATATAGACAAATGAAACTTACAGTTACAATGATACCTTTGGAAGAAATTTTAAAAAAATTTTTAGAATTACCCAATGTTTTTTCTGCGATAACAGGTTATATTAAAAAAATGAAAGAGTGCGATTGTATATATCCTATTTATAAAAGTGATAGATGGAATGAGCTTAAAGAAAAGTATGGTAGAAAAATAGTATTACCTTCAACTGTGTACGGGGATGATTTTGAAGTGAACAATCCTCTTGGATCTCACCATGGTATAAATGAAGAACATGGGATATATTGTAGTATTAGCGGCTTGCCACCAGAATATGCTAGCTTACTAGAGAATATTTTTTTATTTCATTTATGTAAATCTTCACATAAAAAGAAAACATCTCTTTCGAAGATTTATAATCCAGTAATACAACAAATAAAGTATTTACAAATCAATCCAGTTAAAATAATAGTGAAAGATCAATTCGACATGGTATACTTTGATTTATTCAATTTTTCTGGTGACAATCTTGAATTACACTACGTTCTTGGATTCAATGAAAGTTTCAACACCAAGTATCCATGTCGGCTTTGCTATATGAATAAGCTACAATGTCAAACAGCGAGTAAAGAAGATACTGAAGAAATGCGTTCCACTGAAAAGTACAATGATGATGTTGCTGCAAAAAAAATGGTGTTAAGCAAGAATCAGTATTCAAAAGCCTACCTGGTTTTGATATTTTCCGTCATGTTTCTTTCGATCCAATGCACGACCTTTTTGAAGGCATTTGCAGATATGAATTAGCGATAATTCTTAATTATTTAATATTTGTAGAAAAACATTTCATGTACGTACAATTTGAACAAAGGATGGAACAGTTTGATTATCATAGTAAAATTAAAAAAAATGTTACGCCTACTATTGAATTAGAGCATATTCAAAATAAAAAACTCGTAATGAGCGCATAAGAAATGTACTTTTTGATGAACAATTTGAGATTTTTTGTTGGTGATTTAGTACCAAGCTCCAGTGAGGCATGGACATTATACATTTCTTTACACCAATTGGTTTCTCTAATTATATCACCATATTTTACTGATAATATCATTGCTGATTTGGAAAAACAAATAGAAGTACATCACAATCTAAGAAGTTTAGGTCCTCCTCGTCCGTTTTCATGTATAAGATACGAAGGAAAACAGAGATTTAAAAAAAATTGCGCAATCAGTTACATCAAGAGTTAATGTATCTCTTACGATAGCAAAAAGGCGCCAATTAAAGCTTAATTATAGATTTTTAACTAGTCATGGGTTCGGTAAAAGATTGGAATGTGGTAGAACTATAATGAAAAGTATATTGCAACGGTCTCGCCATCCTAACATACACACTTATAGCAAAAGTAACCACACATTCATACGTCCCACACGCTCGGCCCGGAGGCGGAGCTTTCCCCCGCGATACGACTGGTCGAGTTGCGCATTAGCTCATTGCGCAGCGCCGCAAGCCCGGAACACCGGCCAAGCTAGCGAGCTCCGCGCGATCGAGCATTCTCATCTCGCCCAACACATTGGAAAGAAGCCTTACGAGCTACCGCACCGAGAATCAACCGCGCCAGCGACACGTGACAACGACGAGGAGGTCGACTTTGACGAACGAGTAAGTAATTACAGGCGAAAGCGTTGGGAATAGCCCTCAGGCGAAACCAACGCGAGTAAAGTAATTCAGTAGCCAACGTATTAAGCACCAGGTGTAACCCCTCAAAAATCTAGTCAACGACTCGGACAGAGTAGAGGATTCTTGAGTGCCGCGTCGCGTCTTGTCCCTCCCCTGCTAAGCCACGCCCGCGATTAGAATTAAGAAATTAGATAGAAACGCACGCGACTAGTCCTAATTATCCAGTTATAACCACACTAAGACGAAAATTAATTGCGTGAGTAATCACGCAATTAGTTTCTCTGCTTTCATTCACAGAACGTCGCAGGCGTGACGCCGTCGCCTGCAACGCTGTATCACACGGCTCAAGGAGCGCCCATTACTGTGACCTAGCCGATGGTTGTGGCACCATCCACACAAGCGCGCAAAGAATCACCTAACCCTATCACATCTCTGTACCACCAAACCAGTGGACAAGGTGCGCGTCAAATAGAAGCCCAGTTCTCAATATCCTGCGTAATTGATTTGCCCCTCGCCTACCTCTCCTGCGCCTGTGTCCAATTCTATCACTATAAAATAAAAATGCAACACACCCACTGTGTTTTCTTTTAATTGCAATTATTATGCACTTGGAATCGCTTCACGATTCAATTTTAATTCAAGTTAAAAGGACGACGTTGCAATATTGTTATTACAAGATTATCAGCATTTTAGAAGTATGATAACAGACGATATAAAACATAATTATACACTAATTTCTTGGGTGTCACTACATGGAACTACATATGCACCAAATTTAATTTTAGTTCAAAAAGTAGACATTTCAAAAATTATTTTTGCCGAAATAGTTCATGTACTGTTCAATAATTGCTCTAAAGATGTAATTTTTTTATGCAAAAGTATAAAAACAATTGAATATCCGACTCATTTTTGTGCATACCCAGTCGAACGTACAGATGAGTTCTTGCAAATTTCTTATGAAGTTTTAATAAATAGGCTTTATTCTTATAGTTTATGTAAGTTATCTAACTCAAAAATGTATGTTTCTTGTTTGATTAAATAAATACAATTAACCATATAATTATCGATTTTTTTTCCCAATTCGTTTTTTAACATGAATTCCGACTCAATTAAAAGAAAGATATGAATGTAATTCTCCTTTCGAATTCAGTGGCTTCGATTGAAGTTCTTCTATTAGCCGCTCCAGCTCCCGTTCCTTTCTCGCAAGTGGTTGGAAAATGGATCGATATATAAGGCCGATTAAGTTCTTAGTATAACAACATGTATATGCGAACGAACCACTGCGATGCGTCTATATATATATATATATATATATGCGAACAAACCACTACGATGCGTCTAATATTGGTAATTACGATTGCGTTGTAAATGCGAGCGAAATAATATAATCAATGATAAGGGTAGAATAGGGTGTAAAATGTGTAATTTGTGAAATATCTAATGCGCTTCATTGATTCCTACAAATTTCTGATATTATTCCAGATCCACGAAGCTGCCTGCTCCACCATTCATTTACATCTCTACGTGAAAAAAAAATTTTTCATCCATTCTTGATATGTTGAATGGTTGTATCAATAATATTCACAATTCCATTAAAAACATTTGCATTAAATCGATACCGCATTTCATTGTTTCAAGATATTATTTCTATTGGTTCAAAATCGTATGTGTATTATTACGATCTTTACGATCGTCCAGTTGACTACCACGGCCATTGAATTGAAGAAAAGAAGTCATTGTGGGTATTTATTGGCGCGGGGCAGTTGTTCTGACTGACGTTTTTTCTCAGTGCATGCATCAATTTTCCCAAAATCCTGACCATGGATCTGAAAGCCCATTCCATGTTTTTTCGAGGGGGGAAAATGAGTAGGGGAACAGAACCAAACTAGTTCAAACATGTTGAATTAATAGAGTAGCCAATCAGAATGGAGGATTCTAAGGTAAAACAATTTTTTTTTCATAATCTATCCAGTGTTCAGCATTACTTTTGTTTTCGTAATTTTTTTCATTTTCACATATATAACACGATTATTTGGGTTGTCTAAATTGAAAAAGAGGTCAAATTTTGAAAAATTAGATCTTGAGTAAATTTAATATCTCACACATACATGCATATGGAAATCTGAAGAAAAATTTGGGTGTTCTGGTGATAGAGATCAATAATTCGTCCAAACAAAATCACAAACAGAATTTTGACTGTGCCCACTTGACATGGAACGTCCTCTATGAACCATTCCAAATTTTTTCCAGTGGAAAACCTACTTTAATCCAAATTCACAAGAGAAGGAGTTCCCCTCATTTATTAACAGTTAGTCGATGACATGTTTGCTAGAGTTAGTCATGCTCAAACCACCGTAACCAACTTAACCAAGCTAAAGCACGGTACAAATTATATTACGATAGATTACTCAATATTGAAACGTTTAGGTCAGATGATTGGGTATTTATTATTCGAGAGGTTAAGGGTTCTAAATTTAAAAAAGAATACGATGGTCCATATGAGATCATAAATATAACAAGCGAAACGAACGTCGAACTACAACTAACAAATAAAGTAAAAATCGTACACGTAAATAAATTGAAGCATGTATATATCAGAATTGAATGAGTGCGTGTTTATTATAAATAAATCACGATAAATAATTATATAGGTCAAGCAACTTCTTCCACAAAGTTTCTGATCGTGGATAGTATTCTGTCCAAACTCACAGGCTTTTTCTACGCGATATGCTGGAAGATTGATATCAATGCGAGATAATGAACGTAGACAGAAATAATCATGTTAGAAACTGTTCTCTTACAAAACAGCTTCACCATGCGAGGTCGCGCTGCAATGCACTCGCGAAAAAATATACATGGCATGTAAAATACCCGAACCTACACTTCATTACAGCAAAATTTCAAAATGCGTCGAGCGAGAGATAAATTTATAAAAGGACATCTGTTAGTCATCAAGAGCACTCTATAAGTATTCACTCGTTTCCCAAACTGTCGTGAATGTTGGTGGCTTGATGAATCTATCAATGTGTTGAAAGGTCCGACATACATAACTACGATCACTTAAGATTAGTTTTGTCAAGAATGTTCTATCGAAATAACTTTAGTTATATTTGGGACTAAGAGTTTGAGTCGACTAGCAGACAAAGTGCCCAGAGCTCCTCAAAATTTGTCCAGATGTGACGTATATTATGTCCGACTGATTCACTACCCAGCGCAAGCACGGTCCTCTGCACTCCTCAGCGTAGCGTATATTACGTCCAATATGACGTCGATGTGGCTTAGTAAGTATATAAATACTCTCCTGAGATTAAATTAACACTCTATAGGCGAGTGGAGTTTTTGTAGCAGTATTAGAAATGAGAGCCTCTGTCTCGGTCAGAGTTTATGAGAAAGTTGATCGAATCAGTTTTGCCTTGGTAGAGTGTTAAAAGTGGGAGTAGGGTATAAACGGTGGTTTGAGGGAATGCGAGTTGGAATTGGGGGTATAGACGAGTGTTGGAGAGTCTATTTGCGATTTCGTTTGCCAGGTATTCTCACGCGACTGTAGGATCCAGGGCAGAGTAATAGATTTTGATGGGCTATGGATCGATTGAAGGGGAAGAGTCAGATAAAGGTACAGTAAGGTGCTGAGCGAGTCTGATCAGAATTACTTCGTTTATTAAATGCATTGGGACGTCCGAGTTCGTCGAATTAGACAACCCTCCCGAGGATTCGGCATACTAAAAAATCATGGAGTATATATTATACCTGATGTTTCTCTGTTACAAATTTCGAACTGATAACATGAATATTAAATACAGTAATATGAAATCCAATGATACATTCCAGTTTATTTTGTCATTGGTGATACGGGAAAGCACTGAAATCTAGCAACATATGTCAAGTATCCAACTAGTATGATTACACAGCTCCACAAAAAAAAAATTTAACCAGAGACTGGATCACACTATTTCTATGTATTTTTGGCTGCTGAATCTGAATTCGAGGTCCATTTAGCGACATCACCTCTGTGTTTAGACATAACCTCAAAAAAAAATTTTTCAAATCATCATTTTGATCAAACAGAAAATTTTTTCAGATTTTATGTAGAAAATAAGATAGAAACTGTTCCCGGTATTTTTTCGATTCGTCGCATAGTTTGCGAGTGAAAAATTCATGAAATTATAAATTTTTAATCCGGTCCACTTGCCGTCAAACTTTCTCAATTTTTACTCAAAAACTATGCGATGAATCGAAAAATCGCTAGAGATAGTTTTCTTTTATTTTTTCATGTAGAATGGAATGAAATTTTTTTTTCTGCAAAATATTGATTTCATCGATATTTCGGCCACCATATTTTTGAGGTTATAGCTAAACACAGGGGTGATGGAGCTAAACGGACCTCGGATTCGGATTCAGCAGCCAAAAATACATATAAGTAAGGTGGTCCAGTCTCTGGTTCAATTTTTTTTTGTGGAGCTGTGTTATCGGTCCGACTACACCATGAATATTTTTTCAATATTCACTTAATCATTGCCGCCATTGAAAATGACAACGCAGATTGATTTGCTAATGTTAAGATAATGAAGTACTGAAATCACAAATCCATGTCAAGTACTTAAGTAATATAGTTTTGTAGAAGTTTAGTAGAAAAATTATAAATGATTGAAATCAAATAAAAAACTACTCGAGCAGTTTATGTTTATCATAGTAAAAAATGAATCTTTGAAAAAGGTATACGTGGACGACAAGTAGGTTCCGTATCCTATAGTTAGTTGTTGAATAAATTCTCATGCGACTAAATTTGTTTCTGTAAAAAGAAATTTTAATATCTCCGTTTAGTCTCAGTCCATCCAAATGCATGTAAAATAATAATACAATTCAATCTCATATATTTTTTGGAAATACAGATGTATCACTTCAATAGACATCTTTGCCAACAGACTATCGTTATATATTCCAGTTCATTTTTTCAATGATGACATAAGAAAGAAGCAAAATCTAGCATCAACTGAAAGTATCGAACTAGTGTGAATAGCCTTTACAGAACTAATATTTTTTCAAAGTACACATTAAAGCAATTGTTGCACGATCTGTTATCAAATATCAATGCACTGCAGATAAATTCTTCCATGTTCCGATTGAATGTTCTGAATTCAAAACTCTATGTCAAGTAGTTACATACATTTCAAATACATCTGCCAATATTGAGATAGAAAGTACTAAAATCACAATTTTACGTCAAGTAGTTAAACTAGTACCATTTGGTAAGGATCATTATTGAATTCATAATGATTTGGAATCGAATAGGAATACTCCATAATCAAAATTTTCTTTCTCTCACTAGGAGAGATTGTCATCTTCGGGTAGCCAATTTTGACCGAACTGCCAAAACTTGTTCCTGGGTATATTATGAGATACCCGGTGCAGCCATTCAGTCTAACGCTCCCAATAACTTGACTTATGACTCTATGCGAGTCTGGCTAAATCACTATTTTCACCATTATTGGCACGTACAAGCTATTTTCATTTTGCATACCTTCCACAGCATATCCACCTTGACGCATTCCTTCACATACCCTGAAAACACTGGAAACAACATGATCCTTGTGATGTATGATTGATCCACGCTACTATGATTTATTAAGATGCACAAAAATGATTAAAATAACCAAAATAATGACAATATGTCATCTGAGACGTATTTCCTCCACTGCACTGCACTTTCTCTGTTCTCAATTGAACACAACATCACATTCTATCCTAGAAAACATACAAAAGGAGTAAATTACACGTATACTCAACAAATCTTACTTCCTCACATAGAATAAAATATGAAATATATGAAAAAATCAACGATACTCGACTTTTCACTCTGTGCTTGGATACTGAAGCAATAACAACATGTATCCAAGCACAAGGACAACAAATGTAGTATCATTGGCTGACAATCCAGTGTCCGAATTGATTTTCACTCATAAAAACTTCAATTCTGAATTTGTAGTCGACCAATATCATACAATAACCAATTATACGAAAACTTATCTACTCATAGCTTTCTTCTTGCTTTAATACAATATCTGGCCCTGTACAGCTCACCTGGAACACAAAAATGATCACAAAGCAACATATTACAGAAGATATATAGACAAAGGTTGAGTTTACTTATCTAAATTTCTTTGCGTCTTGAATGGAAATCCATCAGCTGCACACGATGAAGCTCCAAACCTGCTGGAGAACATGAAGAAGGACTATGAAAGAAAATTGATCTATAAAATTTTCTGACAATTACTCAAATTGTTGTGAGTGAGCAAAGTCTACCTGATGAGTACACATCACATGTCTAACTGACTGTGTTTACAAACGACGCCTATGGTAACCTGCAGCGCAGTACCTGTGTTACCGACGTCGCGCTGCAGGTTACCATAGGCATCGTTTATAAACACAGTCAGTTAGACATGTGATGTGAGCTCATCAGGTAGACATTGCTCACTCACAACAGTTTGAGTAATTGTCATGAAAGTTTATGGATCAATTTCCTAGGGGGAATTCGGATAAGTAAACTTAACCTTTGCCTGTGTACAAATATTTTTGAGAGATGTTTCTTTGCGATAATTTTTGTGTTCCAGGTAAGCTGTACAGGGCCAGATATTGTATTGAAGCGAGAAGAATACTGAGTAGATAAGCAGATAAGATTTAATATAATTGGTTACAGTATGATCTTGGTCGACACATGTTCAGAATTGAAGTTTTCATGAATGAAAATCAATTCTGACACTGAATTGTCGTCCAATGTTGTCATTGTGCTTGGATACATGTTGCTATTGCTTCAGTATCCAAGCACAGAGTAAAAAGTCGATCATCGTTGATTTTTTCATGTATTTCATGTTTTACTCTATGTAAGTTAGACATGGAAGTAAGATTTGTTGATTATACGTGTGATTTACTCCTTTTGTATCTTTTCTAGGATAGAATGTGAAGTGGTGCTCAAATGAGAACAGTGAAAGTGCAGTGCAGTGAAGGAAATACGTTTCAGATGACATATTGTCATTTTTTTGGTTATTGCGATCATTTTTGAACATCTTCATAACTCATAGTGGCGTGGATCAATCATAATCATATGAATTATGTTGTGTTTCCAGGGTTTATGAAGAGATGCGTCAAGATGGATATGCTGTGGAAAGTGTTGAAATTGAAAATAGCTTGCACGTGCCAATAATGGTGAAAATAGTGATTTAGCCAGGCTCGCATAGAGTCATAAGTCAAGTTATTGGGAGCATTAGACTGAATGGCTGCACCGAGTATCTCATAATATACCCAGGAACAAGTTCTGGCAAGATTGGGCACCCGAAGATGACAACGTCTCCTAGTTAGTATAACTAACGTTATTTTACTGGAATCCCGAATCCCACTGATAACTACATGAATGAAACTTTTACATCACAATTTTTAACGTTTGAATATTACAATTCTGCATCATGATATTCCCATTCTCCAATTGAAATTCATTTATTTTGTTTCGCTTCCTCTTCCCATCATTTTCAGTCAATGCAATTAACAAATACATACTTGCCACAGGCCCGTTGTTTCACAGTTTCTCGATGGGCAGGGTATTTATATTTCATTTTAACTTTACATACTAATGAAAGTTGAGCCTTTACCCTGTTACGTTCGACGCACGGAATAGCGGTTAATTCGAAAAGAGTTCTACCGGGTTCAAAATACTAAATGTGTTCCCCATTTGGCGTGAGCCAGGATGGGGCAATTATTTTTCGGTCGGAAAACAGGTGCAAGAGAGCAAAGTAGTACGAGGGACTAACAGAATTGATTATAATAGCGGCTGGGACAATGGAAAGGGCTGCTCGGGGCCAGGGCTGCTGTTGTCATCTTACGGTCGGTGTTCCTCGGTCACAGCAGGCAGTCAGGCTTATCGCTGCGAAGCGCGGTGAATTTGACTATTTTCTCGCGACTCTACGTTACTGCACGTTTGCGCTGTCTTTTGAGACTTGCAAGGTCGAAATGGCTCGACTGATTCAAACGATAATTATTCTCTGTTACTGCGTAAGAAGGTAAACTCGATAAACAAGCGAACAATTCATTTAAACTACGAAATTCTTTATTGATCAACTCAAATTCCTGATACAGTTCGTAACAGATAGTTTTAGAAAATACCGACGGACAGAGCAACGCGGAATCGAAAAATTAAAAGTACCACCGGTAAAAGTTCGGGGGCGAGTGATGATCCTCCTGCTGCACCCCCGGTTTTTATAGAGCGAGTCCGCCTGTGATTCGGCGGGGGGTTAGCAAAGGGTGACTGTGGGCCGGAAATCTGCTGCAATAATTTCAGCTTATTCCAATCCATTTGGTCGATTTCTATGATTTTCTGAAAAATCGGGTATAATTTTTGATTTTTGTATCTTCTTTAGCGGCTCCTCCGCTTTTTAATAATTTTCCTAGAACCGGGCAGCTGTTCTCTTTGCTCAATATGTGCGCGATGCCTCTGTTATCGCTGCCCTCGTATGCGGATTTTCTTCGTCAAATATCCCCGGGTGGTGTACCGTATGCATAACTTTTCGCTAGGCAGTGTCGGTTAGAACAGCGCTATGGCCTATATCGTGATGTGCTGACTTTTTCACATGGCTGCATTTCACCATCGCCTGCTCAAAAGAGAAGATGCATGAACTATACTTGCTCTCATGGATTAGTTGATGGCCGTTTGGGTGACTACATTTCGCGGACGCGCTGAATGTAGTCACTTTATTCCCTCTGGTTACACTTGCTGCCGTAACCTCTGCTGTCCTCTGGCACCCTGCTGTGCATGCTTGCACAGGCACTTCGCACGGATCCAAGCAATGGGCTGTACCCGAGCGACTTACGGCACCATTGTATGGCGCGGTCGCGCAGCCATAGGCATTGCGCTTTAGCAGGGCGGGGTCAAGCCGATCTCTTGCTCCCCCGAACAGCTTCGCTGTGGCCTCGTCGTTTTTATTTGAACGTGGCGCTCTAGCATGGGCCACTCGCTACTTGACAATAGCGCGACACTGGCCGACGCGCGCCCGTAATGTGGCGCCTGAAAAGCCCCGAGTGGCACGCGACAATCCTAATAGCGATCCTTTGATGAATGTTCTTGCAAATCAGACATATGGGTGTTCATAGCTTGAATACACTATCTCGCAAATTACTGAGAAAAAATCTTCGAATGGGTTCTAGACGTTCTTCTATAGAAGTGAAAATACTCGATACAAAAGATGAACATAAAACTATAGATTTTACCGAGGGACGTTTAAGACATGCTTGGAGAATGGAAATTCCTTTATTTTTCCGTAACTTGCAGAAATGTAGATTGAAGAAACATTAAACATCAAATGTTATTCAAAATTTCCATTATTTTCTATCCGTTTCTAATCAGCATTTTTTATACTACAAGCAGAGTGACTAGTTCTCTTCTGCATGAAATGAATTCATATATAATAATCGGATCGTGGATAAATTATATCGGAAACTGAGAAACAACGGGCCCGTGGCAAGTATGTATTTGTCAATTCCATTGACTGAGAATAATGGAAAAAGAAGTGAAACAAAATAAATAAATTTCAATTGAAGAATGGAAATAATATCATGATGTAGAATTGTAACATTAAAACGTTAAAAATTCTAATGTAAAAGTTTCAAATCATTATGAGTTTAATACTGAATCCTTACAAAATGGTACTAGTTTAACTACTTGACATAGAATTGTGATTTTAGTACTTTCTATCTTAACATTAATACTTGTCAGTTGATGCTAGATTTCGCTACTTTCTCGTGTCATCATTAAAATAATTTACTGGAACATATAACGATCGTGTGTTGGTAAAGATGTCTATTGAAGTGATACATCTGTATTTCCAAGAAATATATGAGATTGAATCGTATTATTATTTTACATGCATTTGGATGGACTGAGACTAAACAGAGATTTTAGAATTTCTTTCCACAGAAGAAATATTTTAATGTCTTGAAAAAAGTTCAGGGAGGCTGGTTGTTATTGATACTGCGAGAACGACGATTCAACGTGGAGCTAGCCAAACCGACTCGATAAAATTCCGAAGTTTAGCGTAGAAGCCAGCTTCACGTTGAATGGTCGTCCTCGCAGTATCAATAACAACTAGCCTGCTGAATTTTTTTCAAGGCAGTAAGATAACGTCAAGAAATTGACGTGCGGGAAATATGAAGGCGAAGCTGATCGCAAAGCTACACTATTCTATCATTTAAGTCAATTTTTCAATAATCATTAGATCGTATACCAAAGCACGATATAACTTAAGACACGGTACTTTGTCTAAATTTCTATCTTCATTTTCAGGGATACTTGCATTCAAAGATTCTCCCTTCTCTTGGATCAACTGTTGAGTGGAAATTACATCGACCTCGCGTCTGGATCAAGCAACTATTTAAAGTATTTTATATCATTTTCTACTAGGAAAATTCTTTCATTCTAAATTTAATATTATTAATTTTCGATAAGCATCAATTGTTCTAGGGAGACCTGGTTTTGTTGCGTCCCGACGCTTAAATTATCCATATTTTTATGACATAGAATTTTCCCCACAATAAATCAATACTAGTTTAGAATCTCAATACAATAGCCCGTGGAATACGTGTATTTAAAATAAGAGATTAAGCTAAGCCTCGGGTTTCCCCGTGTTTAACATGATATTTACAGCGTAGTAATTAAACGATATCCTCCGGCCCATACCGTTATAAAATAATATTACTCATGCGGACTAATGACCATTGCCAATTTTTATACCTGGACCTTGTCTTTTCCCTCCATTCAGACCCTAAAAGGTTCGGCCAATCAGGTTAGAGTTTTCACTTATGTATACTCCCACAATTATTATACCGAACTAATATGTTAAACCTGAAGCGGCAGCACGAACAGATTCTCTCCAGCCTTCAGCTGAGAGCTACACATCACTTGTACACTATTTACTTTAAAACAAACTTATCTTATAATGTATTAGATTTTCGTTATCAATTTAACGTGAATCGAGCGATTCACAATGCAAATTTCGCTGAACAAAAACATGGTCCTTCGAGCCGGATGTTGTAACCGGAAAATTATATTCACAAGTCATACGTGAAAGAGTTAAATGATGTACAAGGAAGAATATCGTCGGAAGTGGACATCCAGAAGCAGCCACTCGACAATGAGAAAGACTTGAGCGGACATCGCAGCCACCAGTCTATCAATTATCCAGAACTGAAGCAGAACAACCTACTGTAAGCATCAGAGCCCAGCTTGAAAGTCCAGATCTTCAACATCACAACTCACAAAAGGTTAGTGCTCAATCAATGCTCAAAGAATCGCATATCAATCAACAATTCTTATTCTAGAATACTGCTTTAATTGCAAACGAGAAAATCTAACTGATTCAAAATGGGTGTGTTAGATGCTATAAAGAGTTTAATAAAATCACGTGCTGTAATTAAAGGAAATGTTACACGGCTCATAACATCCCTAGAGCAAAATCGAGACTGTGATATTGATGATGCTGAATCGCGCAAAGTAAAGCTTGAGGGGTATTATCAACAATTTGAGAAAATTCAACTAGAAATAGAGTTAACAGCTGAACTAGAAAAACTTGAGAATATCCTTGAATTACAAGATCGAGAAAGAGATGAATTTAGTAATCAATATTTCAAGTGCTCAAAACTAATAAACCAGAAACTTCGAACACTGAGGCCAGTTTCTCGCGCAAGTGAATCAATAAATGTGCCAAGTAATCCCAATAATATTACAGTCACTCAAAATAATTCTCTATTACCGAAATTAGAAATACGCCCCTTCGACGGAAATCCAGTAGAATGGAATACTTTTTATGACACTTTCACCAAGCTTGTGCATAACGATGAAAATATTCCTTCAGTTCAAAAATTTTATCTCTTGAAAAATTCGCTTAAAGGTGATTTAACAAATATTATTGAAAACTTGACTGCATCTGAAGAAAATTATAAAGTAGCTTGGGACTAACTAAAACAAAGATGCGATAGACCACGCTTAATTGTGCAAACACACATTAAGGCCATTTTATCTTTACCAGAAATTTCGGCTGAATCTCCAATAAATATTAGAAGCTTGAAAGAAAAGGCTCAGATGCATATCAATGCTTTGAAGGAATTGAGGCAACCTGTTGAGAGTTGGGATGCATTTCTAATATACATAGTAGTTCAAAAGTTGGATAAGAATAGTAGAAGATCCTGGGAGCGCACCTTAGAAAATGCGCATATGCCAAAGTTCCATGAATTAATAGTATTTCTAAATAAACAAGAGCGCGGAGATGAGATTGACATATCTGAAGAGACTAGAAAATCTTCAAGTTCTCATGAAAACAGCAAAGCTATAACACAATCATTCGTCGGTACACAAAATCATATAGAATGCTATTACTGCAATGGAAACCATACTATTTATACATGCGAATCATTTAAACAATTAAATCCACGAGAAAGAGGTGACGCTTCCCGAGACAAGAAATTATGTTTGAATTGTTCAGGAAATAATCATTCTATCGATAAATGCTCCAAGGCAGGTTGTCGGATATCTCATCGTAAGCATAATACCCTTCTGCATATTGACAACCGTAAATCAAATGCGAGTACAAGTTAGAGAGTAGTCCTAAAAACGAAAAGCAAGTAAAAGAGCAAGTAGTAAAAGCTATTCATTCAGTAAAAAGTAATTCATTTCAATCTAATTAAGCTCTTGCTATAAATGGGGATTGCGAAATTATTTTGAGCACAGCTATCATCAATTTTGTAGATAAAAATAATACAGAACACCTGGGTAGAGTACTATTGGACAATGCTTCTCAATCTCATTATATAACTGATGATCTTGTAAATAAACTCCAGTTAAATGAAGAAAAAATTGATATTCCATTTTCTGGCTTAGGTAAACTCACTGCACATGCCCAATCTAGAGTAAAGGCAAAGTTCAGATCTAGAATTTCTAATTTCGAAATAGAATTAGAATTTGTAGAACTTCCAGTAATTACGAGTAACTCACCATCAAGATTAATAAATAAATCTGCTCTTTTTATTCCTAAAAATCTTCCCTTAGCAAATCCACAATTTAATAAGTCAGCTAAAATTGACGCGTTAATTGGAAGTAATTTATTCTACAAGCTATTATGTACTGGCCAAATAAGAATTCCAAAGAGTGATATATTATCGCAAAAAACATTACTGGGCTGGGTAGTTACTGGAGAGACTAATGAATTTCAAAATCAGTATTATAAAAGGAATATCAAGTCATGTCACTTAATTCGAGAAAAAATCGATCTAGATAAACAGTTAGAAAAATTCTTCGCAATAGAAGAAGTTACAAAAACAATATATTTATCTCCAGAAGAAAATGCGTGCAAGGATTATTACGCACAAACTACTACAAGAGATGAGACTGGTAGATATATTGTTCAGTTACCTTTCAATGAAAATAAAGAAAAAATAGGGTTTTCATATAAAATGGCTCAAAATCGACTTTATTCAATAGAAAGAAAATTAGATAAAAATGAAGCTCTAAAGTTAGAGAGTCACAGATTTTTACAAGATTATTTATATTATGGACACATGACTGACATTACTGAAATAGATGACAAGAGTGAGGGTTATTATATTCCTTGGCATCCTGTAGAGAAAGAAGATAGCTTAACAACTAAAGTTCGCATAGTTTTTGATGCATCGGCGAAGAGTTCGACGAAAATTTCACTTAATGATGCTCTAATGAATGGACCAAAGGTTCAAAAAAATTTAACGACTACTATTATGAAACTGAGATTGAACAATGTAGTAATTGCGGCCGATATTAAAAAGATATTTCGTCAAATGAGAGTTGATAAGAAAGATGCAATTTACCAGAAGTTATTATGGCGTAAAAATCCTGATGACATAATTCGAATATATAGATTAGATACTGTAACTCAAGGTACTGGTCCAGCTACATACTTGGCCACAGAAATTCTAAATCAATTAGCCAAAGATGAAGAACATTAATTTCCCTTAGCAGCTGAGTGCATAAAAAACGGATTTTACATTGATGACTTGATATATAGCGTAGAGAGTATCGAAAAAGCAAAAGAACTGATAAAATAAATTCAAGAATTGATCAAGTTGGGAGGTTTTGAACTACATAAATGGATGTCAAATAAATCAGAATTAATTTCAAAGGACGATGAAATATCAAAGAACATTCCACTGAATATGGATTGCAGAAAATTACTAGGAGTACAATATAATCTAAATGATGATACAAAAAGTTATTCTGTGAATTCATTCCCAATAGAAAAACGCATTACGAAGCATACAATAGCATCTTAGACAGCTCAATTATTTGATCCATTAGGTTTGTTTGGTCCAATCATTATAACAGCTAAAATTATCATGCAGGACCTCTGGAAATCAAAATTAGATTGGGATGAATCAGTACCACAAGAAATTCATACAAGATGGCAAAATTTTCAAGATGAATTACAATTAATAAATAAATTTCAAGCACCAAGACAAGTGCCATTATATAAAAGTATAGATTTTCAATTACATGGCTTTTGCGATGCAAGTGAGCGCGCGTATGGTGCCTGTGTATATTTAAGATCTACAAATACAAATAATGAGTCCCAGATACACTTAATAACTGCAAAATCACGAGTCTCACCAGTAAAAATTGTTACAATACCCAAATTAGAGCTTTGCTCAGCCCTCTTGCTTTCAAAATTGCTCAATACTGTCATTGACTCATTGAAATTGAACTTTAGCAGAATAAACTTGTGGTCTGATTCTACCATAGCCCTACACTGGATCAAAGCATCACCTCATACTCTCAAGACTTTGTCACGGGCGGACAATTACATTGCCAGGCCCTGTGATATCTCTCTCTATAATAGTGTATTATTTGTAAATATTAGTCATGTTTCAGCGTCCAGCGAGAGAGCCAGCGCTGCCGACAACGTAAGAGAGAGAGAGAGACCGCGTCGCGAACGAGATTCAATCCGCGCGCCGCGTGACGTCAGCCGAAGACGGCCGAAGCGAGCTCGGCCGGCCGAGCGCGCGGCGGAAGTATTTAGTTTATTGCCGGCCCTCGTGCGCGATACCACGAGCCCTCGAAACCACGAGACCGCCCGGGCAATCGCGACCCCGAGGACACCTGCGGACCGATCCCCCATGTCACCCGTTTCACTACCTCACACTACCGCCGAGGCCAAGTCGAGGACGAGGACCGTCTAGCGCCGGAGCATCGCCGAGTAAGTGCCGTCCGATCGCCATCTCTCTCTCTCCCGGCCAACACGCGTCCACGCTCTCTCTCGCTCCGGCCCGCGAGACGCGACCCAGGGCTCGTTGCCCTTCTGTGTAACTTCCTCCCCTAGAATTAAATAAACTTTGTGTTCGTCAGAACCATCGTAGTTTTTATTTGCCACACTGTTCCCGCTCAAGATCCTACTCCCGCGCACACGAGCCTCACCATCTCGTGCGCGCAATCCTTTTAATTGTTATCATGCTCTAGGCCCTATGGCCAGTATATTAATTATTTAATAATAAATACGGCGGTGATAACTGGCGCCCAGCAATCGTGGTGCTGGAATAGTGTGGCAAAGTAATGGGTAAAATTCCCAAGCGAGAAGCGCAACAGGTGAATTCGTTTCCCCCCAAAAATTCGGCGGCCATCTTTTATTCTCCGCCTCGTGCTAACCGACAGCGCCCAGCGTAGCAACGGCAGCGCATGGCGCTGAGGCAATTTACCGCGAGAAGATACGAGCGGAAATTCGCTGGAGAATCATCGAAGCGAAGTAACCTCTGACAGGAAGAGGCAACAACGAATAATCATAGCGCCGAATAATATCCCAATATTAACAGCGAGCGAGATACATACATACACATATACATATATATCTGTAACCATATTCCCCCCGCTCAACCGCGAGTCCGCGCCGACCACGAGGCGAGCATATATGCGCGCCGTCCTAAAAACATCGACCGCCGCAGCGAAGCAGTGCGCATACGCCCCAGCCCAAATACATCGAGCGAACTAGCGAGCGAGCAGACCTTATGCGAACAGACCATATGTGACCATATGTGCTGACGAGTGACCTACATATGGGAATATAGGTCAGCTAATACTCAAGCGAGGGCAGGCATGAACTCATGCAGTTTCGAAGTGAATTTAAATACCCTTTCGGAATATAATAATTTTCTTTTTCGTCTTTTACAATAAAATAAGCTTTATTAAAAAT
Organism: Aphelinus atriplicis; assembly: GCA_020882685.1. Lineage (NCBI taxonomy): Eukaryota > Metazoa > Arthropoda > Insecta > Hymenoptera > Aphelinidae > Aphelinus > Aphelinus atriplicis. Next base: position 287,672 of record JAJGQD010000027.1, read on the forward strand.
AATTGAACGTTTCTTCCCTGGAAAAATTTCTTTTTTATGAAAATTAGTTGTTTTTCACAATTTCAAAAATTTTCTTTTCTAGCGAAATAAATATTTCAAAAACCAAAATTTTTTTTTTTTTTTCTGTTTATACCAAAATTGAAAGCATTGTCAAATGAGATAGAACTTTCTCCGAAACGACTGTTTCCCCGAGGATAAAATTTTTTCTTCTCTTCAAAATAAAATCAGGATTGTTCCCAACGGAACGAAAACTGCTTTACAATAAAATTATCATTCTTTTTTCTCCTTCCGAGACTTTTCCTGATGGAATAAAATGTTTCTTTTTAAAATTGTTTCTTTTTAGTAAATTTAAAACTTTCCTTAACGGAATCAATTTTTCTCTCGAAGAGTGATCTTTTATTTCGAAAATTAAAATCATCATAGTGAAATAAGACTTTTTGAAAATCGATTCGTTTTCTTATCTCTCCAGGATTAAGGGCCTGTGTTCCGAATGAAATAAATTTTTTCAGGATTAGTTTCCTTTTCAAAGGTCAAAGTTTTGACTACGAACGAAATTTTTATGTTTCGAAATAAGTGAATTTTCTTTTACGAAGGAAGATTGATTAAATCACTTCGTTAATTTCGGGATCTTTACGTCGAACGTAAAACCCGTTCCGAGGGCTTTTCTTTAAAAATTCAAATTATTTCGAACGAAGTAAATTCTTGTTTGGAGGTTGTTTTTTAAGATTTAGAATTGTTTCTGACGAAATAAAATCTCCTCCGGGAACTAACGTTCCAAACATTACAAGCAATTATAAATACTGACGTAAACTTCGAGACTGCAATAATTTTAGAATAAGTGCGATATTATAATATCTAGTCGATATTAGCGCAAGCGCCGAACTTCGGCATTTCCCGTCTGTAACCAAGAGACTGAGTGTGTGTGAGTGTGAGAGTGCATAGCGTGAAAAAATACGGAGCGTTATCCAAATTTGCGATAATTAATAAGTAGTCGTAACGTACACACCCCGATACACATCCACCCACAAGCAAGATGGCATCGGATCACACCATCGACCTGACGAAATGGTTGGAGAATTTATCAGATTTGGAGCTAGAGGATGCGATGAAAAAACTGGATCTGCAAATGAGCAATTCAGCAGGCGCGAATATAATTAAACTAATGCGACGGCTAAATGGGGACTACGAGATGGCAGACTTCATACAGCGTCCAGAAGTGGGGACAGACCAGGAGTTGTTCGAACACAGGGAAAACCTGCTAATTGAATATACGCAGTACCTGGGAAACTTCTGCCACACTACGTTGAACGAAACGGCAGCCCGCATACAGCGAAGTAGGTTAGAGCGTACGACATTAGCGGAAACTGAGATCACAGCGAACAGCACACATCTAACGCTAAACCCAACAATCGCGGACCCCTCAGGATTCCTGTTAACAGACGCAACTAATATCCCCGTAACGCTCCAGGATAAAATCATAACAGAGACCGCTAGCACACACGCACCCACAACTACGACAACCTCAGCGCCGATTAGACCGACCGCAAGAGAACAAGAACAGGTACACGTAACGTACCCGGACGGGACTAGCGAATGGATAGACAGGAGGTTAGTCGCAGAAATGACAAAACTACAGGAAGCTCGGCGGGAATGCGAGAGGGTAAGAGACGAGCTCTTAAGAAAACGCAAACTCATAAGTAGCACGAGAATGCAGAACGTGCAAACCCGCAACGAAGCGCCGGCAGACGGACACCCGGATATATCAACAGTGCTGACAAGCACAAACTCAAACCCCGATGCGCTAGCGAACTCGACACAAAACGAGACGACACCCGCAAGGAGAGTAAACATGCAGGACACCTACGATATAAATTATTATCGTAAAAATGAACCAGTCCAGACAGCAGTCCCGACAGCGACGACGCAAAACAACCAGTACTTGTTGCCAGGCCCTCAAGACCCGATTTACCCAACCTGGGGGAGGGGGGCGCACAGTACGTATACTGGGCGAGAGTCGGCTAACAATGGAACAGCGGGACGCCGTACTCAGCTTAACAACTCGATCATAGATGTAGGGAAAATCGTCAGGTCCTGGAAAATAGGATTCTCGGGCCAAGCAAAGACGACCAGTATCGAGGAGTTCCTGCAACGGGTAGAGGAGTGCAACAGGTCATCCAACCTGTCAGACACGGAGTTGATTAATGGAATGACGGAATTACTGTCAGGGGTGGCGTTGCACTGGTACCGCCAGACGCAGCATCGATGGCAAAGCTGACAAAACTTTTGCAACTCGGCACGCCTCATTTACGGTGTTGACCGTAATTTTCAACAGCGACTGAGTCGTGAGGCGGAGAAAAGGACTCAGCACCCCAGCGAGCCGGTAAGGGACTACATTATTTGCCTCATGACGATAATAAAGTTCGAACCTGCGTGGCCCTTGCAGCAACAGATCGACCTCCTGTACGCCAACTTACTACCGGCGATACAGCGACAGATCAAACGCGAAACCATCGCGGACGTCGACACGTTAGTACGCCAGGCAAGGGAGGCGGAGTACCTACTGCACGCTGAAAAGTATTACCAACCACCGCCACCGCCGGCAATGAGCCTTCTACCGGAGACTGCGTTCGAAGAAACTGACGCATGCGGGGGAGAAAAGGTGCTACCCAAACCAAACGTGGCTGCTGTGGAAATACAAAAAGCTGCACCCTCGATGAATGAGATCATTGAGTTGGTCGGAAGAGTGGTGGGACGACAGATCAGCGACCTAGAGAAGAGGCTGAAAGCGACAGGCCCTACCAGCCCAGTCAACTCAGCCCCGCAACCAGGTCCTGTCACACAAACGTCCAAGTCCGCGGGCTCCAAACGAAAACCGAGTCCTCGGAGCAGCGTTCTGATAACACCGCTACCACCAAAGGATGAGCGGAACAAGGATAACCACCAGGCCCGGATAACAGCAAACATTGCTGGAATTGCGCCTGGAAAGGGTACACGGTCCGTAAGTGCCCCGAGTGTGGAAAACACTACGCTCCGGGAAACGGCCAGGGGAGCACAGCCTAAAGGAAATTGCTGTTGCTCCCTGTCACGTTGCTGAAACCTCGGAGACTGAACCCATGTACCCTGAAGGGACTGTCGTTGGACCCCTACTGTACACGGCTACCGAGGAGGGTGCGATCATGCCCAACGATCTCTCAAGACCGCTGCCACCTCACGGACGCTTCTGGATCAACAGGGTGAACGTGGGTGGTTATACGATGCGAGGAATGGACGACCCAGGAGCGTCACGGACTTTCATGGGCCCCATGGGACTGCAGATCGCGACGGAAATCGGGGCGGAAATTCACGAGTACACTGGACCGCTGGCAAAGCAAGCCGCGGGTGATCCAGCCAGGATCATGGCACAACTGGTGCTGCCGATCAGGATAGGCAATGTAGTGCACGACATGCCAATCCTGATCCTCGAGCGATGCCAGTATGACATTTTACTCGGATCCGATTTCACCCAGATGTTCAACGCGAAGCTGGACCCATGGAACAAGGAGATGTCCATAGTAGGCGATCCTGATCCCATCCCCATCGAACTAGCGGCACTATCCGCTAGCACACCGCACCTTGCATCTATCGGCATCGCAGATCTAACCGAGATGGAGGACAGAGAGCTCGCGACTCTCATCGGGAAGTACCGTTTTGCCAACGGCAAAAAGATAGGCTGCACTGACCTCATCGAGCATGAGATCGAAATACAGTCGTGCAAGCCTATCAAACAGAAGTACTACCCCGTGTCCAAAGTCCTGGAAGAAGAGATGCACCGACAGTGCAAGGACCTGCTAAGCGAGGGAGTGATCGAGCCTTCCAACAGCAGCTGGTCAAGTCCAGTTGTCATGGTCAAGAAGTCCAACGGCGAATATCGGATGTGCATCGACTATAGAAAAGTCAATGCAGTAACACGTCCGAGCGCCTACCCGCTCCCTAGAATGGATTCGATCCTACGGAAGCTGAAAGGGGCAAAATACATATCGACCATCGACTTGAAAAGTGCCTACCACCAGATTAAAATGGCAGCGAACTCGAAACATTTGACGGCCTTTACGGTGCCAGGCCTAGGTCTGTTTCAGTTCACGAGGATGCCGTACGGGGTAGTCGGCGGGCCCGCGACGTTTCAGGAATTAATCGACAGCCTCATTGGGCCTGAACTCGAGCCTTACGCGTTCGCCTACCTCGACGACATCATCATCGTGACTGAAAGTTTCGAGGAGCACTTGCACTGGCTAGAGCACGTGCTGCAGAAAATTTTAAAAGCAGGACTTATTATCAGTTGGGATAAAAGTCATTTCTGCAAATCTGAGGTTAAATACCTTGGTGTATTGGTCAATCGGGACGGCTTCAGGCCCGATCCTGAAAAGATTAAGACCATCATGGATTACCCTACACCAACCAAACGTAAGGCACTGCAAAGGTTCCTTGGTATGGCATCGTGGTACCGAAAATTCTTAAAAGACTTCGCCACGATTGCCGAACCACTGACACGCTTGACCTCCAAATCCGTGAGTTATACGTGGGGGAAGAGCAGAGCCGCGCGTTTCAAATGATAAAATGCTTACTAGCAACGGCCCCTGTACTTAACCGACTCTCATATGAGCATCAATTTGTCATCCAGACCGATGCTAGCGACACTGGGGTGGGGGCAGTTATCTACCAAATAATCGACGGCGAAGAACGACCGTTGGAATTCGCTAGCAGAGTGCTATCTTCTGCAGAGCGAAACTACAGCGTTACAGAGCGAGAGTGTCTGGCGGTAGTGTGGGCCATCAGAAAATTCAGAATGTACGTGGAAGGATACCGGTTCAAAGTCGTGACCGACCACCACAGCCTGAGGTACCTGCAGACCCACAAACACACCGCCGGACGCCTGATACGCTGGTCTCTGGAGCTACAGGACCACGAGTTTGAAGTCGAGTACCGAAAGGGGGCAGAGAACGTCGTGTCTGACGCACTGTCTCGAATGTACGAGACTGATGACGAAGTACCAGTAGCAGCAATCGACCTGCCGGAGACAACCGACCCATGGTACCTCGACAGGTTCAAACAGGTCCTGGAACGGCCCAAGGAGTTTCCCCTCTACCGTATCGTGGGAAACAAGCTATACCATTACAGTGCGATCCACCATTTTGACGAGGTCATCGAGGACGAGGACGTATGGAAACTCGTCCTGCCGGAAGAAAAGCGGCTAGCGGCCCTGCAGGAATGCCATGACAGGCCCACAGCAGGTCACTTTGGGAGATATAAAACCTTCCAAAGACTAGCGCGATATTACTTCTGGCCAACGATAAACAAGGACAGCAAAAAGTACGTCCAAGACTGTAATGTCTGTCAGCAAATGAAGGTGGAACAGCGAGCGCCTGCCGGACTCATGGGTACGAGAAAAAGGCTCAGGCCATGGCATACGGTGGCCGCGGATATCATGGGCCCGTTCCCAAGGAGCGCACACGGGTTTGAGTACGTGCTCAACTTCATGGACATATTCACTAGGTTCATTGAGTGCATACCGCTACGGAAGGCCAACGCTCAAGCAGTGCTTACGGCGCTGAAAAAGAACGTCGTGCTGCGCTGGGGCGCCCCCGTAGTGTTCCTTAGCGACCATGGCACGCCATTTAAGAACAAGGTGGTTGACTCGTACCTGGAATCGGCTGGGATAAAACATTATCTGACGCCGACCTACCACCCCCAGGCCAACCCGGTCGAGCGAGTCAATCGGACCTTCAAAACGTCCCTGAAATGCTACATCGAGGAACACAAGCGGTGGGACGAAAACCTGGATGAGCTGACGTATGCATACAATAATGCTACCAATGAAACCACCCAGGCGTCGCCCGCATTTCTCAACTTCGGACGCAACCCTACCCCGCCCGATAGCCTCCGTCGAAAAGAAGATTTAGAGGCTGACCTCGAGGAGGAAGGGACGGAAAGGGTAGAGGACACCAAGCGCCTAGCGACGCTGGAGGATGCGCGGGATATCGCAGCGCACAATTCCGAGCTCGCGCAAGAGCGTAACGCTCAATACTTTAACGCAAAACATCGCGACGTCCAATTCGCTGTCGGAGACAAAGTTCTCAAGGCGAATCACGTCTTATCGTCCGCCGCAGCCGGAGTTTCAGCGAAACTGGCACCGAGTTTCAACCGCGATTATACGGTTGTCGAGCAGATCGGCTCAAACACCTACCGACTACAGGACGCGTCTGGGAAAGACGACGGGATAACACACGTCAGATTTTTAAAACCGCAGAGAGGCGAGGTAACCGAGCCTGAGGAACCGACCAACGGAGCAGACGACGGAGCCCCTGATCAAGGCACCGACGCCGGTTTAGTTGCGGGAACCCAGGCCCCTAATAAAAGACGCGGTCGTCCCAGAAAGACACGTATGGTCGAGACGGAGCCTGACCCGAAACGCACCGAAGCTGCCGCAAGCACCGACCAACGCGAGCCTGACGAGGCTAGTGCCGGAATAGATGCTGCGCAGGCCCACGACGTAGCCACTCGCGACTCGGAGGCGCCGGATGAAGCGAAAAGTGCAGCGAACACCAGCACAAGCGTTAGCGTAGCGAGCGAAAATGATGTAATTGCGAGCGTTATCCCTGACCCAGCGCCGAAAAAGTGCGGGCGGCCCAAAGGTTCTAAGAATCAGTATGAACTAAACACTGAAGCAGTCATGACGACACGAACCACGTCCGCCCGGACGAAAACAGATACCTAAGAATGACCAGAATGGAATACCGTGACTGAGCAGCCGTGTTTTACCCCTACAGTTGCTGCCATGGAGTCAACAAAGGACTCCATCGACGTCAGCTGGGAGCAGATCCTCCAGGACCAGGACGGTAACCGCTACGACCTGGTTGCCGGGGGGTTCGTCCGGTACTTCGACCTCCCCCCTCCGGCCCTGGAGCTCACCACCAGCGAGGATGACGAGAGCGACCGGGATTCTGTGGTGACGGTGGTCGCCAGTCAAAACACGACCGCCTCCGCCCTGCAGCAGAGGCTCGCGCGCGTCCGCCTGGAGAACCAAGGTCCCGCAGACACGCAGGAGGAAGGTGCGGAGTCGCTGGAATTCCAGGCGGCCCGAAACTTGGCAGGCTCGGAAAAAAAGCCTCCCCGCGTGCCGAGGATCCCGGGGGCGGGAACGCCAGGCTCGTCATCAATGCCACCCCGGGACCCGAGACCGGCTACCGCCGACGCAGGAGCGCAGCCAGGCGCAGACCAGCATCGGCCCGCTTTGCCAGGCTCCGCAGCCAGCTCACCCAATCTCCCACAGCAGCACCAGGAGCGCAAGCCGCGACGTCCACCCGGCTCCGAGGAGGTCCTCAAACGCTTCCAGGACAGCGTGAAAAGAATACGCGTGGCGAAAGCGACGTATGAAGCCGCCGTCGCCAACGCCGTCCTGGAGTACGCTGAGGTCGAGAAGAGATTCGGCCCAGCCGTACGGACCGAGGAAGTCGGGTACGGTGCAGCAGCTGAGTCGCCGCGCTCTGCGGAATATCCAAGAATCCCGGGAGAGCGCGGAGAAACAGCGACAAGCGGCCAAGGAGCAGGCGGACAAGCTGGCCGCGGTGAGAGAGGCGAAGGCCAGAGTCGAGGCCAAGAAGGTCGAACTGGAGGCAGCGACGAAGGAGCGCGAGGAGCGCCTGGCGGAGGTGCGCCGACAAAGGGACCTTATCGAGAATGAGGGGAAGGATCTGGAGGCGCAGGAGAAGCGGCTGGCCGCAGCAGCAGGAGTCCGCAACCGCAACGCCATATTCGCCGAGGAAAGGCGGGAGCGCCACGAGCGCCGCCTCACCCACCCCCACCCAAACCAACGGACCGGCGTACGGCGATGCAGGACCTGCGGGATGTTTGAGGTGGAGAAGGACGAGGACTGCCCCAACGCGGATTACCACTACGTGGTGAAGCCAAAACCCAAGGCCAGGGACCTCTACAAGAGGCGCTAGTCCTCGCCCTCCCCCCACTAGGCGTCGCCAGGCTCTGAAGCCGTCGCTGCGCCGCCGCCGATAATCGCCAGGCCCTGAAGCCGTCGCTACGTCATCGCCGAAGATCGTCAGGCGCTAAGCCGTCACGACGCCGTTTTGTTCACTTCTTACTTATGTTTTGTCTTCCCTTTATACAAACTCGTTGATCGGCGAAATCGCCAGGCCCTAAGCCAGAAGTTTTACTTTTTGTTCTTTAAAATCGTAGGCACTAGGCCATAAAATCGTTTTTCCTTTCGTTTACTTTATAAAATAGTCAGGCACTAAGCCACAATCTAGTTTTGTTACGTTCTTATAAATCGCCAGGCTCTAAAGCCGTTTATGTGGTTGTGATTACCATAATGGAATAGATTAGGCATTGAGCCATATATACTTTTTTTTCTTTTCTTCCTTTTTCCTTTTTGTCTCCTTTTTTCTATTGTACTAAATTCGAAATTAATCAGGCCCTGAGCCGTAATATAGTTGTAGAATCTCGATTGCGATGAAAAGGAAAAACTAGTCCAAAAACCATGTACAAGGCATTGAGCCAAACAATCATATTACTGCGCTGTGATCTAGATTGGAATGTAACCGAAATTAGCCACAAACACTGTAAAATAAGCGTAGGCTGTGAGTGAAGAGTGGAGGGATGCATTTCATTAACTAGCAATAAGCAAAAGTATCACGCGATTAATGTAAAATTGACTAAGCGGCGTGGAACCGAAAGTATTGTTTTTGGTAGCGACAGGCTCGTTAGCCAATAAGTCACTAGGTTAAGACCAGAGAGAGCGTGGAACAATTGGCCCGTTATGACCCAAATACCCCACAAAAGTATTCATCTTTAGCCTCTCTTCTTTACATTTGTTTTTATTTTGATAGCAATCACATTTACATTTTTCTATATTTAAATAAATAAGATAATTCAATGGAAATGTGAGTTTGATTCATTTACACAAAACAGCACGCATGAGAACGTGCTGGAATCCCTTAAATTCATCCCAATCTATGATACATTGAGAGAGATAAACGTATCGGAGCGGTACGCCAACCGGCTATACCGCGCCTGGGGGAGGGGTGTCACGGGCGGACAATTACATTGCCAGGCCCTGTGATATCTCTCTCTATAATAGTGTATTATTTGTAAATATTAGTCATGTTTCAGCGTCCAGCGAGAGAGCCAGCGCTGCCGACAACGTAAGAGAGAGAGAGACCGCGTCGCGAACGAGATTCAATCCGCGCGCCGCGTGACGTCAGCCGAAGACGGCCGAAGCGAGCTCGGCCGGCCGAGCGCGCGGCGGAAGTATTTAGTTTATTGCCGGCCCTCGTGCGTGATACCACGAGCCCTCGAAACCACGAGACCGCCCGGGCAATCGCGACCCCGAGGACACCTGCGGACCGATCCCCCACGTCACCCGTTTCACTACCGCACGCCGAGGCCGAGTCGAGGACGAGGACCGTCTAGCGCCGGAGCATCGCCGAGTAAGTGCCGTCCGATCGCCATCTCTCTCTCTCCCGGCCAACACGCGTTCACGCTCTCTCTCGCTCCGGCCCGCGAGACGCGACCAGGGCTCGTTGCCCTTCTGTGTAACTTCCTCCCCTAGAATTAAATAAACTTTGTGTTCGTCAGAACCATCGTAGTTTTTATTTGCCACACTGTTCCCGCTCAAGATCCTACTCCCGCGCACACGAGCCTCACCATCTCGTGCGCGCAATCCTTTTAATTATTATCATGCTCTAGGCCCTATGGCCAGTATATTAATTATTTAATAATAAATACGGCGGTGATAACTTTTGTAGCCAATAAAGTATCAAAAATTCAGTCGTTAACAAATATTCATGATAGGAAACACATTTCCACGACTGAAAATCCTGCAAATTTTATTTCTCGCGGGCAAGGACCTGAATGGCTTTCAAAAAACGAAAATGAATGGAAATTTAAACAAGTGGAATTAAGACAAGTTTAGTTATAGATAGTTCTCAAGATATATCGCCAGTATTAAAAGGGTATAAAGAAAATCCGAAACAGAGCGATGATCAGTTAAAAACCATATTTGGAAAATTTTCTAAAATTACGACATTGAATAGATTTGTAGCGATTTGTCTTAGGATGATAAAAAATAGGAAGTTAGAAAATAAAATAACTGGAGAATTAACCCCAGAAGCACTTTGAGAAGCTCACTTAAAAATAATCCTATTAACTCAAAATAGTTGCTTCATGAATGAAATCGAAAATTTAAAGTATCACAAGCAAATCAGTAGAAAAAGTAGATTACTCTGTTTAAGTCCATTTCTAGACGAAGATAGAATAATTAGAGTAGGCGGAAGATTACAAAATGCGAAAATGAACTATAATGAAAAATATCCCATATTATTGCCACGTAATAATCATGTTACAAAACTGATTATACACAATGAACACCTCAAGCATTGGCATGCAGGCACTTAAGCTACCTTGAATGCTGTTAGACACAATTATTGGCCTATCGATGTTAAAAATGTCACAAGATTTTTAATTAATAAATGTGTTAACTGTACTAAGCTAAATCCAAAGCTACCAAATTATGTAATGGGAAATTTACCGGAACCAAGAGTAATTGATTCACGTCCCCTCTCAAATGTTGGCATTGACTATTGCGGTCCCTTTCTTAACCAAGGAGAAGAAATTCAGAAATAAAATCAAAATTGAGACATATGTAGCGGTTTTCGTTTGTTTTGCCACAAAAGCTGTTCATTTAGAACTCGTCACTGATCTTACAACTGAGACATGCAAAGAAGCTTTGAAAAGATTTATCTCTCGAAGGAGCCTACCAAAAAATATTTACTCCGATAATGGGACCAACTTCGTTGGTGCAAAAAATGAACTATTAAAGATTAAAAAATGTTACTATCAGATGAACATAATAAATCAATGACACATTATCTCACCAATAAAGGGATAACATGGCATTTTACACCTCCTAACTCTCCTCATTTTGGCGGTTTATGGGAGGCGGCTGTTAAATTATTTAAAAAACATTTATATAATTCAATGGAAATGTGAGTTTGATTCCATTTACACAAAACAGCACGCATGAGAACGTGCTGGAATCCCTTAAATTCATCCCAATCTATGATACATTGAGAGAGATAAACGTATCGGAGCGGTACGCCAACCGGCTATACCGCGCCTGGGGGAGGGGTGTCACGGGCGGACAATTACATTGCCAGGCCCTGTGATATCTCTCTCTATAATAGTGTATTATTTGTAAATATTAGTCATGTTTCAGCGTCCAGCGAGAGAGCCAGCGCTGCCGACAACGTAAGAGAGAGAGAGACCGCGTCGCGAACGAGATTCAATCCGCGCGCCGCGTGACGTCAGCCGAAGACGGCCGAAGCGAGCTCGGCCGGCCGAGCGCGCGGCGGAAGTATTTAGTTTATTGCCGGCCCTCGTGCGTGATACCACGAGCCCTCGAAACCACGAGACCGCCCGGGCAATCGCGACCCCGAGGACACCTGCGGACCGATCCCCCACGTCACCCGTTTCACTACCGCACGCCGAGGCCGAGTCGAGGACGAGGACCGTCTAGCGCCGGAGCATCGCCGAGTAAGTGCCGTCCGATCGCCATCTCTCTCTCTCCCGGCCAACACGCGTTCACGCTCTCTCTCGCTCCGGCCCGCGAGACGCGACCCAGGGCTCGTTGCCCTTCTGTGTAACTTCCTCCCCTAGAATTAAATAAACTTTGTGTTCGTCAGAACCATCGTAGTTTTTATTTGCCACACTGTTCCCGCTCAAGATCCTACTCCCGCGCACACGAGCCTCACCATCTCGTGCGCGCAATCCTTTTAATTATTATCATGCTCTAGGCCCTATGGCCAGTATATTAATTATTTAATAATAAATACGGCGGTGATAACTTTTGTAGCCAATAAAGTATCAAAAATTCAGTCGTTAACAAATATTCATGATAGGAAACACATTTCCACGACTGAAAATCCTGCAAATTTTATTTCTCGCGGGCAAGGACCTGAATGGCTTTCAAAAAACGAAAATGAATGGAAATTTAAACAAGTGGAATTAAGACAAGTTTAGTTATAGATAGTTCTCAAGATATATCGCCAGTATTAAAAGGGTATAAAGAAAATCCGAAACAGAGCGATGATCAGTTAAAAACCATATTTGGAAAATTTTCTAAAATTACGACATTGAATAGATTTGTAGCGATTTGTCTTAGGATGATAAAAAATAGGAAGTTAGAAAATAAAATAACTGGAGAATTAACCCCAGAAGCACTTTGAGAAGCTCACTTAAAAATAATCCTATTAACTCAAAATAGTTGCTTCATGAATGAAATCGAAAATTTAAAGTATCACAAGCAAATCAGTAGAAAAAGTAGATTACTCTGTTTAAGTCCATTTCTAGACGAAGATAGAATAATTAGAGTAGGCGGAAGATTACAAAATGCGAAAATGAACTATAATGAAAAATATCCCATATTATTGCCACGTAATAATCATGTTACAAAACTGATTATACACAATGAACACCTCAAGCATTGGCATGCAGGCACTTAAGCTACCTTGAATGCTGTTAGACACAATTATTGGCCTATCGATGTTAAAAATGTCACAAGATTTTTAATTAATAAATGTGTTAACTGTACTAAGCTAAATCCAAAGCTACCAAATTATGTAATGGGAAATTTACCGGAACCAAGAGTAATTGATTCACGTCCCCTCTCAAATGTTGGCATTGACTATTGCGGTCCCTTTCTTAACCAAGGAGAAGAAATTCAGAAATAAAATCAAAATTGAGACATATGTAGCGGTTTTCGTTTGTTTTGCCACAAAAGCTGTTCATTTAGAACTCGTCACTGATCTTACAACTGAGACATGCAAAGAAGCTTTGAAAAGATTTATCTCTCGAAGGAGCCTACCAAAAAATATTTACTCCGATAATGGGACCAACTTCGTTGGTGCAAAAAATGAACTATTAAAGATTAAAAAATGTTACTATCAGATGAACATAATAAATCAATGACACATTATCTCACCAATAAAGGGATAACATGGCATTTTACACCTCCTAACTCTCCTCATTTTGGCGGTTTATGGGAGGCGGCTGTTAAATTATTTAAAAAACATTTATATCGAACAGTGGGCGAAGCACTATTTACGTATGAACAATTAAATTCATGCATAATTGAAATTGAAGCAGTATTGAACTTCCGCCCTCTCACACCGATTTCCTCAGACCCTAACGACCTCAAAGCCTTATCACCATCTCACTTTTTGATCGGAGATTCTTTAATGAGCATACCCGAGCACGACCTAAAAGAGTTGCAAATAAACAGATTGTCCATGTGGCAGCGCATACAACAGATTAAACAAAACTTTTGGCAACGCTGGCATGGAGAATACTTGAATCATTTGTGTACGAGAAGCGAATAGCATAATAATTAAGTACCAAACATAGAAGTGGGAACGTTGGTAACAGTCAAGGATGACCATCAACATCCACTCCAATGGAAACTTGGAAGAATTATTGCAGTTCACCCTAGTGATGACAACGTGGTTCGAATTGCAACGGTTAAAACTCAAGATGGAGAATATAAACGCTGCATTAAAAAGCTTACGCCATTACCAATTGATGTACAACAATAATTTGAATATTATATTAATAAGGGAACTAACATGGAATAATCTTTGAACTATCTTTGTATTTCTTATATCAGTTACAAATTCAGAGTAGTAAATAAGTTATTATTTAGAATATTGTACGGAATTAATGTAGAAACATAAGCTCCATTCTGTCACCTATCTTGATTACCAATATTCCACTATAACTTCTCAATACTCTAGAAAGAAATTAATTATGAGATTATTCAAATATTTCATACAATATTTATAGTATTACAATCAATAGTTCATACATTTTTTAAGTTTATATCTTCAATGCGGGGAGGATGTCGCGTCCCGACGCTTAAATTATCTATATTCTTATGACATAGAATTTTCCCCACGATAAATCAATACTAGTTTAAAATCTCAATACAATAGCCCGTGAAATACGTGTATTTGAAATAAGAGATCAAGCTAAGCCTCGGGTTTCCCCGTGTTTAACATGATATTTACATCGTAGTAATTAAACGATATCCTCCGGCCCATACCGTTATAAAATAATATTACTCATGCGGACTAATGACCATTGCCAATTTGTATACCTGGACCTTGTCTCTTCCCTCCATTCAGACCCCAAAAGGTTCGGCCAATCAGGTTAGAGTTTTCACTTATGTATACTCCCACAATTATTATACCGAACTAATATGTTAAACCTGAAGCGGCAGCACGAACAGATTCTCTCCAGCCTTCAGCTGAGAGCTACACATCACTTGTACACTATTTACTTTAAAACAAACTTATCTTATAATGTATTAGATTTTCGTTATTATTTTAACGCAAATCGAGCGATTCACAATGCAAATTTCGCTCAACAAAAACACTATTTCTTATAATAATTCAATTATTTCGTAAGACAAGAAACGAATAGGCCGACTGAATAACGCGGTGGAGAAGTCTGCTCTGGACCGCCACCTCTAATATATATATATATATATATATATATATATACACACACATACATATACATATACATATTACATAGATTGTGCAACATATGGCACATATATTTCCCATACTTTTTGTTTGGTCATGATTCAACCCAAATATCACCCACATATTGGCAATGTTGCCAATTGCTATCTGACACAACTGACCGAAAGTGGACCCAATTAAGTTACTCGCTATAACAAAATAACAAAGAGACACTAGGAATCAATATGAAAATTTCACATGAATGATAATAGAACCCCCACATTTTAATTTAGGAATCTTTTCTATTTCAAGACGCATTTGAGTACATCCGAAAATCCTTATTGAAACTATGGGAATTTTTTCTACATATTCTGTACCTGAAGTAATATTTTAAATTAAAATCAATTAAGGTGTGATATACCTTTGTGACCTCCGATTTCGAGGTCATTTTCAAACAGTCATCATAAGCGCAGAAAAAATCTTAAAATCTATGGGGTTGCAAAATGGCATATGAAAGTACTCCTCTCCAACTATAAAAAATACTCTTTATTCATCACAAAAATACAAAACGGTGGCATACCAGCTCGCTAGAAGAAGAATAATTTTTTGACTTTTTCTCCACTAGCGTACCCCTACAGGTCACAATTTTTTAGAATAAAAAATTGAATTTTCCGGGCTCGGTGAATTATTCTCAATTCACACACTCTCTCCACTCAACTAACCGTTTGACCAATAAGTTTGATTTGTCATCTTGATCTATTCTGATATCCATTAATTTTATCCCTTTCACAAGTCTTTAGTGTCAGCTTGACTACACAACCGAAACATTGGCATCATAGGCTGCAGATTGTAATGCAACGCATCACTCTTACATTGCTTCGTGTTTTTCTTACTCTCACACTCACACTCTCAACTACAACTATAGTCTCTGTATATTTGACCAATTAGCTGCTTACGGCTAGGATTGCGTCGTTCGTGTTGGCAAGAAAAAAAATAACTTTCTATTTTCATTGGTGTCAAAAACTGAGCGGAGGGTCGGAAACTGAGGGGAGGGTCGATCGAACCATATCAATCCAAATCCATTATTTTATGAACAATGGATGTTCATCACAGTCTTTCGAGGAACTGCCCAATATTCATAGAACATTTCCATCACGAAATGTTGAGTCCAATTCATTCGATGGTAATCGTTCAGTAATTTAGTTATGGAAAAGTATTTGATGTATAGCACGTATCAATATATCAAAGGCAATAATGAACAACAACATAGGATAGAGTTGCTCCAAAAGTCCCTTGGTTCATCTATTTCCTCATCATTTTCCTCTTTGCTCACTGCTGCAGCTCCTGGGAAGAGAAGAAAACATGTTAATGAGTATCTAAGTGCCTCATACTAACTTGACCAAGATGTAATTTTGGTATTAAATACAATTTCTCATACGTTCAGGGATATAAAACGGGTATATTTGTGAATATCTTGGGATAGTTCAGAACTATGATTTGCTGGATTGATGTACCTCGTATATAGGACGTTCCACGTCAATTCTGCAGAGCCTGCGCGCGTTTTCGACGCTTGTTTTCAACTCTATAAGACCAACATTTAAACAATGTCGGATATGATATCGATCTAGTTTTTTCTCAGCTTTCCGATGATGAATAGTTTTCCGAAATTTTCACGTGTTCTTAATAAAAAAAAAGCATAAGCCATGTCTCGAAAAGCTATTTTGTTTATTTTTCTAACTAGTCTAGATTGCAAGCTGACGTCTTCTCACATTGATATAGCCCTTAAAAAACAGCACTTTTTCATTATAATCTAGAAATTGAGTAGTGGGCATGACAAGATGCGTCACGCCGTGCCAAAATCGAACCCAACCGTGTGGAGGCAGCGCGAAATGGTACGGCGTAGTGCTTTTTCTCATGTTCGCTACTCAGTTTCTCGGATATAACAAAAAAAGTGCTATTTTTTTGAAAGCCATATCAATGTAAAAAAACGTCAGCTTTCGATCTAGACTATTAAAAAAAATAGCTTCTTGAGATATTGCTCATTTTATGTTTCTTTTTTAATTAGAAAAACGTGAGAAATTCGGAAAACTAAATTCACCATCGAGAAGCTGAGAAAAAACTACATCGATACCATATCCGATATTATTCAAATATCGGTCTCCCAGATTTATGAACAAGCGCCGAAAACGTGAGGTTTTAGCGTCTGCGCGCAGGTTCTGAAGAGTTGACGTAAATCGCCTCATGCTTCAGATTCGCAATAATCGAGAACATTGATATTCATTCAATTTTTCGTTAATTGTATATGTTTGAGGAAATCATAGGTTTTCTTACAATCGATATTCGTAATCTATTGGAATCTTCTACGTAAATGGTGTTAGAGTAATGAATATTTTATTTCAAAGGTGTCTACGGAAACTTATTGTGATTAGAGGTCTGAAACCAGTGACTTATCAAAGAGCTAAGAATAGAGGTATAGAACTCTCTAAGTTTGATGAAATTGAAAATGTTGGATCCCAGATGAACTATCCAGAAATACCTCCCAAATATGGTGATCTATGTACGATCTGCTATACTTCTGGAACTACTGGGAACCCAAAAGGCGTGATGTTGACACACCAAAACGTGATGGCAGGAATAAGTGCAGTTTTACTCCAATTGGGTGACTATAGGCCAACATCCCAGGATGTTATGATTAGCTTCTTGCCTTTAGCTCATATGTTAGAGAGATGTTGTGAAAATGCCATGTACATGGTAGGAGGAGCAGTTGGATTTTATAATGGTGATATCAAAAGGTTATCAGATGACATGAAAGCCTTAAGGCCAACAGTAATGCCTGCGGTTCCACGTCTACTCAATCGTCTTTTTGATAAGGTTTGTATCAACGGTACTATGCAGTATGAAAATATTCTTAGAAATCCTGAAAATGATACTGACATCTTATCAATAATGTCCTATTATTCAATTACTTGAATGAATAATGGTTGAGATGGAAAACTAGTATGGCCCCAGAAAGTTGTTTTGTTTGAAAGAAGCTCTCTGAGCGATATATCAGTTACGTTTGACGTGCGGAATATTCCATCGATTACTAAAATTAATTCCATTGCAAGCATGTATCTAATGATGAATGTAGAAGACCAATACACGATTCTTCATCAATACTTAAGAATCAATTCTTCGTTTGCGATGTGAATTCTCTCACCCTCTTCAGGTACGAATATTGTTCAACAGAAGTGTTCAGTAGATACAACGTGCCATTCAACCTGTATTTTCGGAGAGAGATAGAGACAATGTAGTTTCTGTCCCAATTCTCTGAGAGCTTGCTTCTCGACCTGATATTGCATTCAGAAATAATATGAGTCAATGTGAAACGTTAAGTTTTCCACGTGTGGTAGATACTTTCATATACTTCCTTGCACTCATAGATCATTATCATAACAATTCCTGGTTAACCACCTAGGATATCCTCGTTGAGCTGGAGTAATGTCCCTATTGTCACGTGGCTAACTTCGTAATTATTAGGGATTACATTGGGCATGGCCGCGCCACGAATATCAGAACGTTCTAGAACAATTACAATATTGTAATTTTGACGTGCAAAGCATAACTCATAACGGCAGAAGGCGACTGACCATCTGTAACCGAGCACGCCACTCAGAGGTTGCGATTTCATCTCCACGAGGGGTCACGAAGAGGATATGGGTCTTGAAACCCCCAATAGAAGTAAAAATTTAATTTAGCATGCTACAGGTAACGATTAATGTCGATATAATGTATGTATTTTCAAAGGCGAAATTCATTTGAACAATATACAAATGATTGAGAAAAATGTTATTCAATGCTTATAGTTATTTGAAAATTATGAATGAATAACAATATTTAACGGCCTGTCTTGGAGGGTCATGAATCTTGAGATTCCTCCAATCGAAAAAACACATTTTCCATGCATTAATATTCATGAAAACTCGTGAATAGGACTTTTTTTAGCATTGTTTCAATACACCCCAAGCCACCTGTGATTGGTCAATAATTTTTCGAAATATGGATATGTTACATTTAGAAAAATCGTAATTTCATCGCTTAATTACGCAAAAACTAAGCGTCTGGTTCGGTAGGCCATTTTTTTACATGTCCGTGGGATAGCTAGCTATCATTTCCAACATTAATATTATACTAATTTTGGTAAAAAAGAATTTTATCGAAGTATATACGTTTCATTGGTTTTCTCGCGTCTACTATTCCCTCGAAATGACTGTATGTAATGTAATTCGGCTTGAGCTTGTCAAGCTACCCCAAATTAAGTGGTTAAACATAAAAATACGACTAAGAGTTGCGAAAATATAGAGATTACAGGTTGATCGGATCTTCCACTGGCCGGTTAGCAGACGATTTTGCTCCCCTACCACGCCTCTACTCCGTCATTCCGGCAGTTACGCTCGGGAAACTGGACGCGCGGTGCACTATTTCATATATTTTTACCAATGAATCATAAATCGGGTCTCATGTTTAACATCAAAATGTTGCAGTTAATTTGTGCCTTTTGAATGAATCGCACCGCGTTGACATATATACAGTACATAATCTGAAAACTGTTGAAAACTTCAGAGAGAGATAGCTCATGACATGAGCACAGTAGAGCATCGACTTTCTGCTCAAAATTTGCGGAATCTTATTAGCTTTTATTTGACACCAAGTACGTTCCAATTGATGAGCTCGTTTTCATTATTTTGAGGAAATAGTAGACGCAAGAAAACCAACGAAACGTATATAATTTGATAAATTTTTTTTTTACCGAAATTAGTGTAATGTGAATGTTGGATATGATAGCTAGCTATCCCACGGACATGTAAAAAAATTGGCGAAGTGAAATTCATAAAGTGAAATTCATTATAAAATTTGGGTTGAGAAAAATTCTCCCACTGGATCAGGAATACTGATTGCTGCAGAAAGGATTAATCACTTGATCAATGATCATCAGATGAGTAACTAGTGTATAACCTAACCTTTGTTTTTGTATTTCTAATTTCTATTCGGATTAAATTGACGTAGCTATCAAACTCTCTTTCTCTATCAGTTTAACTAGATTTCTCCTTATACTTTTAGTCTTTTAATTCAAAGAAAATGATTCTTTGTGTTTTCATTTTCAGGTACTTCAAGAGTACAATCATGAGTGAACGAGGCTTGGGGTGTTATTTTTCTCCCTTTATAGGACATCAATTTTGTGAATGCTGGAGGCTACACATTCAGTGGGAGCTGGTGAAAATAATGGTGATTATAATTGAAGAATCTCATGAAATGTTTTATTTTTTTCTCAGGAATGGTTGAGCGTTAGACTCTGTGGCTTTCAAAGACCTCTGGTGATAGTATCAGGAAAGATCCCTTAAAAATTGGTGACCCGAAAGATGTGCACTCTCCTAGTAAGTTTGAAATAATGTTACGTTTTTGCTGGGTTGTGTGGTTTGAATCAAAATTCATTAACTGCGCGTACATGTCGTCTTTTGATACTAATGAAGTATGTATGCTGAATAAAAATATATATGGAGTTCTATTTGAACTCCATATCACGGAGTGGCCCTTGCGACGACCCGATGTGATAAATTAATGTTGGAGCATAAATGCGTCAGATGATAGCGTGGGTCGCGGATCATTCACACTAAAAAACATAGAAAAGAAAGAAACAGAGAGCCTGGGAAAAGGGAGTGACGGTGCGTTCGAATGGCATCGATACAAATCAAAGGGAAAAGAAAATCGGTGAATGAAGAACTGCGTGGATTAGCAATAGGTGACCGGGACGATACTAGCCACCGCCGGCTACGCGATGATTGGCAAGTCCTTGGGGGTATTCGGGATTCGCTCAGATCAGCGCATCAGCCACTTATGCCACTTTCGCATGTGCAAGCGCGGTTCATCATAGCGAAACATAGGGGAGATTCTAAAGCCATTGGATGCATACGCGGGCACACCGGGAAAACAAAGGAGAAAAAGAAATTAAACTGGTTGATTTTATAACGAAAAAACAAATGAAAATCATGGGTGGATAATGGTTTAAAAATGAATAACCGATGTGGTGTGCCAACACGGAAACAAAAAAAAACTCTAATTTCCGATGGCTTCAAAAAACGAAAATAAAGCGCCTCGACTTTCACGCGTTATCTATCGCGTCCATAGCGAAAATGAAAGAAAACGCAAATAAAAAAGAGAATAATCAAAATAATAAACTGAGCTGGGCTACTCGGGCGAATCTTCAATTTCCTCCAGAGCCTCCTCTAGGGTATAGTACACGCGGTTGATGGGTATGGGCTCATCATCACCCTGATCGCTCAAGTAGCATAGATCAAAACTAGAAAAGAAAATAAGAAAATAAACTATAAACGTGTGACGCGTCCGGTGGCGGTGTTAATCCACACATAGATAAACCTAACGTGGTTAGTGGAACGAGTGAGCAAGTGTGTTAATTTGAGATTGAATTAGAGGGAGGGGCCCGGTGTAGAGATACCATCACCATTCTGACTCATTCATCCATCAATCAGGCATTTGCTCAGGTCGGCCGTCTGCTCAGGGATAGTTGCTTCCGAGTGAGGGATTTATGGGACCGAGCAATAACGCGATTTAATCGGACGACTGATTGACGGATGAAAAACAAACCGGCAGACTCGTGGCGTCAAGAGTCTCTCACGGGTCACCTAAAAAAAGAGAAAAAGGGGCTCAACCGATCACGTGAGTGGCGGACACGAATCGCTGTTTCAGTTAATCAAAAGGAACAACAAAATCAAATTTGACCATGCATCAGGAGGGACGCGTATAATCAAGGATGGCTTGACAGATAACCGCGGGTGTATGTGTGTGTGTACGTGTGTAAAGGGATAAGAATTGGCTGTCCGCACTAACAGTGTGAGTTATGGTAGAGGCTAGCCATACAGCATCGCACCCTACCCTTACGAAGAGACTAGGACCCTACGCCAATTCAGTGTGGGGAAATGCTACTCCGAGTATCGCCCGAAGCTATCACTCAGGAGTAGCCACTTACCTCAACTATCACCGTCTGCTATCTGGAGCACCTCTGCTTGCGGCTCCTGGAACTGGCGGGGGGGTGTAGGCACCGCGGCGCAATGTGCCTAAGGCTTGAAAGGAGGAGCTGCTGCTGCTGGAAGGTCTGGAGTAATACTGACGCTCCGCTGCGCGCAGCATTAGCAGCTGCGGCCGAGAGTTGCGGCGGCGCGAGCCCCCTCCAGTGCGGCGCCGGGAGTGGGAGCGCGCGAGTGGGGACGCGCTTGGAGGTCCGGGCGCGCGGAGTGGGCCGCGCGCGAGAGAGGTGGGAGCGCGTCAGGCTCGGGGACTTCTCCGCGCGGTGCGGGCGGCCTTGGCGTATGCCGCGAATGCCGGGGCACAAGGGCAAGTAGTGTCAGGTGGGGTGGCCTCCGTGCAGGGGAAAACCGTGCCTGTCGCACCCTCGAAGGTCGCATATCACGAATATCAAGACTTACCAGTTACACACACAGTAGACGGTAAATGAATTTTTCATAATTTTTCTAATATTAACAAGAAAATGTTATGGTACACTTCCTTGAGTATTATTCATAAATATTCACTCATGAAATCTACTTATATTGTGAAACTGCATCGCTAAGGTTCGAACAGCTATCGACTGGTTGGCTCAAATCCCAACTTCAAGTTATTTACTTATAAAATTAGCTAATATTAACCAATTCAGGAAAACTCCATATATTCAAGTTTGTTATGAGATTAAGCATCTAGCTATCACACCTTTGTAAGAATTAGTTCAGATAAGCCAATTTACTGTATGAACTGTGTAGCTAAGGTTCAAACAGCTATTGACGGGATGTCTCAAATTACACTCCTGCTTGTTACTAGCCAATTTCATGTGTGAATAACCTGCAATGTGATTTTGATATTGCTGCCTCAGTCTGAAGTCATGAAAAGGTCTAGACCATGGCCGCGCTGGAACTTCAAACGGTAACTTGGTTCAGGGTCAGGGAACACATCTGTAGAGTTTGGCTGAAATTGATGACCCGGAGGCATGATATCTTCACTGTGAGTTTCAACATGAATGCTATATTATTATGTAGTGAATCATTGGATTTTCTGTTAATATTAAGTTACCTATATAATTATTCAGTCGCAAACAGTGATTGCGACAACCTACACTGGGTGGCTCCCGGAAAAAAGTCGGCCTGGTGCTCGCCGCAATTAATTTGTTGTAAGCGTAAACCCTAATTATCAATGGATGATACGTTGAAATAGGTTGACACCTGCCCATTCGAGATTCTCCGTGAAAGAGGTTCAGAAGGCTAGACACTGGTTGGCCATCTTGGAAAAGGGATGGCTCTGGTGTCCGTCAACGAACTGCCCGATCCAAGGGAGGGGGGACGCTATAATTCTCAAATCACCGACTAATCAAAAATAATAAAATGTTACGCGTGGGAGAGCCGTGGTATGGCCAGAGTCGAGGCAATCTGCGCGTTCGATGAGCAAGAGCTAACGCGTTTCCAGGACCTAGAAAATCAGCGGCGTAGATCAAGCCGACCGTGACATAAACAAGTTGTACGGCAGAATTCGCTAATGGCAGTCGCTAGCGATTATCTAAGAATTAGATAGGCTTGGATTGAACTCGTGCTGGTCGGTTGCAGAAATCCAAGATGGTTTATTTTACGCTTTTCTTCGAAATTGGGGGTCGGATAGCGACAGACGGTCGCGCGACCCCGAAGCGTTACCACTAACCACCGCGAGCCGATCTATACTTTAGTCTGAAGGCCAAATGGATGAACCACCTCCGAGGAGGCGTGGGCGGCTACGGAGATGGCAACAATCCCAGATCATGACGCGAAAGCGGAGGCATCGTCTAAAGAAGGAGAATCTGGTGAATCAAACTCTCGTTGAGGTTTACTCCGCTGCGGACGTACTGTGCTGCAAAGAAATACTTATCCTAAAGATTCGGGAACGGTGTCCGAGGGAATCCCGGGTACCCCAGAATGGGGTCTATGTACCGTGAAGAATGCGCAATTGGTGCTGCTCAGCGGAGCGATTTCACAGACCCGTATTATGATTAACCCCGAGGTTTTAGCCGTTTTATGTGGGAGCGGGATTTTGGATGTGCTCTTATCCCCACCTTGGACGGGAACAAACCAGGGATCCCCGTGGCACCCTCTCGTCCGCTGATACCCTCCCGAATACAGGTACCCGAGACCGATGCGGTTCGTACTGGCGTCCTGCCCCCAGAGTACGATAATATCGAGTATGCGAGCTGGTTATCAGAAACCAAATTCGCGAAAGAAGACGAGACTGATGATTACGATGACGAGTCCGACGCGTCCGACAATGGGGTCCCGGCAGACATGGAAATACTGACCCTGGATCTGGAAAAAATTCTCCCCTCCGTGACGCCTCCGACCACGCTTCCGGCCCCTGCTGACCCTACAACGAGCGCGGATCAGCTTGAGCAACAAAGGATAGCTCCAAAACCAGCGAGGCGTGCTGAAGATTTGGAGAAAGTTTAAGCGGGCGTTTCAGCAAAGGTTCTAGCATATTTTTACCCAATGCTTAAACTGGCGTCCTTTCCCAGGCATAGCGTGCCAGAATTATGGCCAGTCGAGGGTTACCTATTGGGGTTGCCTCGATTGCTCGGCTCCCCGAGAGCCGTTGAG
This sequence comes from Aphelinus atriplicis, assembly GCA_020882685.1. Classification (NCBI taxonomy): domain Eukaryota; kingdom Metazoa; phylum Arthropoda; class Insecta; order Hymenoptera; family Aphelinidae; genus Aphelinus; species Aphelinus atriplicis. Next base: position 311,895 of record JAJGQD010000027.1, read on the forward strand.
AAACGCCCCAGCGGAGGAGCCGAGTCGTCTCAATCTCTCCGCGTAGTCCAAACTGGGACAGACGCGGCCAAATCCTTGATAGAGTATGGTGGAAGCCATGATCTCGAGGAAAGTCGCTGGGATGGCACTGTGAGGGCTTATGTAACCAAAACAGACCTGGTGGTTTCAGAAGAAATTAGATGATCGCAATGAGACTTGATCCAGAGAGTGAAATACCTGTTAGCGAGAATGGCCAGAGTAAACAATAGTGAAGATGTTGATCGAAGAGAGCAAGCTGGAAGAAGTAGTTTTAAGTTTGTAGTAGACGTGGAGAACCCCCAGAGGACAGCGGCGGATCCCGACAGAGTATACCAAATTAATACCAGGAGATTCACGGTTGATCGCAAAGGGTCTTCTCTGTGGATTTACGCATTGTAGCAAATTGGTGAGTCCCCGGGGGGTAGCGGGGAATATCCAAAGTAGAGAAGAGTCAATCCTTGCAAATATGGATGATGCTCGGAGGGCAGCAGCGGATCCCCTTTGTAGAGTCCCATGAAGTTCCAAGAAGTGACATTCAAATCATCGTCTATTCCCAAATTATCTCCCAGTACAAATACCATTAAGAAGAGAAAAGCTCCAAATTGTAGGAAGCGCAGTACACTGAGAGGTAGCCCAATCAAGGTCAAGTGATGACTGGGACCAAGAGTTCTTGCATCCGCCGCGGCCGCTTGCATGGGATTGCGGATAAGGTTGCAAACTAATCGGTGCCAATCATTGAGGAAACGTTACTGCCGGATGCCAGCGAGTACCGGGCCCCTCAAGCCTAGCGGATCTGGAGGCTCTGGAAGCGTTGCCAACACAGGAACGACTGGTGTACAACCTGAGAGTGAGAAGGCCACAACAGCTCTCTTACACTCGAACGAATTAGTCGGCCAATTGATTAGTAAACTAGTAGCTCTTCAGATCACGAGACAGTTTTATATAGAAACAGATGTGTGTGGTGAGATATTTTTCGCTTCGTACAACAATGGTACAGAACTCTCCGTAGTAGGACCTCAGTTGATCGAACAATTTAGAAATCGGATCGACCCTCTATCTATATTGATGAAAAAGAGAAGGAACTGGAAAAGAAATAGTTGCTAGTATCAGTACGATAGACACCAGGATGGGAATCGATCGTGCCGATAAAACAACCACGTTCAGCGCAGTCATCAACACCTCGTACGACCTGGTCTTGGGCAGAGACTGGATGGTTCAGTGAAAATGGAGAGAGTAAATGGAAAGTTTTGAACAGTGAATATCGGAGTTTCGTAACTACCTCGGGTTTGAAACACCGTGTCATGGGTGAAATCGCGAGATTGTCAGCACTGTAGCCTGACCAGCGAGCCAAGGAGGACAAACTGGTGGAGAAATCTTGGTCTGCTACAAGGGCCGTCTACGAATTACCAAGCTGGTTGAACACTACGTCAACTTTCCCGTAGGAACCGAACCGGTGAGACATAAGATTCGACGAATGTCGCCCGTGATGATGCAGGTAGCCCAGGAGGAAGTTAAGCAGTTGAGAGATGAAGAAATGGTAGAGCAGTTCAGCAGTGATTGGACCAGTTCTCCAGTCTCATAAAGAAATACGACGACAATTGGTGATTCTACATCGATTACCAGGACGTGAACAAGGCCATCGTCCGAGATGCCCATCCGTTACCGAGTATGAACATAATACTGGACAAACTAAGGTAGGTGTACCCAATATGCGCCACCCTTCGTATTTCATATGTACGCGCGTCTAAAGCATCGCCGCGGCACAGGATCTTGTTGGCAATACTAAATAATGAGGAAAGAAAACATTTTCACCGATCAGGAACCCTTACACCCTACTTGTAAGAGCTTGTTTTCTCCATTTTTCCACCAATTTTGGTTCTTGATCTGATTTTGCTCACGTAATTGCGAATTTTTTTAATACCCTTAAACTGGGCCAAAAAATACCATATCATTCTACATATCATTCGATTCCTTGACATCCCATCTACATCATCCAGTTTTTTTTCCATCTTAAGCCCTTTTTATCAACGGTTTCAATAGCTCTCCGTTATTTTTATCAATGTACCCAATATACGCCACCCCTACTTTCTTGTTCTAGCTGCTACAATCAACCCATTGATCGTAAATATCCACCAAACATGGTCGAAAGAAAATTTAGTTCAAGCTCTGGAGCAGGTCAAGAGAGGTGAGATATCGCAGAGGATGGCTTCGACTATATATAAGATACCTCGTCGAACATTTCAACGATATGTCAAACAAAACATATCCGAAAAAAAGAAAATGAGTCAACCATATGTGTTAACGACAGTACAGAACGAAAAATTGTGTAGTCGAATTGAACGCTTAGCACATATTGGCTATCCTGAACGAGAAAAATTTTGAGGTTATGCGTCTAGAAGTACTGTCTAAGAAAAAACATCAGACAGAATTTTTCTACCATCAAGACAATAACTAGTCCCGAATGGGCTTGGATATTTTTAACATTGAACTCTTCTATTTCAGTGAGAACATCTCAATTATATTTGAAATCATACTAAAAAGAATGTTCATTAATTTGAGAAATTAATATTGGAATTAAATGTTGCATAAGTTAATTTTTTTTATTAAAAAACAACGTTTTTTCATGAATTTTAACTAGAAACTTGATTTGATTTAGGTTGTTAGAAGTTCATATAGTCTATGTAATGTGGTTCAATCAAAGACAAAATGTATTTTCAATAAAATCATATCAGAAATACACTCTTTTGTTTTTGTTTTATTCATTTCAGACATGCCTCATGCTTCAAACTGGATGAAAAGAAGTTTTTTCAGGGTGTCGCCATATTGGGTACACTCAAAATTATTCCTGAATTTTTTTTTTAAAAACGCTGTATTTCAGCGTAGAACTGTTCAAATCAAATGAAACTCAATTCATTTCAGAGGTATTGAGTAGATCATTCATTTGACACCAATTACGGGGTTGTAAGAATACAAAGTTGAAGGATCCCAGCCTGACATTTCACCAGTTTCCAACCCAAGACAAGGCTGTGTAAGTTCTAATATACTATTACGATTGCAACCTGCTATTACTCCAGGCACCAGGCCCCTTTTCGTGTATTTTAAATGTCCTTTAAAAACCTCGTTTTCTTCATGAACATTAACCTAGCAAAACCTTTCCATCAAATTTACTAATAAAATCATCCCATTGCTGCGGAATATAAGCGTCGAGCAGAGTGCATACATGTTCAACGCAAAATAGCGTTTCACAATGATGATTCGAACACAATCGTCTGGTGCAGGCCCAAGTCGCAAATTTGGAAGGTATTCACACTTACGTAATATATATTCTACCAGTACTAACATATATCGATGTCTCTCACGAAGAAAGACACATCTTGCAATAACTCTGAACCAGGTTGAAAAGGCCTATCGAAGAAATCGCAGAAACATATACTTCTTTTTCTAGCGTGCAGAAGCATATATTTCAAAGCCAGTTCAATTGGTCATCCAACCTCTCCTTGTGATATTTTTAGAAATTTTTAAAAGATATTTTTAAAAATTAAGAGCTTCAAAATGTGGGAGTTTGAAAGCTCCTACAGATTCATACTTTAAAATTGTTCTCAAATGTTATGAGATTTTTGAATTAGAATTTTAAACTAACAGTCATATTGAGATTTATTTGTGAATATTTATTCAACTTAATTAAAACTAGTAATACTCAAAAGTTTTCCTAATTTTTATTCCAATCTTCAATCCAATTTTCAATCATGTTAAATGGATAACTAAAGACAATAGAGATCAGTATCCTCCCAATAAACGAAGTTCAACAAGTACTGTAAAACCTAATAGAAAATTGCTAAAGCTTCAACATTAAAGTAACTTAATCTCTATTTTTATTCTATTCACAATTGTTTCTATTCACATCATTTTAATATCAAATCTCCGTAGATATTCTTTGCTATTTTATTATAAGATATTTGTTCATCAATTTAATTACATACCCAACTTGAACCTATCCTTTCCTAAACCCTAAATTCCTTTTCTCCCATCCCTTCCTGATGGAATGGTTCTACTACCTTTCCGCTCGGTTTCCATCGAGTGAAATCAGTTATAAATAATGTTTTATCATTTTTATTCATTGTAATCCAATCATCATATTCATTAAATTTTTATTTATTTGATTCACAAGTTTTAAGTGATTAATATCATTGTTTACATTTATAACTGAATTCAGCTAAAGGTAGAACATGGTAGAACTATTCGAAATTGTATATTATGCAATTAGTGCGTGAAATCTTTAAGATGCGTGTGAACACCAGTTGGATCCGATACTTTGATCTAATATTCGATATTTTATGTTATAAGTGCTCATTCAAAGAACGTTTGAAAATTGCATTAGTGAGTAAAATGGCATTTCACGCGCCGAAAAACAAAAATATGTAGTGTGGGTGTAAAATTTATTATATTATAATTAGAGTGGTTCCTGGGACATATAATTGGCCATGTAAACACGCTTGAAAAATAAATTAGGAATGTAAATTGATAAAACAAATTAAGATTTATAAATTAAAAAAAATGACAAAACAAATTTTTCTCGCGATAAGGCGCGAACTAGCGACCTCGCGGTTACGAAGCATGAACGTTGCCATATCTGACTACTTATGATTCATACCGCTTGACATCATGTAAGATGTATTTAAGTTGTACCCACGTTAGATGAATAATATTATACATAAGATTATTCAACTGTAAAAGAAAGTGGATTCATAAATGAGCATTACATACAAACATACATTTATCATTCGCTACTCTTTGTGCGTGTGATAATGCAGTTATTATATGTATATATATCGCTCCGCATACGCTGCCTGCAGCATTACCCCAGCTCCGATCTCACTAGAAAACGAACTAGAATCCGACCACCGCGCCACGTTGTAGGGGTACGGAACTAGATAAGCGTGTGACACTTCGGAATGGGACTCTGTTCTTCTACCCTGATCCATCTTCTTTGCTATAGATTTTCAAACTTTCAAAGCCACTTTGGAAGCTTCAAACTCATATGCAGACAGGCAAACTATATACATTTGAATCTTTCTTCTTCTTGTCGCTGATGGCGGTGGGCTCCTGGTTGGAGCTCTGATGCACCACAATACAAATGTAGACTAGACTTTCGAGAGTTGGTGGGTTCAGAGTCGCAGTCTTATGTACGCGATTCAAATGGTAGATGGACTTTGCGATGTTAGTTGAGAGAAGAGCAAAATTTTGTTAGAATATATATTCAGTTACTTTCAAAACTTGTACGGTTCTAAAGAAATCTGGCTCCTGTTTAGAGTAATCAGACATGGAGGTTGCATTTTTTGAGGAATTCTGTGAGGAAGTTGGAAGTGGAAGTTTAGGGTTTTCCAAGAGATTTAGGGTTGTACGTGGAATGTTTATGTTATTTAATGGAATATCTTTGAATTTTCTTGTGCAGGCTGACTCGTTCGTTTGAATATTGCTGACAGTCCCAAATAATATGGTTTATGTGTTGTTGTGGGTGGCTGCAGGTGCATTCTGGAGAGTTTATGAAGTTTTTGAACCAGGGTTTGGAAGAGTTGTGGTCAAAGAGGTCATTGAGAAAGATTATTCCTGTTTCTTGAAGAGAATGAAATGTAGTTGTCCTGAAGGATTTTGGATCATTTGTCGACTTTTTTTAAAAAATCTAAAAAATGATATTGAATATCGAGATATTCACCTTGATCGTGGCTTCTTTTGCTAGCTTGGCTACAGTTTCATCATATTCTATGTTGACGTGGGAAGGGATCCAGATTAATTCCACCTCTAGATTTTCAAGTTTACACATTCGGAGTAATGAAATGATGTTCGGAATGTGATAGGAGACATTGCTGTTTTTCTTGGGAGAAAAGTTCACTATTGATTGAAGGGTACTGAGCGAGTCTGTGAAAATACTTGAGTTGGTCAACTTATGGTCATAGATAATTTGACAGGATTTGTAAATTGCTGAAGCCTTCGCGGTAAAAATTGAGGCTATTTCATCCATTTTAAAAAGATGCGATGTTTGAGTATTTGGTATATGTATACTAGCCCTGTATTAGGGGACCCGTTGATTTTGGAGCCATCTGTGAAAAATGCGATTTTGTTACTCAAGTCTTCTTCGAACAATTCTTTGAATTTTCTTGCAGGGTCTGAGGAAATTTTAATCATAATGCCTGATGACAGATCAATGTTCGGTTTGAAAATCTGCGCTTCGTAATCATAGTCGTAAGGAATAGGGTGTTTGTGAGTAATTAATTTACCATTTGTTGAGTTTCTGAGTCATCAAATCGTCGCCTCCGTGTAAAAAGGGGCCAACTCAGCGTCCGGAACAAGAAGGGGCCAACTCGCTGGCCGGGCAAGAAGGGGCCAACTCGCCGTCCGTGCAAAAAGGGGCCAACTCGCAGTCCGTGTAAAAAGGGGCCAACTCGCCGTCCGTGCAAGAAGGGGCCAACTCGCCGTCCGTGCAAAAAGGGGCCAACTCAGACGAGTTTTGAATTTCACATAAAATTCAGTTCACGAATCTCTTGAGAAGTCTTATGCACACTATGTGATAGCCGTAGTGCGTCTCTTTCAATGATTAGGTGATTTTCACGTAATTTACATGTCATCAGAATGTAATATGTCAAGTTAACTATTTACGTTAAACGGCTTTTGCTCGATGGTTTCTTTTAGAAATTGGTATACATATGTTTTTGAGGTCGCTCATAATGAATCCGGCCCCAAATTCTAAAAATTCAAATTAGAGCCTCTAAGATCACCTGATAAAAATTTGGAAAAAAATTGAATTTTGTTGAAAATTGGTATACATGGGTTTTTGAGGACGCTGATTACAAATCCGGCCTCAGATTTTGAAAATTCGAATTAGATCAAGCCTCTAAGATCACCTGACAAAAATTTAGAAAAAAATTGAATTTTGTCGAAAATTGGTATACATGGGTTTTTGAGGTCGCTGATCACGAATCCGGCCTCAGATTTTGAAAATTAAGATTAGAGCCTCTAAGATCACCTGACAAAAATTTGGAAAAAAATTTAATTTTGATGAAAGGACCCCGCTCAGAATGTTAAGAATTTGGCTCCCGGTTAAATTGGCTCAAACTCTAATATCATATAATTCATTACTTTCTGATCAAAAGTCCAAATGGGCCGACCGTCTGAAAATGAACAGTTTTTGAGAAAAAAAGCTCGAAAGTCGCAAAAAGTAGAGGTTACGGGAGGTTAGATCGAGTGACATATGGAGCGGTGGGTTGCCGTGGTACGGGGGTTAGATAGTAAGCTTAAGCTCTTGTCATTTTGCATTCTGCATAAGCTAAACTTATAGCTGAGAAAATGAGACCAGAATTAGCTTGGTATGAGAAGGAAATCAATTCACTTCCAGATTTTCGACAGTACAATGAATGTTCCATGCTTAGCTTGGCGTAATATTCTCAAATGGTTGGAAGTTATTATATTCAAAGTCGACCATCCTTTGACACCATCATGATATTGATAGAAATTACTATTTTCAACTTTCATGATGCATAAGAATTGAGGGCTGGACGTTCCTGGATCTTTTAATCTCACGAACGAAAAGGTGTACGGAAAAATAACGTGAGCTGTTGCGGCGTACGCTGTGAACTTGCAAATCGCTGCGTTTGATATGACGATTGAACGTGTCCGAATGTTCAATTTTTACGGAGAACCAGTCTACGCAAAAACAGAGTGCGCTGTTAAAGCGTTCGCTGTGGACTTGCGACCACTGCGTTCAAATCAACGGGTAAACGTGTCTGAATCTTCAATTTTTACACGAGAAAATAGTTTATACGCCAAAATAATCCACAAATACAAAATAATCCAAAATAATCCATATGTCACTCGATCTAACCTCCCGTAACCTCTACTTTTTGCGACTTTCGAGCTTTTTTTCTCAAAAACTGTTCATTTTCAGACGGTCGGCCCATTTGGACTTTTGATCAGAAAGTAATGAATTATATGATATTAGAGTTTGAGCCAATTTAACCGGGAGACAAATTCTTAACATTCTGAGCGGGGTCCTTTGGTATACATGGGTTTTCGAGGTCGCTGATTACAAATCCGGCCTCGGATTTCAAAAATTCAAATTAGATCAAGCCTCTAAGATCACCTGACGAGAATTTGAAAAAAAATTTAATTTTGATGAAATTTGGTATACATGGGTTTTTAAGGTCACTGATTACGAATCCGGCCTCAGATTTAAAACATTCGAATCATAGCCTCTATGATTGGTGAACGAAAATTTGAAAAGATACTGGATTTGAATAAAACTTGGTATACATGGGTTTCTATGATCGCTGATTATGAATCCAGCCTCAGATTTTTAAACTTCAAATTAGATTGAACCTGCAAGATTGCCGACCGAAAATTTGCAAAGATAATGGAATCTAATGGAACTTGGTATACATGGGTTTTTTAGGTCGCTGATTACACATAAAGCTTCAGATTGAAATAAGCCTAAATCTTCAACATCGTCGACCGTAACAAGGAAACATCCTTTTTGAAGGTTACCCAAATAAAAAACAATCTCATATTTGACTTTATAGAAAAAACCGTTTTAAGTGTGATTACATTCTTCTAGTTTTCGCGCGTTTAGAGTTAATACATGCATTTGTGAGTGTATATTCTCTATTATAATTATATTCATATACAATATTGTATATGACATACATTATGTCATATTCATATACATATGACAGCGAGCAATGATCTCTCGCTCGCTGTCGCTCACTCGAGTCGTTCGAGTGGATTTTAATTAAAAAATCTACAAAACATTCTATAATCTTCAATATTCAATTCAGTTTTGATAAGTTATACTTTTAAATTATTGTAAATAGATATAAATCGACATCATGGTGCTTATAAATTATAGCCCTCGATCTTCTCTTTCGTTCCATCACGCCACATGTTCTTCAAATCGTCATTTTCTGAGTTGTTTATCAGACAGAAAATTGGAAAAAATGGTTTTCGGCAACGCGGCAAGTTTTCTATGGCATATATTACGCCCCCACGTCTATTTTTCCGGATTTTTCACCTCAGATTATGAAAATGCTCATTTTACTCTATAAATCTGCAAGATCAGATTTTCAATAGATAACCCATTTATATTATTTTTTTAACGTTATCCTGGAATCAAACGTCGAATAATTGTCTTTATGGCCATTACGCCCCCACAGTATCAATTTTTCGAACACATAGCCAGTTCAAATTGTAGTTCTTGACCTCCTCTTTCGACCCATCATACCGAACATTCTTCAAATCATCATTTTCCAAGTTGTTTATCACTTTCAATTCGTTTGTATGACGAAAATTCGGCTATGCATAATTTTCTATTATATTGTATTTATCTGAAAACATAAAAATCGCAAAGTAAACTACCAATTTTCAATTACATACTTTACGCCCACGCATCAATATTTTTGATTTTTTCACGATGAATAATTGAAGCGCTAAATGAGCTCTATCGATACCTCAGATCAGAATGTTCATCACGACGCTGTTTCATAGTGTCCGAGACGCGCGAGTCCGACGTCGTAACGCGGCGGCCGGCGGCCCTATATGAGTTGTGGTGGGGGAAAAAGGCGCTGAGCGCGCGACCAAGACTGCGCGCGGCGAGCTGAGCAGATGAGACGGAACGACCGCGACGATCGGAGCTCTCGATATTGTATTGATTGAATAAATCGACTTAATCTCTAAGTGAGAGTCACTGTTCCTCATTTGGTCCTCCTTTATATCCCGCCTGATTTAACACATAGATATTTTCAACGGTTTATGCGGCACAACTTGATAAAAGTCAGTTTTTTCCATATTTCACGCCCACGCATAATTTTTTCCAAAATTTCCACCATAGGATAGGAAAGATTTTCAATTGATCTATAAATCGGTGAAACTTAAATTTGCACCATACAACTATTCCACAGTTTTGCTTTCTCAAAGAGAAAGCTTTGTAACGGGGTAAAAATCGACCCACCGAATCGGACTTCGGGACCTCGATTTTCGTAATCTACGGGTCGAAAAACATGGAAATCCAAAAATGTACGTACGTGCACTTTTTTGTCGTACGATAACTCTCGAAGGAATTGCCCGATCGTCCTGAAATTTTGCACACAGGTTAGTCGCCGCAAAATCTCGGTCGAGTTCAATTTTCAGCCAATTCCGTTGTTTATTTCTCTAGCAACCGTTGCTAACGTGTTTTTGATAAAAGCTCCGAAAATCATCATCAATGCACGATGGGTCTCCAATTCTTTCGACGATCGATGAGAATCGATAAGACATTCATTTTGGAACAACCATTGTTTATTCTCCTAGCAACCGTTGCTATGGAGATACAAAATTCAGCTTCAGACTGACTTTTTTTTGTCGTACGTTAATTTTCGAAGGAATGGTCCGATCATCCTGAAATTTTGCACACAAGTCGGTCTCCGGCAGATGTGAACCGAGTTCGGTGTTCAGCAACATCCGTTGTTTGATTCCATGGCAACCGTTGCTAGCGTGTTTTCGATAAGTTCCCATATAATTCATGATAAATGATCATTTGGGTTTGTATATTTATGGGATTCTATAACAATCAAAGAGACTTTTCCCGTATAAACCATTGTTGATGTCTCTAGCAACCGGTGTTTATATCGCTTGTAACCGTAAATAGGGAATGGGAAAAGTCAGTTGGAGGTTCATTTTTGGAACTGTTGATGACTAAGAAGTAAGAACATCGAAGCTCCGACATTTACCATAGAAACCGTTGTTTACGGCCTTAGCAACCGTTACTATGGAGTGTGAAAAGTCAGTTGGAGGTCCATTTTCGGAACTGTTGATGACTAAGAAGTAATATCGTCGAAGCTCCGACATTAACCATAGCAACCGTTGTTTACGTTCTTAGCAACCATTACTATGGAGTGGGAAAAGTCAGTTAGAGGTCCATTTTCGGAACTGTTGACGACTAAGAAGTAAGAACACCGAAGCTCGGATATTTACCATAGCAACCGTTACTATGGAGTGGAAGAAATGAGTTAGAGGTTCATTTTGCTTTCTCAAAGAGTGGTGATTAATGTAAGTTGAGGTTCGATTGCAATATTTTGAGAAAGCATACTGCTGAGGCACTTGGCAGCGGTTTTTTCCAATGGTTTATTGGATACCAAAAAAACGCAACTTGAATTTTACCATTTTTGACATCCACGCATCGTTTTTTTTTGTAAATTTCAATGCGGAATATGATACCGCAAGCAATTTCCCTTTGATCCGTTTTATTTGTTTCTATGGAAGTCAACTCCTTTATTGAAAAATCTTTCCATGAAATTTCCGCGAGGATTAACTTTACAGTATAGTATAGAAGTGTAGATTAGTATCCATGGGTTTTTTAGGTTGCTGATTACGAATCCGGCCTCAGATATGAAGATTTCAAATTAGAGCCTCTAAGATTAGCGAACGAATATTTGAAAAGTTAATGGATTATAATGAAAATTAGTTTCCATGGGTTTTTGAGGTCGCTGATTACGAATCCGGCCTTCGATTTTGAAAATTCAAATTAAAGCCTCGAAAATTGACGACCAAAAATTTAAAAAAATACTGGATTTTGATGAAATTGGTATCCATGGGTTCTTTTGGGCGTTGATTACACCTCGAGCTTTAGATGGAAATAAGCTTAAACCTTCAACATAATCGATGGTAACAAAGAAGCATACATTTAGATAGTTTACTGAATAAAGAGGCATTTCTTCTACTCTGGTGTCATCAAAAGTCGGTTGATTCCATTCAAAAATAAACTTATGTTGGAAATGTAATAAGTATCGATCAAAATATGCAAAAATTTTTGTGGCAAGTATAATCTTCAATACTTGTACCAGAGGTTATGCAGTTACGCAAATAGAGTTTCACGGTATTTCACTCTAAACACTGTATATCAATTTTCTAGTTCTCATTTGTTCCATTCTTTCAAAGGAACATGTAGAACAAATCTACATTATTTTAAAATTAATCCGTACACAAATTATGATTCCCATATGTTGCTCTTGGAAAAAATGTTTTGTTAGAATATTTTGGAATCGGGTCTGACAGATCGATAGAGGAGCCCGAGCATTTTCATAATCTAAGGTGAAAAGTCCAAAAAAATAGACGCGTGGACGTGATCTATTATGTGGAAAATCATGTGTAGCCGAATTTTCGTCATACGAAAGATTTTGAAGTAATAAACAACTTGGAAAATGATGATTTGAAGAATGTTCGGTATGATGGGTCGAAAGAGGAGGTCAAGAACTACAATTTGAACTGGCTATGTGTTCGAAAAATTGATACTGTGGGGCGTAATGGCCATAAAGACAATTATTCGACGTTTGATTCCAGGATAACGTTAAAAAAATAATATAAATGGGTTATCTATTGAAAATCTGATCTTGCAGATTTATAGAGTAAAATGAGCATTTTCATAATCTGAGGTGAAAAATCCGGAAAAATAGACGTGGGGGCGTAATATATGCCATAGAAAACTTGCCGCGTTGCCGAAAACCATTTTTTCCAATTTTCTGTCTGATAAACAACTCAGAAAATGACGATTTGAAGAACATGTGGCGTGATGGAACGAAAGAGAAGATCGAGGGCTATAATTTATAAGCACCATGATGTCGATTTATATCTATTTACAATAATTTAAAAGTATAACTTATCAAAACTGAATTAAATATTGAAGATTATAGAATGTTTTGTAGATTTTTTAATTAAAATCCACTCGAACGACTCGAGTGAGCGACAGCGAGCGAGAGATCATTGCTCGCTGTCATATGTATATGAATATGACATAATGTATGTCATATACAATATTGTATATGAATATAATTATAATAGAGAATATACACTCACAAATGCATGTATTAACTCTAAACGCGCGAAAACTAGAAGAATGTAATCACACTTAAAACGGTTTTTTCTATAAAGTCAAATATGAGATTGTTTTTTATTTGGGTAACCTTCAAAAAGGATGTTTCCTTGTTACGGTCGACGATGTTGAAGATTTAGGCTTATTTCAATCTGAAGCTTTATGTGTAATCAGCGACCTAAAAAACCCATGTATACCAAGTTCCATTAGATTCCATTATCTTTGCAAATTTTCGGTCGGCAATCTTGCAGGTTCAATCTAATTTGAAGTTTAAAAATCTGAGGCCGGATTCATAATCAGCGATCATAGAAACCCATGTATACCAAGTTTTATTCAAATCCAGTATCTTTTCAAATTTTCGTTCACCAATCATAGAGGCTATGATTCGAATGTTTTAAATCTGAGGCCGGATTCGTAATCAGTGACCTTAAAAACCCATGTATACCAAATTTCATCAAAATTAAATTTTTTTTCAAATTCTCGTCAGGTGATCTTAGAGGCTTGATCTAATTTGAATTTTTGAAATCCGAGGCCGGATTTGTAATCAGCGACCTCGAAAACCCATGTATACCAAATTTCATCAAAATTAAATTTTTTTCCAAATTTTTGTCAGGTGATCTTAGAGGCTCTAATCTTAATTTTCAAAATCTGAGGCCGGATTCGTGATCAGCGACCTCAAAAACCCATGTATACCAATTTTCGACAAAATTCAATTTTTTTCTAAATTTTTGTCAGGTGATCTTAGAGGCTTGATCTAATTCGAATTTTCAAAATCTGAGGCCGGATTTGTAATCAGCGTCCTCAAAAACCCATGTATACCAATTTTCAACAAAATTCAATTTTTTTCCAAATTTTTATCAGGTGATCTTAGAGGCTCTAATTTGAATTTTTAGAATTTGAGGCCGGATTCATTATGAGCGACCTCAAAAACATATGTATACCAATTTCTAAAAGAAACCATCGAGCAAAAGCCGTTTAACGTAAATAGTTAACTTGACATATTACATTCTGATGACATGTAAATTACGTGAAAATCACCTAATCATTGAAAGAGACGCACTACGGCTATCACATAGTGTGCATAAGACTTCTCAAGAGATTCGTGAACTGAATTTTATGTGAAATTCAAAACTCGTCTGAGTTGGCCCCTTTTTGCACGGACGGCGAGTTGGCCCCTTCTTGCACGGACGGCGAGTTGGCCCCTTTTTACACGGACTGCGAGTTGGCCCCTTTTTGCACGGACGGCGAGTTGGCCCCTTCTTGCCCGGCCAGCGAGTTGGCCCCTTCTTGTTCCGGACGCTGAGTTGGCCCCTTTTTACACGGAGGCGACGAAATGAGGTCAAGATTAGATAATCATTTTCTATGTTGAATTTGTCGGGAACTTGTAAGTTGGTGGCTAGTTCTTCCAGTTTGTGCTTTAACGTTGAATTTTTCAACGAAATTATTTCTAGTATAAATCTGTCAGAAAGATTTATCATTTTGGTTTGGATTCTGGGTATATGGACTTCCGCGTGCATGACATTGATGGGAGTCGACTTCCTGTATCCCAAACAAAGTCTTAGAGCTTGGTTCTAGATTTTTAGAAGCTTGTCTAAGAGTTTGGAGTTGTTACAGCTGGTAAGGGAGAGATTATATTCCATGGTGCTTCTAATGACTACCTTGTAATAGAATATGGGAATGTCCACCCCACCATGTGCCTCACGGGGCTTACGCGAATATTATCGTGATTTAAACAGTACATTTCGAGGGAGTCAAAAGGGAGTTTAGGAAAAGATTATAAATTGGGTTTTTTTCTGGAGAAATCGTAAGATGGAGGTCTTCAAAATATTTTATGGCTTCGGCAAAACAGAGTTGAAGAGCATTGATGCCCCGAGAGATGTTAGGAGATTTACAAATAATACCGGTGTCATCAGCATATTGGAAAATTTCCTGGTGAATTTAGAGTCTTTCTGCCAATCCTTCCTTAAAGGGCTGATGTGAAGCCTCGCTTCCGATGATTTGATTGGCTAAGACCAAACCATGAGACATGTAATATATAGAGTCAATATAGAAACTATAGGTAGAGTACAGACTACAGAGATGTCTCTATGGTATGGTTAGGTTAAGGTAAGAGACATTGTAGAAGGATCCAGTGCATCGTGCAGGCTCGTTCATTTGCATCCAGGCAAAACTGCAAATTCGAGGTTTTGGATCTACTTTTTGAAAGGACATCAGAATCTGGATAAAAATGACACGCTCGTAATAAAAAATGATATTGAATATCGAGATATTCACCTTTCGTGGCTTCTTTTGCTAGCTTGCTACAGCATATTCTATGTTGACGTGGGAAGGGATCCAGATTAATTCCACCTCTAGATTTTCAAGTTTACACATTCGGAGTAATGAAATGATGTTCGGAATGTGATAGGAGACATTGCTGTTTTTCTTGGGAGAAAAGTTCACTATTGATTGAAGGTACTGAGCGAGTTTGTGAAAATACTTGAGTTGGTCAACTTATGTCATAGATAATTTGACAGGATTTGTAAATTGCTGAAGCCTTCGCGGTAAAAATTGTAAGGCTATTTCATCCATTTTAAAAAGATGCGATGTTCGAGTATTTGGTATATACAGGGTGATTCTAAAAGGTCGCATATGGCATATACCACTGTATAGCTGGGAATGTCACGAGTAGAAAAGCTCTTTGAAATTTTTCCATAAAATGATAATTTATCGAGTTATTGATTGAAGAAGAGTGCAAAATCCGACCAATGAGCGCGCGGCCCGAGCGGGCGGGAGAGCTATGCGGTGCGGCGGTGGGGGGACCAGCCGGTCCGCGCCCGCGGCCGCGGCCGGCGGGGAACCGTGGCGAGTGGGTGGGGTACCCTCAGCTGTAGCACAGTCGGACAGCCGACAAACTCACTGATACATTTTTCTACAGAATAAGGAGTAGAATTGAGCGATTTGAATAATTCAAAATTTATTTATTCAAGCATTTAATCATCTATCGTTTTCCATAAGTAGCGACTACAAAAAAGCGAAGTTGACCGACGACTACTCCGGTTTTAGTCAGCTATTGTTGGAACGTTTTTTATTTGTTTATGAAATACTCATGAATCGTTTCATTCTCGTTTTATCAATTATGGAAAAAACAAATGGGTTCGAGTTTCCCTATTAAATGTCCAACGACTCACACGATTTTCAATCAGATATGATGAAAATTGGATTTTTAACAAGAGAAAAACGTAGGCCCGGCAGGCCGCGAATACGATGTTGAACAGCGAGACGATACTACATTTTACGTCTGTTATTCATGAATCGTTCTTTTCTCGCTTAAGAAATTAAGAAAATATGAATGGATCCGAGTTCCACAATAAATTGCCCAACGAATCACACAATTTTCATTCAGAAATGATGAAAATTGGATTTTTAATAGGAGAAAAACGTAGGCCCGGCAGGCCGCGAATACGATGTTGAACAGCGAGACGATACTACATTTTTCGTCTGTTTTTCAGAAATCGTTGTTTCCTCGCTTGATTGATTGAGGAGAGACGAATGGTCTCGATTTCCCCAATGAATTCCCCAGCGACTCACTTAACCTTCAATCAAAATTAATGGAAAATAGACTTTTGATAGTAGAAAAACGTAGGCGCATACACAGATGTTGAACGTCATCGCGAAATTACGTTTTTCGTGTGTCAATCATGAATCGTTCTTTTCTCACTCAGCCGATTGAGAAAAGACGAATGTTTTCGAGTTCCTCAATAAATTGCCTAAAAACTCGATGAATTTTTTAACTAAAATGATGAAAATTGGATTTTTGATAAAATGAAAACGTAGGCGCGTAGAAGTTGAACAGCGAGACGATACTACATTTTCGTCTGTTTTTCAGAAATCGTTTTTTTTTGGTTCAATCGATTGAGGAAAGAGAAATTGTTGTTGAAAAAAGAAACTGTTTTTGTCCTATAAAAAATTCAATTTTCATTTTCCCTGAATAAAATTTATGTGATTCGAAGGGCAAATCATTGGGGAACTTGAGAACCTTTGTCTTTTCTCGATCGCTTGAGCAGAAAAGAAACAATTCATGAATTAAACACGAAAACTGTAGTTTCGTCTCGCAGTCGATTGTCCACGTGCACACGTTTCTTTTGAACTATGAGTCCAATTTCCATCATTTCCGATTGGAAATTGTGTGAGGAGTAGGGCAATTCATTGAGAAGCGCAGACAATTTCTCTTTCCTCAATCGATTGAACAAAAAAAAAAACGATTTCTGAAAAACAGACGAAAAAATGTAGTATCGTCTCGCTGTTCAGTATCGATTACGTGGCCGCCGCGCCTGTTTTTTACTTATTAAAAATTCAATTTTCATCTTTCCTGGATAAAAATTATGAGATTCGTTGGGCAAAGCATTGGGGAACTTGAAAACATTTGTCTTTTCTCGATCGATTGAGCGAGAAAGGAACATGTCATGATCAACAACGAAAACTGTAGTTTCGTCTCGCAGCTGAATGTCCACGCGCACACGTTCCTTTTGAATTATGAGTCCAATTTCCATCATTTTCGATTGGAAATTGTGTGACGAGTTGGGAAATCTATTAAGAAACGGAGACAATTTGTCTTTTTTCAATCGGTTGAACCAAAAAAAAACGATTTGCGAAAAACAGACGAAAAATGTAGTATCGTCTCGGTGTTCAACATCGTATTCGCGGCCGCCGCGCCTGTTTTTTACTTATTAAAAATTCAATTTTCATCTTTCCTGGATAAAAATTATGAGATTCGTTGGGCAAATCATTGAGGAACTTGAGAACATTTGTCTTTTCTCGATCGATTGAGCGAGAAAGGAACAATTCATGATCAACACACGAAAACTGTAGTTTCGTCTCGCAGCTGAATGTCCACGTGCACACGTTTCTTTTGAATTAGGAGTCGAATTTCCATCATTTTCGATTGGAAATTGTGTGACGAGTTGGGCAATTCATTGAGAAACTTAGATCATTTGTCTTTTCTCAATCGATTGGACCTAAAAAAAACCATTCGCGAAAAACAGACGAATAATGTAGTATCGTCTCGCTGTTCAACATCGTATTCGCGGCCGCCGCGCCTTTTTTCCGCCCGTTAAAAATTGAATTTTCATCTTTCCCGGATAAAAATTATGAGATTCGTTGGGCAAAGCATTGGGGAACTTGAAAACATTTGTCTTTTCTCGATCGATTGAGCGAGAAAGGAACATGTCATGATCAACAACGAAAACTGTAGTTTCGTCTCGCAGCTGAATGTCCACGCGCACACGTTCCTTTTGAATTGTGAGTCCAATTTCCATCATTTTCGATTGGAAATTGTGTGACGAGTTGGGCAATCTATTGAGAAACGGAGACAATTTGTCTTTTCTCAATCGGTTGAACCAAAAAAAAACGATTCGCGAAAAACAGACGAAAAATGTAGTATCGTCTCGCTGTTCAACTTCTACGCGCCTACGTTTTCATTTTATCAAAAATCCAATTTTCATCATTTTAGTTAAAAAATTCATCGAGTTTTTAGGCAATTTATTGAGGAACTCGAAAACATTCGTCTTTTCTCAATCGGCTGAGTGAGAAAAGAACGATTCATGATTGACACACGAAAAACGTAATTTCGCGATGACGTTCAACATCTGTGTATGCGCCTACGTTTTTCTACTATCAAAAGTCTATTTTCCATTAATTTTGATTGAAGGTTAAGTGAGTCGCTGGGGAATTCATTGGGGAAATCGAGACCATTCGTCTCTCCTCAATCAATCAAGCGAGGAAACAACGATTTCTGAAAAACAGACGAAAAATGTAGTATCGTCTCGCTGTTCAACATCGTATTCGCGGCCTGCCGGGCCTACGTTTTTCTCCTATTAAAAATCCAATTTTCATCATTTCTGAATGAAAATTGTGTGATTCGTTGGGCAATTTATTGTGGAACTCGGATCCATTCATATTTTCTTAATTTCTTAAGCGAGAAAAGAACGATTCATGAATAACAGACGTAAAATGTAGTATCGTCTCGCTGTTCAACATCGTATTCGCGGCCTGCCGGGCCTACGTTTTTCTCTTGTTAAAAATCCAATTTTCATCATATCTGATTGAAAATCGTGTGAGTCGTTGGACATTTAATAGGGAAACTCGAACCCATTTGTTTTTCCATAATTGAGATAACGAGAATGAAACGATTCATGAGTATTTCATAAACAAATAAAAAACGTTCCAACAATAGCTGACTAAAACCGGAGTAGTCGTCGGTCAACTTCGCTTTTTTGTAGTCGCTACTTATGGAAAACGATAGATGATTAAATGCTTGAATAAATAAATTTTGAATTATTCAAATCGCTCAATTCTACTCCTTATTCTGTAGAAAAATGTATCAGTGAGTTTGTCGGCTGTCCGACTGTGCTACAGCTGAGGGTACCCCACCCCACTCGCCACGGTTCCCCGCCGGCCGCGGCCGCGGGCGCGGACCGGCTGGTCCCCCCACCGCCGCACCGCATAGCTCTCCCGCCCGCTCGGGCCGTGCGCTCATTGGTCGGATTTTGCACTCTTCTTCAATCAATAACTCGATAAATTATCATTTTATCGAAAAATTTCAAAGAGCTTTTCTACTCGTGACATTCCCAGCTATACAGTGGTATATGCCATATGCGACCTTTTAGAATCACCCTGTAGATAGCTAGCCCTGTATTAGGGGACCCGTTGATTTTGGAGCCATCTGTGAAAAATGCGATTTTGTTACTCAAGTCTTCTTCGAACAATTCTTTGAATTTTCTTGCAGGGTCTGAGGAAATTTTAATCATAATGCCTGATGACAGATCAATGTTCGGTTTGAAAATCTGCGCTTCGTAATCATAGTCGTAAGGAATAGGGTGTTTGTGAGTAATTAATTTACCATTTGTTGAGTTTCTGAGTCATCAAATGAGGTCAAGATTAGATAATCATTTTCTATGTTGAATTTGTCGGGAACTTGTAAGTTGGTGGCTAGTTCTTCCAGTTTGTGCTTTAACGTTGAATTTTTCAACGAAATTATTTCTAGTATAAATCTGTCAGAAAGATTTATCATTTTGGTTTGGATTCTGGGTATATGGACTTCCGCGTGCATGACATTGATGGGAGTCGACTTCCTGTATCCCAAACAAAGTCTTAGAGCTTGGTTCTAGATTTTTAGAAGCTTGTCTAAGAGTTTGGAGTTGTTACAGCTGGTAAGGGAGAGATTATATTCCATGGTGCTTCTAATGACTACCTTGTAATAGAATATGGGAATGTCCACCCCACCATGTGCCTCACGGGGCTTACGCGAATATTATCGTGATTGAAACAGTACATTTCGAGGGAGTCAAAAGGGAGTTTAGGAAAAGATTATATATTGGGTTTTTTTCTGGAGAAATCGTAAGATGGAGGTCTTCAAAATATTTTATGGCTTCGGCAAAACAGAGTTGAAGAGCATTGATGCCCCGAGAGATGTTAGGAGATTTACAAATAATACCGGTGTCATCAGCATATTGGAAAATTTCCTGGTGAATTTAGAGTCTTTCTGCCAATCCTTCCTTAAAGGGCTGATGTGAAGCCTCGCTTCCGATGATTTGATTGGCTAAGACCAAACCATGAGACATGTAATATATAGAGTCAATATAGAAACTATAGGTAGAGTACAGACTACAGAGATGTCTCTATGGTATGGTTAGGTTAAGGTAAGAGACATTGTAGAAGGATCCAGTGCATCGTGCAGGCTCGTTCATTTGCATCCAGGCAAAACTGCAAATTCGAGGTTTTGGATCTACTTTTTGAAAGGACATCAGAATCTGGATAAAAATGACACGCTCGTATACGCCAGATATCTGAATGTATATATATAAATTTCGAATTTCATGAAGCATATGATGTGGCACCAAATTAAAGGCGCGCGAAGCGCGTTGAAAATTCACTAGTTGAATTATAAAAAGAAGCAATACAAACGGAAATGCAAGCAATGAAAACGCACCCCTGCGAGACACCAGTACTTTTTTGAAACGGGCCATAAAGTTCGTCTGAGATTTTGAAGAAAAGTTGTCTGTTTCTTATAAGATTAACTATACATTGGCACGTCTTAGATGGTATACCCAGTTTTCGGAGTATCTTGGAGCGTTAGGGGGCAAACATTATCGAAGGCTGATTTGATATCCAGGAATATGCAACAGACGTGCTCGTCCTTGATGAATGAGTCGTGAATGGATGTTATCAGTTTGGACAGAGTAATAGTTAGTAGTGTGTTAATAATGTGAGTAGTAGTTGGATAAATTTAGTTCTCTGAGGGAGAATGGACGGTCTAGGATTGTATAAGGCTGAAGGATATCGTTTGATATAGGATTGGGGATATCGGTTGGGATTATTGGAGGAGGGGAGAAATGTTTTATCATGAATTCTTTAGCATTATTAATCGTTTCCAAGTCATTTGCGAAAACGTTGGAGGGTTATGTATTTTAGCGTTCTTGAATACGTAGACCGTTCTCCATATGTCGAAAATATCTTAATCTTTTGAAATTTTTTGCTCTGTAAATTGTTGAAAGTTATTATTTTCAATCTTTTTGTATTTCTTTTTGGTCGAATTTGCGGTATGGTTAGCGATTGCTAGGTGTTCGTAGTCCGGGTTTTGTAGAAGATCGTTGAATATATTTCTCTTATGTCTCGCTAGTGATTTGCATTCATCGTCGAACCATGGAGGGGAAGATGAGCTGGGTTTCGTATGTTCGGTGAATTTACTCTTCCGCAGTTCTATATCTTGGTCCTCAGTAAGAGGAGAAATGAAAGATCTCATAGAGTGTGTGAGAACTTCGTATTTTTTCTCAATTTCGAGAAGGTTAAATTTTTCGGAGTTTTCTTGGAAGAATCTCTTAAGGTACGCTTCATATATCTTCCAATTAGTTTTTTTAGTATTTAGTTTGTGAGTAGAGATGCTTGGGATTCTCCTGATTTTTATGGAGATATTAATTTCTATGGGGAAAAGGTCGCTGCCCATATTGTCAGGGAACACTTTCCAGGTGTAGCGAGTGATGATGTTCGAGGAGACTAGGCTCAAGTCTAAAACTGAGGTATGTATATTATTATTGTGACAGCGGGAGAAAGTAATTGAGCCATCGTTTATGATATTGAGATCGTGAAGTAGAATTGATTCAATAAGGTTATCCCCAGATTTTGAAATTTTCTTTGATCCCCAAGAAGGGTGGTGGCAATTCAGATCACCTCCTATGAAGGTGTATTCAAAGCCTTTTATGGAATTGAATAGCTTGTTCCATTTTCCTATACCTGTTTCCTTATTGGGAACTCGATATGTAGAGACTATTAGTATTTCTTTCCTGCTGGTTTGAGAAATTGGATCTTCTGATATGGGTATAGAAACAGCAATTGTTTCAAAAGAGTTCTTTTTGTGGTAGATATTATATTCAGGTTTGAAAAAAATATTTTTTCTAATGATGATGGCTACACCTCCATGGGGATCATCTTTTCTATCTTTTCGGATAACTGAGAAATTTGGTATGTGGAGTAGGTCAGTTTCAGATAGCCACGTTTCGCTAAGCAGTACTGATTCGTTGACTTATAGAGCAAACCTTTTGGATTAAGAACAATTTATGAATGACAACGGTCAAAACGGACTCAAAAATAAAAAATAAACAGTTAATAATAATAATAATAATAATAATAATAATAATAATAATAATAATAATAATAATAAATAATAATCCAATGGAAGAACCACAAACTGCAATGACTAATCAAACCGTCTTATTGAAAGACGCACTGTGCATCGTACCTGAATTTGACGGTTCATTTGAAACAATCAAATCGCTCAAAGATTACTTGAATCAATCATATACACCTGCAAAGTCAGTGCACCAATTACTTGGAAGAATGGGCAATGAGTTCTGAAAAGATGATAAATCTGTGCTCACTTTTGCGAATCGCATTGAGAGCTTGTTGCAACGAAGTTTAGAAGCCCATAGAGTAAATGGAGGAGTCATTGATGCTACTTATAGAGCCTCTATGGAAAATATTACTGTAGATTGCTTTAAAAAAGGGTTAAAGCCCGAAATTGAGATGAAGTTAGAAAATGCTTATGACATAAACAATATTGTCAAGAATGTTATCAAAGCCGGAAGATTACTCGAAGCTTAAAAAGCTCTGAGAAGACGGAAGAAATCTACCGATAACGAAACTAAAAATAAAAGACGTACATCCATTTACACTTTATGTAATCAGGAGGGGCATGAAGCTTCGAATCGTACTCAATTGACATGTCAAATTTGCAAAAATAAATGTTCATTCCGAAATAAACCACGTATAAATAATCAGAGTTGTCAACTTTTTAATAAACCTGTACATACTGCTGATCGATTCTATACAAATTATAGAAATCAGAATATCGCTTGCCAAATTCGCAATAAAATCGGCCACATGGCCGACCGATGCCAAGAGAACGCGAAGTGCTTCACGTGTAACATGATTGGGTACCAAGCTCGAAACTGACCGAATAACAATACTTCAGAGACCGTATGCCAGATCTGTAATAAACCTGGTCATACTGCAATTGCTTGCTTTCAATTGAAAAATAATCAATGGAATAATCGGGATAGAAGCCTGACCAATCAAAATTGTAAAAATGACGGACATGACGCCACTCACTGTCGAGTAGATACTAGTAAACTTTGTGCCTGTTGCCAAACAATAGGTTATACGGCGAAAGAATGTCGACGAAGACCAGGCAATAACAATCGGAGATCGGGAAATAGTACGGGCACTCCCAACAATCGTGCAGCGGGGGTGCCGGGCACGCAGTTGCGCGCGGTCCATCAGACAGTCTACGAAACACTCGAAGAATTGCTACCGTTGTAGATGAATACAAAAGTTGTATACCGGAAAATTATGTACCAATCACAGGCGGCTTGGGGCTGTATTAAAACAATGCTAAAAGAGTCCTACACACGAATTTTCATCAATATTGATGCATGGAGAATGTGTTTTACCATTGATTCATTTTTTTCGTGTCTCACCACGTGATCGACGTTTTCTGACTACCCTAACTACTGGATCGTAACTCAACAGGGCTTATTTTGTAGGGAGTTTCAAAACAAATAACTTTCTACTGTAAAATTTTTTTCGAAAAGTCTCTCTAAAAGAAGTTATGCACTGAAATGTGAAAAAACAGGAAATTTCCCAATTTTCTCTCATTTTCCACAATTTTCCACAACTTTTGAGAATTTTGTTTAGGTCCAGTTTTAATCTAGAGGTGACAACGAAGCGATCCCAAAAAAAAACGGACCCCAGGCACGTTTTCGGGTTTTTTTAGCTAATTGCACTACTGTAATACTGTTCAGGGTATCGAAGATTCGGACGATGATGCAGTTTTGAATTTTCCAAATAAGGAAATTGCAGCATCGGCTGAACGAACTGTTGATCCCCATCAAAGGTTTGATAGATTGAAAAAAATAATCAAATTTTTCATCTGACTGATCGCAAACAAGAACAAGTAGATCTGCTCATTAGAGAAAACAATGATAGATTTTATCTCAGTGGGATAAATTACTCGCCACAAATGTATTGATGCACAAAATTCGACTTTCCGACAATATCCCTGTTGGGAAGAAACAGTATGGATTGCTGAGAGCTCTAAAAGAAGAGGTTTTACGTCAAGTTAGAGATCTTTTAAAAAAAGGAATCATTCGACATTCTAGAAGTAGTTACTGCAGCAGTCTCTGGGTCGTACCTAAAAAGTGCGATTCTTCCGGAAATGGAGAGGAAATGGAATCCTAGATGGAGAGTAGTAGTAGATTTTAGAGACCTGAATACGAAAACTGTTCCTATAAGTTTTCGTGTCCCCAATGTAAGAGAAATGTTTGATGAAATTGGAGGCTGTAAATATTACACCGTGATAGATGCAAAATCTGGTTTCCATCAGATATTAATCTATCCCGATTAATCCAAATTTATGGCTTTCTCTACCCCTAATGGTCACTTCAAGTTCGTGCGGATGCTATTTGGGCTGAAAAATGCTACTGCTGAGTTCATGCGGGCGATTTCTTTCACTTCAGAAAATCTCGTTGGACATGGAGTATTAGTTTATATGGACGATATTATTATTTATACCAAAACTTTAGAAAAACATGAAAGACTGTTTAACTTAGTTATGGAGCGGTTACGTGAATTTAACTGGGTTGTAGAATTAGATAAATGCGAGATATTGAAAAGCGATGTTGCTTACTCAGGTCATGTAATTAGTATAGACGGTTTAAAACCGATCTACGTAAAACAGCTAGCATTGCATTCATCTCCTATTGGCGGTCATCGAGAAGTATTCTGACGGACTGAATGCCAGGTCCAGCTTGTCGTGGACACGGCGTCCACTCCTTTCACTACATACCCCCTTAAAGCTAAGATTTTCTCCCCAGAGTGTTGTCGTCGGGAGCAGAGCTCTGGAGACATGTGACCAGCATGCTCTCCTCCGCCCAGCCCTGGAAATGATATATAATATTAATAATGGTGAACACTACCATTTATAAACATTGTGTTTACTTACCATGGCGGTGAGGCTCTGCTCACCGCCAAATCCCTGGAGAGGCTCGCTGCTGGGCTCTGGTCTTTGATGGTCGCTCCAGCCCTGGAGCAGACCATTCCCCTATTCCCCCTGTCCTGTAGCTGTGCACCGTCAGCTGCTTCCTGGGAGGTCCAGGAAGTAGCTGACGGTGACCCCACTGCAGGCTGGATGGCAGCTGCCGCTGCACCTGGAACACACAGCACAATCACTAGACGGCCGCCCCGGAGACGACTTTTCCCTGGAGATCCAGAGTGAGGGCAGCCAGCACGCCGCCATGACACGAGGGCCAGCGAGCGATCCGCATGCCCCGGCCCGGGCCCGAATCGCCCGTACGCGTGCACTCGCAGGTACGCGCCGAAGCTCCAGGCTAGGAGTTCCGGCTCGAGGATGCACGGGCGCACGAGGAGACCGGCACAGTGAATTTTCCCTTCCAACGGAATAAAGTCTAAGTGAACAGTTAGCGATGTCTCAACTGCTACGTGGCTACTGCTGCCTCCACAATCTCCCAATCATTCAGCAATGTGAATTCATTCCGAAGCTAGTGGGTTTTCCAACGGGTTGGTCGCTTTTCTCCCCTCTAAATGAAGGTCAAGTCATTGCAATTCTTCATGGATTTGAATCTGAAATATCCCTTTCCATAGAGTTCAATCTGCAACAACACTTTACATACTGTTCAATTTGAAATGGTACTTCCCAAACCACAGCTTATATGTAATTGGTAAGTCTTGTACATAATTTCAATGACAACCTGTGGATAACTTTGAGAGTGCAATATATGGTTGCAGTGTAGCAATTTTGTACTTACGTGTCAGGGTATTATTTCATCATCAAAGATCCGAGAATATCACGCCCTCTAGAAGATAAGTGCAATATATCTGCACAATAACCAAAGATTGCGACGTTCCAGCAATATTACATACTATTCGGTAGTATATAAGACACATCATTTCCTATCTCGTTCCCCTTGCTGCGCACACTTGACATGAGTAGATAAGCGGAGTGGGTCCAAGAACATCTGCCCTCGTACTGCCGGGAGTCCGAGCACAGATCGTCGCCTCCGAGCAAGAAGGGGCCAACTCAGCGTCCCGAAGGAAAAGGGGCCAACTCGCCGCCCGTGCAAAAAGGGGCCAACTCGCATTCCGTGTAAAAAGGGGCCAACTCGCCGTCCGTGCAAGAAGGGGCCAACTCGCCGTCCGTGCAAAAAGGGGCCAACTCAGGCAAGTTTTGAAT
This sequence comes from Aphelinus atriplicis, assembly GCA_020882685.1. Lineage (NCBI taxonomy): Eukaryota > Metazoa > Arthropoda > Insecta > Hymenoptera > Aphelinidae > Aphelinus > Aphelinus atriplicis. The sequence continues at coordinate 338,585 of JAJGQD010000027.1, forward strand.
TTCACATGAAATTCAGTTCACGACTCTCTTAAGAAGTCTTATGCACTCTATGTGATAGCCGAGTACGTCTCTTTCAATGATGAGGTGATTTTCACGTAATTTGCATGTCATCAGAATGTAATATGTCAAGTTAACTATTTACGTTAAACGGCTTTTGCCTCGATGGTTTCTTGTATAAATTGGTATACATATGTTTTTGAGGTCGTTCATAGTAAATCCGGCCTCAAATTCTAAAAATTAAAATTAGAGCCTCTAAGATCACCTGACAAAAATTTGGAAAAAAATTGAATTTTGTTGAAAATAGGTATACATGGGTTTTCGAAGTCGCTGATTACAAATCCGGCCTCAGATTTTGAAAATTCGAATTGGATCAAGCCTCTAAGATCACCTGACAAAAATTAGCAAAAAAATTGAATTTTGTCAAAAATTGGTATACATGGGTTTTTGAGGGCGCTGATCACAAATCCGGCCTCAGATATGAAGATTTCTAATTAGAGCCTCTAAGATTAGTGAACGAATATTATGAAAGATAATGGATTATAATGAAAATTAGTTTCCATGGGTTTTTGAGGTCGCTGATTACGACCTTCGATTTAAAAAATTCGAATTAGAGCCTCTAAAATTGGCGACCGAAAATTTGAAAAAATACTGGATTTTGATGAAATTGGTATCCATGGGTTCTTTTGGGCGCTTATTACACCTCGAGCTTTAGATGGAAATAAGCCTAAACCTTCAACATCATCGATGGTTACAAAGAAGCTTCCATGCAGATGGTTTACTGAATAAAGAGGCATTTCTTCTACTCTGGTGTCAGCGAAAGTCAGTTGATTCTATTCAAAATAAACTTATGTTGGAAATGTAATAAGCATCGATCAAAATATGCAAAAATATTTGTGGCAAGTATAATCTTTAATACTTGTACCAGAGGTTATGCTGTTACGCAAATAGAGTTTCACGGTATTTCACTCTAACCACTGTATATTCATTTTCTAGTTCTCATTCGTTCCGTTCTTTCGAAGGAACTTGCAGAACAAATATATGGATATAATTATAATTGGGAATATACACACAAATGCATGCATTAACTCCTAACGCGCAAAAACTAGAAGATATGTAATCACACTTGAAATGGTTTTTTTCTATTAAGTCAAATATGAGATGGCTTTTTATTCGGGTAACCTTCTAAGAGGATGTTTCCTCGTTACGGTCGACGATGTTGAAGATTTAGGCTTATTCCAATCTGAAGCTTTATGTGTAATCAGTGACCTAAAAAACCCATGTATACCAAGTTTCATTAGATTCCATTATCTTTCCAAATTTTCGGTCGGCAATCTTGCAGGTTTAATCTAATTTGAAGTTTTAAAATTTGAGGCCAGATTCATAATCAGTGATCATAGAAACCTATGTATACGAAGTTTTATTCAAATCCAGTATATTTTCAAATTTTCTGTCACCAACCTTAGAGGCTATAATTCGAATGTTTTAAATCTGAGGCTGGATTCGTAATCAGCGACCTCAAAAACCCATGTATACCAATTTTTGACAAAATTAATTTTTTTTCCAAATTCTTGTCAGGTGATCTTAGACGCTCTAATTTTAATTTTTAGAATTTGAGGCCGGATTCACTATAAGTGACCTCAAAAACATATGTATACCAATTTCTACAAGAAACCATCGAGGCAAAAGCCGTTTAACGTAAATAGTTAACTTGACATATTATATACATTCTGATGACATGTAAATTACGTGAAAATCTCCTCATCATTGGAAGAGACGTACTACGGCTATTACACAGCGTGCATAAGACTTCTCAAGAGAGTCGTAAACTGAATTTCATTTGAAATTCAAAACTCGCCTGAGTTGGCCCCTTTTTGCACGGACGACGAGTTGGCCACTTCTTGCCCGGACGGCGAGTTGGCCCCTTTTTACACGGAATGCGAGTTGGCCCCTTTTTGCATGGACGGCGAGTTGGCCCCTTTTTTCCCGGTCAGCGAGTAGGCCCCTTTTTGCTCGGAGGTGACGAGATGTTCTCCGACCCGCTCTGCATTTTGGCGGGGTTTTGAATTTTGCTAACGAATATTCTCGTCGTCTACGACATTCGAATGTTGTATGAAAATTTTTTCTTAATCATGTTACATCTAACTTTGCATACTATACTTATGTCATTTTATTAATTACAAATATTCTCACTTGCTATGATATACAAATATTGCGTTGAAACTTTTCAAAGACGTATGTGATTCTACATATGAGGAAAAAAGGGCATCTATATATTATGTTTACAGCATTAATATTTACCAACAACGAAGAGAAATGTGATATGTAGATTTAAATATTTCTAATATACGAGTATATAGTTATGTATGCATATGTATGTAAGCATATACGTCTATATATACGTTGCAACGGGGTGTTTTCCGCATCTATCGTTGTGCCGGAAATGCACCCCGAGCTTCTCGATATTGCACCGCTCCTCGCCCAGCTGCCGGGTCAGTCACCCAGCTCCCACGAGCAGACGCCATGCCAAGGGTCTTAGTGGTAACCCCCAGTCGTCCGTATACGAGTACGGACCGTCACTACTCGCGTAGTGGGTGCTTCCCCAGGACTGGGAAGAGCGGGGGAGAAGGGGGTGTAGGATCTCGTTCGGCGCTCGCGATCCACCGATGCGGCTCACGCCGATTGTTGGGGCTCCGTGGTAATCACCACGTGCAATGAACCCTTAGTGAAAGTATGTACTTTATTCTAACGAGAATACGCGGACGCAGCTACTTAGTAAGCCGAGAAACGGAAGGTTTCTCGGCCGCGGAGAGAGAGGGATTCGGTCGTAGGCGCGGGGAGGTTAACTAGAGAAAATGCGTGACTCTGAATATAATAAGAAATGAAGTAAGCCTCTTTATTGAGGTAAAACAACAAGGAAATATACTTACTTTCGTGGGCCGGTGCCCGCCAACGACTTAAATCGAGCGCACGCGCAGAGGGCCGCTCGGCCACGAGGCCGAGTATTCGCTCGCTCGCGGATACAACAGAAGCGCGACTTACAAATTGGCGTTCCGCTCTCGCCCGCAGGTTGGTCGGCGGGCTCAGTGTCTCTCGCCGGCGCAGGCGCTTATCCTGGCGCGCGCGCTCGAGGACGGCCCGGTGTGGCGCGGTTGCACCTGCACCTTCCGCGGGACTGAGATCGAGTTGCCCCACGCGCCCGGGGAAAATAGCACTTTTCCGGGGCAGCTGCAGCGCTTGGGGTGTCCGTGGATGACGTGGAGACACTCGCACCCAGACACACACGGCAGTCGTACCCGTCGCAGCGCGAATGAAGTGGTGTGAACGGCGCGTGTTAATGCCCACCGACGTCAACGCGAGAGTGAGGGTCCTTTCTGTCCTTGCGCGCCGCGCGAAGCGGGAGGTCCCCCCTCTCTGTCTTCTCTCTCACTTTCTCTCACGATATATATGGGTCATTTCACACCAACTCAGCATGGAAAAAATTTTTCAATTTTATTTCAGCCAATTTATTGTAAATGGTCACCTTACCACTATTTAATTTTCTCAGATTTTTCATGCCTATACATAGCAAAATTCTCTCATCGCTCAATTTTGATAATTCAGGTTTTTTTCACATTTTGATCAACTTCATGACCTGATTAACTCATGAAATATTCATCGAATCAAAAAATTTACAGGAATGAAAGTTGTTATAAATTACTTATCTTTTATAAAAAAGTAATTTCCTAACCTCAAAACTTATTTTTTCTAATCATTTGATCATGTACCTACACGTACACATGAAAATAGACCTCATCGCCACCTTCAATTTAGACCAAACAAATTTGATTTCAATCCTTGGCTCATAAGCTTTCAAATAAAGTATGTCTCAGAATGGTGATCCAGTTACAACTTTTTGAATAAAATAAAATGAAATAATAAATCACAGGAAACCCCAAAAGATACATAATACTACTACTTGTATTATTGTACTTTGATGAATGTATCTCACCTTTATTTTCTAATACACTTGGATTGTGACATGTAGCTAGTGAGTTCACAAAACCAGCACACGTGTGACTATAGAGATGCCTTGGTTGCCTGGTTGGAGCCATTGGTCTCGTCCCAAATTACAATATCATCTCAATCTCATCTGACTAGGAGACCGCTTGGTATGCGGGTCACCAATCTTGACCAAATTTTTTTTCCTGGTTTCTGGTGGCCATAGTAGAGAGAATCCAGAATTTCAGGGTCCAACGCTCCCAAACTTCCCAGATATTAATTTATGTTTCCTGGGTGGAGACGTTGTTCTCGTCCCAAATGACAACATGTCATCTGAGAAGTATTTCCCTCACTGCACTACACTTTCAATGTTCCAACTTGACCACGACATCACATTCTATCCTAGAAAACATATGTAAGGAGTAAATAGCGTGTACATGCAACAAATCTTACTTTCATGTCGTACTCACATAGAGTAAAACATGAAATATATGGAAAAATCAACGATTATCGACTTCTCACTCTGTGCTTGGATACTGGAGCAATAACAACATGTATCCAAGCACAAAGACAATAAATGTAGTATACATTGGATGACAATTCAGTGTCAGGAATTGATTTTCACTCATGAAAACTTCAATTCTGAGCATGTGTCGACCAATATCATACTATAACCAAAAATATTAAAACTTATCTACTCACAGTTTTCTTCTCACTTCAATCGCAATTTCTGGCTCTGTACATCATACCTGGAACACAAAAATTATCACAAAGGAACATCTTTCAAAAATATATGAAGAAAGGCAAAGGTTAAGTATACTTATCTGAATTCCCTCGCGCCTTGAATAAAAATTATCCTCATCAACTGCACACGATCAAGCTCCAAACTTGCTGGAGAAGACTGTGGTGGAAATTGATCTGGAAACTTTTCTTACAATCACTCAAACTATAGTGAGTAAGCAATGTCTACTTGATGAGTACACATCACATGTCTGACTGTTTTTACAAACGACACCTATGGTAACCTGCAGGGCGGAGTCGGTAACACAGGTACTGCGCTGCAGGTTACCATAAGCGTCGTATGTAAACACCATGTTTAGTTTGACATGTGATGTGTACTCATCGAGTAGACATTGCTTACTCACTACAGTTTGAGTAATTGTAAGAAAAGTTTCCAGATTAATTTCCACCACAGTGTTCACCTGCAAGTTTGGAGCTTACATCGTGTGCAGCAGCTAATGGATTTTCATTCAAGACGCAAGGGAATCTAGATAAGTAAACTTAACCTTTTTCTTTCTTCATATATGTTTGAAAGATGTTTCTTTGTGATAAATTTTGTGTTCCAGGTATGCTGTACAGAGCCAGAAACTGCATTGAAGTGAGAAGAAAACTGTGAGTAGATAAGTTTTAATATTATTGGTTATAGTATGATATTGGTCAACACATGCTCAGAATTGAAGTTTTCATGAGTGAAAATCAATTCTGACACTGAATTGTCGTCCAAGTATACTGCATTTGATGTCTTTGTGCTTGGATACATGTTATTATTGTTTCAGTATCCAAGCACAGAGTAAAAAGTCGATAATCGTTGATTTTTCCATATATTTCATGTTTTACTCTATGTGAGTAAGACATGAAAGTAAGATTTGTTGCATGTACACGCTATTTACTCCTTTCATATGTTTTCTAGGATAGAATGTGACGTGGTGGTCAAGTTGGAACAGTGAGAGTGCAGTGCAGTGAGGGAAATACGTCTCAGATGACATATTGTCATTTGGGACGAGAACAACGTCTCCATCCAGGATACATAAATTAATATCTGGGAAGTTTGGGAGCGTTGGACCCTGAAATTCTGGATTCTCTCTACTTTGGCCACCAGGAACCAGGAAAAAAATTTTGTTCAAGATTGGTGACCCGCACCCCAAGCGGTCTCCTAGTGAGACGTATTTCCAATGGCTGGAGGAGACCAATGGCTCCAACCAGGCAACCAAGGCATCTCTATAGTCACACGTGTGCTGGTTTTGTGAACTCACCAGCCACATGTCACAATCCAAGTGTATTAGAAAATAAAGGTGAGATACATTCATCAAAGTACAATAATACAAGTAGTAGTATTATGTATCTTTTGGGGTTTCCTGTGATTCATTATTTCATTTTATTTCATTCGAAAGGTTGTAACTGTATCACCATTCTGAGACATACCTTATTTGAAAGCTTATGAGACAAGGATTGAAATAAAATTTGTTCGGTCCAAATTGAAGGTGGCGATGAGGTCTATTTTCATGTGTACGTGTAGGTACATGATCAAATGATTAGAAAAAATAAGTTTTGAGGTTAAGAAATTACTTTTTTATAAAATATAAGTAATTCATAACAACTTTTATTCCTGTAAATTTTTCGATTTGATGAATATTTCATGAGTTAATCAGGTCATAAAGTTGATCAAAATGTGAAAAAAAACTGAATTATCAAAATTGAGCGATGAGAGAATTTTGCTATGTATAGGCATGAAAAATCTGAGAAAATTAAATAGTGGTAAGGTGACCATTTACAATAAATTGGCTGAAATAAAATTGAAAAATTTTTTCCATGCTGAGTTGGTGTGAAATGACCCATATATATTTATATATTTCTCTTCTATATGTGTATATATATATATATATATATATATATATATGGGTGATTCTCTGTCAAGTGAGAGAGTGAAAATAAAAAAAAATTCTGAAATTTTTTTTATTATTCCTAGAAGACTACATCATGTCCCCTGAATTTTTTCAGAATTCTTTAGACCATATGTTCCATCCTGACAGAGGCTCAAAGTGGTGGAGTTTGCAATATTAGACATTTTTTCAGGACCTTTGACCTCAATTTTGAGCTATCTAGAGATGTTTTAGAACTTTTTTTACTGGAAAAATGCCAATTTTTTTTAGAAAAATTTGTTTCAGGGTCATTGGTAGACATATAGCTATCACTTAACTTGTTTCCAGACTTAAAACTGATCAAAAAATGGTTTTATCACCCGCAGCAAAATGTGATACATACAAGAAAGAAGCTTATTTTATTACCAAAATGTCCTGACTAGTCGCAGAGTGCTGCATTTGATCTATTTTTTGTTATCAACCAATACATTATGAGAATTAATGAAAATGTTCTAAAAATGGGTGACCGCATACGCCACTTATATGTGAACTAAATTTATAAAAAAAGACACGGTTCACGACTTCTCACTCTGGGCTTGGATAATAAAGTAGTAACAACTTGTATCCAAGTCAAGTGCCACTATAAACAATCAAATTCTATGAGAAAACTAGAGTTACAAGCATACTTATAAGTTGCGTATGCACTCACCCATTCTTAGAATATTTTCGTTAATTCTGATAATGTATTGGTTGATTACAAAAAAATAGATCAAATGCAGCACTCTGCAACTAGTCAGGACATTTTGGTAATAAAATAACCTTCCTTTTGGTATGTATCACATTATGCTGCGGGTGATCAAAACCACTTTTTGATCAGTTTTAAGCCTGGAAATAAGATAAGTGATAGCTATATGTCTACCAATGACCCTGGAACCAATTTTTCTAAAAAAAATTGGCATTTCTCCAGTAAAAGAGTTCTCCTGAGTTTTTGCTCTAAAACATCTCTAGATAGCTCAAAATTGAGGTCAAAGGTCCCGAAAAAATGTCTAATATTGCAAACTCCACCACTTTGAGCCTCTGTCAGGATGGGACATATGATCTAAAAAATGTTGAAAAAATTCAGGGGACGTGATGGACTCTTCTAGAATTCATAAAAAAAATTTCAGAATTTTCTTTCATTTTCACTCTCTCACTTGACAGAGAATCACCCATATATACTTCAAACATTTGCTTTAGATTGACGGGACAGTAGCATACAGATGAGTCATGCATGTACAACTGATCGTTGTCAGTGCATTTGAAAAATACCGCGTCTCAAACGTGTTTGCTGACCACGGTCTTCTATACAGGTCCCGAAACTCCCGTGGTGGGGGTAGCTTCTTACGCCCAGTCCACATATTTCACGTTTCGGCCGCTTCGATTATTGGCGCTAGGGAGCTGGGATGCCTTGGCGCGCACTGTCGGTAACACAGCTGATCATATGCCCTAACCAATCCTATTCCAACTGATGAGCCGGTGCCATCAGGCGGCGCCAGGCCTGGCAAGACCATGCTATCAACTTTTGCTTATTTTTGAATCTCGTGCCAAAAATTATTTAAAAATACTCGAATATTTAGATTTGCAGATATTTATTATATACTTATTATATGTACATACATACATTCTAAAAACTAACAATCAGATAGAATGTACTATTACTATTTGTATTACTATTTGAAAAGCTATTTGTATGTACTAAATAAATTGATGAAGATTTTAATTTTTTAAAAAAATAAATAAATTGTATTCTTGCTTAATGTGAAAATCTTGTATAAGTGTTGCAAGATCTCTTTCAAAATGTTTATTTTGGAGAGAGAATCTTCACCATTATTAGTAATTTGAAAGAGTTGGTTGAATATGTTCATTATTATGAATATTAGTGAGATGAATGTGAAACAACATTTTAGCAAAATCGAGCAAATATGAATATGTTATTCATGATTCGTTAAATTTAGCAATTTTTCTTTGAATTACAAAATTACTTTTTTGTTTCAAATTTTCCTGGTAACAAAATTGCCGCATTCTCATTCTAATGTAATAGAAAAGTGCATAAGAAAGTATGTCGGAACCATGTACTTTGCAGGGGAAGTTGAATTCATATTTTTCTATAACCTCGTCAAGAACAAAATCTAAAATCTTTTTCTGATTATCAAGGAAAGACAATATATCTTGGCCATTCATTACTGTCCTCGTTCAACACAGAGAAAAATTCAGTGCTAAACTAAAAAAATTACAAAAGTAAAAAGTCAGCTGCTATAAAACTTATTACCATAAGTTTTTTCTAAAAGCTTGAAGATTTTCTGCCATGAAAGAACTGAAATGAAAAATAAAAGGTGATAACACTTGAGATAGAAACGCCCAATTTATTAGAGTTATTCGAGGAAAAGGAAGACAGAACCACACTTTTTGAACATAACTTACAATCTGTTCTTTAGGTTTTCGACAGATGACATGGTTGAATTTTGAAGGGCATTTTTGGAAAGTATACTCTTATAGATTTAAAGTAATGAAAACAGTTAAAAGTTATCCGATGAAACATTCAAGGTTGACGTTTGTTTAATTAATGCCAATATTTTGACAGTGATTAATAATAGTCCTAATTCGCAACTGTGTCAAAAATTATGAAAAATAATGGAATATTTAATTGGGATTGAATTGTTGTAAGAAGCTCTCTATTTTTGAAGAGTCAACATATCATACATTCTTACATAGTAAAACTGCAGTACCAGAATTATTTTCCAAATGAAATTATGCTACTCACCTCCTAATCGTGACCTCAACACATGTACTGCCTGCAGAACACGCTGCGAATGATTGCAAAAAAACAAATTGAATTTCCACTCTCAGGCCAAGAGTTTAAAAGTCGGCATCAGCTCGAATCCGTACTTGCAAGATCATGCATGAGCTGGGAGCAGTGAGGTTATAGAACAAGATGATCAGTTGTGTTACCGACAGTGCGCGCCAAGGCATCCCAGCTCCTTAGCGCCAATAAGCGAAGCAGCCGAAACGTGAAATATGTGGACTGGGCGTAAGAAGCTACCCCCACCACGGGAGTTTCGGGACCTGTATAGAAGACCGTGTTGCTGACCGACGCCGCTTCCCTGCGCAACAGCGTGTATATATTCTATCACCGCCAGCTTATAATTTGTAATGAATTAATCAAATGGCCATAGGGCCTAGAGCATGATAACAACTCTATATGCGCGCACGAGGTGGTGAAGCTGGTGTGCGAAGCTCGAGTGAAGATTGGGAAACTTGCTTCTCTTTCTCTCAGAAGTTAGGCTAAACGTAGTATATAATAGCTCTAGTTCTACACTGACTGACTCAGGCTGCAACGAGCTCATATCGAAGCAAGTCACTGTTCACAAAGACCATCTTCTACAACTATAGCGTCTCCCAATCGCCAAGTATTCCGGTAACAATATATTTTCATTTATATATTTCAAACATCTTAATCAAATATTCAAAAATCAAATCTTCTATCAACAGACTCAAAGAGACCAGACTGCAGAGTTTTACTGGTTGGCCGTCGACTTATGTAAATCGTGCACAGCCTGCAGCTGCGGGTTTTTACTATGTTGGGCATATTGACAGGGTGCACTATTTTGAATGAGGAAGTGAAATCTGCTGTTGGAAGGGAGGTGATGATCCGATGACGGAACATCAACACCGGGCAGGTCGATGTTGCTTCATCCGTAATTTACCATGCGGCAACGTAGGGATCGAAGTTGATCCATCCACTGTTCGTAATCCAACTGCTGGGACCAATTATGGACTTGATTATCGATCAACTGCTGTAGCTAATTAATATCAACACCCGTGGAAAAAAAATAAATCTGGCATATATCTGGCATATGTCTGGTGGAAGTCTGGGTGGAAATCTGGCATATATCTGGCATAGTGAACTAATGCCAGAGTTATGCCAGACTTAAGTATTGTTTAGTCAGAAAATCTCTCATAGAAAGTCTAGCCTAACACAATCAATTAATTATTTCTGTGATTCAGTTGTATTGTATTTTAACTTGGAGGACCTGACCCTGGACCAGTCGACCGTGGTCGGAAATAATTTGCATTATTTTGTGTTGTTCCAAGAAAGATGTTCTAAACATTCAGACACCCATCGTATTCGATGAGAGTATCTCACATTATGAAGTACATGCTCATCAGTCATATACTGGAAGCAACTTTAACAACAATGATGAGATACGTATATCGATTCAACATCAGGACTTGTGTCTTCTTCCATCTAGAAGCTCACTACGTATTTGTGGTTGATTAAGCAAGATAGATAATGCACCTTTAGCCTATACAAGGTTTGTCAATAATGGCATCTGTCATTTATTCGAAGAAATTCGATATGAAATGAATGCTACAGAGATTGATCGATGTAAAAATGTCGGTCTAACCAGTCTCATGAAAGGATAGGTTTCTTTCAATCCTAGACAGAGTACTGGAAATGCTGGTTGGTTAGATGTTGGAGAAAATAACAGTTTTATCAATAATTAAGGCTACATTGATATATTCATCCCGCTCAGTCTGATACTTGGATTCGCTGAAGATTATCGCAAGATAGTAATCAATATCAAACATGAATTAATACTTCGAAGATCGAATACTAATATCAATACTGTCATACAATCATCATTTCAGAAGAATAATGTCGAAGTATGGGAACAGGGGAAAGTTGTGCTGTCAAGAATTGAATGGCTCATGCCATATGTGCTGCTTTCCAATCGATAAAAAATACGCTTGCTAGGTCAATTGCAAAGAGGTAAGCCTATTGGTATGAGTTTCTGATCATGGAAGCTTCACGAGTATCCATCTCTTCTCACAGCTAGGAATCATGTATGGACAGTGAAAACCTCGAATCAGTTGGAAAAACTACGCTTCATCATACTCAGTTTTCAAACTGCACGAAAAAATATTAGGAATGCCATGCTAGTCTTTTTGATCATTGTTAAATTAGCAATGTGAAGCTATTTCTCAATTCTCAGTATTATACATATAGTAATCTCAATCTAGACATTGGTCGAAATCAATATTCTATTCTCTACGATATGTTTACAAATTTCCAGAAATTATATAACAATAAAGAATCTGAACCTTCGTTGGAAAGAGAGCAATTTATCACAAGAATACCATTGATTATTACATATTGCTCGAAATAAAATGAATCTCTCAAGAACGTTCTAGTCGATGTTCGTATAGAATTTGAAATTAAAAATAATTTCCCCGCAAAAACCGCCGCTTATTGTTTAATTATTCACGATTGTATTGTTGAGTATAATCCAATGAGTGGGGATGGGAGGAGAGTTGTTCAATTGAATAACTTAAGCTAACGTATATCAATCTCTCTTGAGATGGAGTACGTAGTGGACATGCAAGGCTCCATGCAGCCTGGTAACGATTACGTTCGCAAAGAACTGGCTATCCTACCACTTAACAAAAATGTCGAACCTGTAGTATTTTTGTTTAAAAACCCATTTCCATGAAGACGACTCACTGAAGAGTATAAGAGAATAAATACTTGGCTTGAGTAACATTATCATGGAATATCATGGGATGCAGGTGATCATCTTTACACTACAATAGGAAATATCCTTCGCGAAAATTTGAGCAATGCAACTAAAATGTATGTTGCAGATTGAATTCAACGAAATTAGTTAGAACGCTTCGAATTTGAAGTTCACGATCTGGCAGAAATGGTCTACCCACCACTAGACAAAATCAAACTTGCAACGGTTTGTTCACATGACAATGGAGCGTACAAGGCTAGTTGTGCGCTCCATAATGTAAAACTTTTCAGACGATTCATTATTGAAACATCTGAATTCACATATCCCGTTCCTATGGATTGGTCATAAATATTAATGACATAAGTATAGTAGTAGTATGCAAAGTCAGATGTAACATTAATATTCAATGCAACATTTGAATGTCGTAGACAACGAGAATATTCGTTGTTAGTAAAATTTATTATCACGTAGTAGCTATATATCCGACCAAAATGCAAAGCGGGTCCAAGAAAATCTGTGCTCGGACTACCGAGAATCCGAGGGCAGATGTTCTCGCACCCGCTCTGCTTACCTGCTGACATAGGTAGTGTTAACGAGCCACCTTATACATTTCATGGCTTTGACAATTTGATTCTATAACATTCCATAAATGCTCGAATTTCCCGTTTATATAGAAAATTCTCATTCATTTTCCACAGGTCCAATCAGATCTTGGGAGTTCTTTAATAAGACGCACAATTTTCAACATGGCGATGAGATCGAAGGAGTCAGAAATCAGAAAGAGTATAATAAGGAAAAATTCGCTGTGGGATAGTCTAGTTTTCAAAAAACTACAGGACAACATGGGAGGAAGGTTGAGGTTGATGGTTGTAGGATCAGCCCCACTAGCTGGGAATATTCTTACCTTCGCTAGATGTGTTTTGGGCTGTCTTATAGTTGAAGGATATGGACAAACGGAATGTTGCGCACCAATAACATTAACAATTCAGGTAGGAGCATTTCTATGGGAGGCGTGATTGAATTTTGCGAGATGTTTTCAGGAATCGGGAAAGTCGTATGGACAAATCTATACGGGATGAAAATCTGTGGCATCATCCCTTCATAAGATATAGGTACATGAACATGCGATTTTGACGGAATTCTCTCACGAAATTTTGAAACGTTCACGTTTTATCGCTCTGTCTGCGTTATTTTGTGAACGCACTGACACGGTCACCAGATGCTTGAAGCGCATCAAATTTCTTCGTAAAAGGCCATTTGCAAATACTTAAAATTGAGTGACTGTTCCATATTAATAAATTTGCATTCCAGTTTATCGTGTAATCAAAATTTCAGAACTCGAAACTCTACTCAACGTGTAAATAATATGAATTATTCTTGGCCATATAAAAATATAATGTAAATAGATGTATTCCGGCCCAAACTCAGGAAACCCTGTACTACGCGCACGACTGCACTTCTACCCGACACTATGCAGGTAGAACCTTGGACGTGGTGCGCAATTTGTACAAGAGAGCTATGGTCGCACTCTCATCCGACGCGATGCAGATGGGACCTCGATCATTGCTTCACTCTCGAGTTATTATGAATTTTTCAATTTAACGATCATACCCGATGAGCCTCAGGATCCTTGTATTGCGCGTATAGACGCACTCCAACTCAACACAATGCAAAAAGGACCTTGATTATGGTCCGCAATTCGTGCGAGTGACCTACGATCGCACTCTTATCTAATGCGATGCAGATAAAACCTTGATCGCTGCTACACTCCGTTGGCTTTATTGATTTGAATTGAATACGAATTGTTACTTATAAAGATTATATTTGGAAATTATTGAAAAGTCATGAGTTATCGTAACAAAAAATAATTGTTTTATTTGATGTTCATAGTACATGTTCGATAATGAACATGTCGCACATCCCAAAGATAATCGTGTAGTTATACTGACTAGGAGAGGTTGTCATCTTCGGGTGCCCAATCTTGACCGATCTGTCAGAACTTGTTCCTGGGTATATTATGAGATACCCGGAGCAGCCATTCAGTCTAACGCTCCTAATAACTTGACTCGTGGCTCCATGCGAGCCTGACTAAATCAATAATTTCACCATCATTGGCACGTACAAGCTATTCTTATTTTCCACATCTTCCACAGCATATCCACCTCGACGCATCTCTTCATATACCCTGGGAACACTGAAAACAGCATGATCCATGTGAATATGATTGATCCATGCCACAATGATTCATCAAGGTGCACAAAATGATCAAAGCAACTAAAAAAATGACAATATGTCATCTGAGACGTATTTCCTTCACTGCACTGCACTTCCATTGTTCTGATCACTTGGACATCACATCACATTCTATCCTGGAAAACATACAGAAGGAGTGAATTACACGTATACTTAACAAATTTTACTTCCATGTCTTACTCACACAGAGTAAAACATGAAATATATGGAAAAATCAACGATAATCGACTTCTCACTCTGTGCTTGGATACTGGAGCAATAACAACATGTATCCAAGCACAAAGACAATAAATGTAGTATCATTGGATGACAATTCAGTGTCAGGATTGATTTTTACTCATGAAAACTTCAATTCTGAACATCTGTCGACCAATATCATACAACCAATTATATTAAAACTTATCTACTCACAGTTTCCTTCTCGCATCAATACAATGTCTGGCCCTGTACAGCTCACCTGGAGGATAAAAATTATCACAAAGCAACATATTACAAAATATATATGTGCACAGGCAAAGGTTGAGTTTACTTATCTGAATTTCCTTGCGTCTTGGATGAAAATCCATCAGCTGCACACGATGAAGCTCCAACCATGCTGGAGAACACTATGAAGGAAATTGATCTCTGAACCTTTCTGATGATAACTCAAACTGTTGTGAGTATGAGCAATGTCTACCCGATGAGTACACATCACATGTGTCTAACTGACTGTGTTTACAAACGACGCCTACGAGTGATTCCGGTTAGTTTTAAATGATTCTATAGACGTTAGAAGAATCGTGAAACATTTCATGAACTTTCATAAAACTTTGATAGCGTCAATTACAATGATTTTCTTGAATTATAATAATTCAGTACAAGTGTTAGAATTCACTAAAATATATATAAACAATCTCAATATTATAAATGTGTGGGTCATTTCACACCAACTCAGCATGGAAAAGATTTTTTTTCAATTTTTTTTCAGCCAATTTATTGTAAATGGTCAACTTACCACAATTTAATTTTTTTAGATTTTTCATGCCTATATATAGCGAAATTCTCTCATCGCTCAAATTTGATAATTCAGGTTTTTTTCACATTTTAATCAACTTCATGACCTGATTAACTCATGAAATATTCATCAAATCAAAAAATTTACAGGAATAAAAGTTGTTATAAATTACTTATATTTTATAAAAAGTAATTTCCTAACCTCAAAACTTATTTTTTCTAATCATTTGATCATGTACCTACACGTAAACATGAAAATAGACCTCATCGCCACCTTCAATTTGGACCAAACAAATTTTATTTCAATCCTTGGATCATAAGCTTTCAAATAAGGTATGTCTCAGAATGGTGATCCAGTTACAACCTTTTGAATAGAATGAAATGAAATAATAAATCACAGGAAACCCCAAAAGATACATAATACTACTACTTGTATTATTGTACTTTGATGAATGTATCTCACCTTTATTTTCTAATACACTTGGATTGTGACATGTAGCTGGTGAGTTCACAAAACCAGCACACGTGTGACTATAGAGATGCCTTGGTTGCCTGGTTGGAGCCATTGGTCTCCTCCAGCCATTGGGAATACGTCTCACTAGGAGACCGCTTGGGGTGCGGGTCACCAATCTTGACCAAAATTTTTCTCCTGGTTCCTGGTGGCCATAGTAGAGAGAATCCAGAATCTTAGGGTCCTACGCTCCCAAACTTCCCAGATATTAATTTATATATCCTGGATGGAGACGTTGTTCTCGTCCCAAATGACAATATGTCATCTGAGACTTATTTCCCTCACTGCACTACACTTTCACTGTTCCAACTTGACCACCACATCACATTCTATCCTAGAAAACATATGAAAGGAGTAAATAGCGTGTACATGCAACAAATCTTACTTTCATGTCTTACTCAAATAGAGTAAAACATGAAATATATGGAAAAATCAACGATTATCGACTTTTCACTCTGTGCTTGGATACTGAAGCAATAATAACATGTATCCAAGCACAAAGACAACAAATGCAGTATAATTGGACGACAATTCAGGGTCAGAATTGATTTTCACTCATGAAAACTTCAATTCTGAGCATGTGTCGACAAATAGCATACAATAACCAAAAATATTAAAACTTATCTACTCACAGTTTTCTTCTCACTTCAATGCAATTTCTGGCTCTGTACAGCATACCTGGAACACAAAAATTATCACAAAGGAACATCTTTCAAAAATATATGAAGAAAGGCAAAGGTTAAGTATACTTATCTGAAATCCCTTGCGCCTTGAATAAAAATTATCCTCATCAACTGCACACGATCAAGCTCCAAACTTGCTGGAGGAGACTGTGGTGGAAATTGATCTGGAAACTTTTCTTACAATCACTCAAACTGTAGTGAGTAAGCAATGTCTACTTGATGAGTACACATCACATGTCTGACTGTTTTTACAAACGACACCTATGGTAACCTGCAGGGCGGAGTCGGTAACACAGGTACTGCGCTGCAGGTTACCATAAGCGTCGTATGTAAACACCATGTTTAGTTTGACATGTGAGGTGTACTCATCGAGTAGACATTGCTTACTCACTACAGTTTGAGTAATTGTAAGAAAAGTTTCCAGATTAATCTCCACCACAGTGTTCACCTGCAAGTTTGGAGCTTCATCGTGTGCAGCAGCTAATGGATTTTCATTCAAGACGCAAGGGAATTCAGATAAGTAAACTTAACCTTTTTCTTTCTTCATATATGTTTGAAAGATGTTTCTTTGTGATAATTTTTGTGTTCCAGGTATGCTGTACAGAGCCAGAAACTGCATTGAAGTGAGAAGAAAACTGTGAGTAGATAAGTTTTAATATTTTTGGTTATTGTATGATATTGGTCGACACATGCTCAGAATTGAAGTTTTCATGAGTGAAAATCAATTCTGACCCTGAATTGTCGTCCAATTATACTGCATTTGTTGTCTTTGTGCTTGGATACATGTTATTATTGCTTCAGTATCCAAGCACAGAGTGAAAAGTCGATAATCGTTGATTTTTCCATATATTTCATGTTTTACTCTATGTGAGTAAGACATGAAAGTAAGATTTGTTGCATGTACACGCTATTTACTCCTTTTATATGTTTTCTAGGATAGAATGTGATGTGGTGGTCAAGTTGGAACAGTGAAAGTGTAGTGCAGTGAGGGAAATACGTCTCAGATGACATATTGTCATTTGGGACGAGAACAACGTCTCCATCCAGGATACATAAATTAATATCTGGGAAGTTTAGGAGCGTTGGACCCTAAGATTCTGGATTCTCTCTACTATGGCCACCAGGAACCAGGAGAAAAATTTTGGTCAAGATTGGTGACCCGCACCCCAAGCGGTCTCCTAGTGAGACGTATTCCCAATGGCTGGAGGAGGCCAATGGCTCCAACCAGGCAACTAAGGTATCTCTATAGTCACACGTGTGCTGGTTTTGTGAACTCACCAGCTACATGTCACAATCCAAGTGTATTAGAAAATAAAGGTGAGATACATTTATCAAAGTACAATAATACAAGTAGTAGTATTATGTATCTTTTGGGGTTTCCTGTGATTTATTATTTCATTTTATTTTATTCAAAAGGTTGTAACTGAATCACGATTCTGAGACATATCTTATGTAAAGCTTATGAGCCAAGGATTGAAATAAAATTTGTTCGGTCCAAATTAAAGGTGGCGATGAGGTCTATTTTCATGTGTACGTGTAGGTACATGATCAAATGATTAGAAAAAATAAGTTTTGAGGTTAGGAAATTACTGTTTTATAAAATATAAGTAATTTATAACAACTTTTATTCCTGTAAATTTTTTGATTTGATGAATATTTCATGAGGTAATCAGGTCATTAAGTTGATTAAAATGTGAAAAAAACCTGAATTATCAAAATTGAGCGATGAGAGAATTTTGCTATGTATAGTCATGAAAAATCTAAAACAATTAAATAGTGGTAAGGTAACTATTTACAACAAATTGGCTGAAAAAAAATTGAAAAAAAATTTTTTCCATGCTGAGTTGGTGTGAAATGACCCATATACACTTAATGTGCACCAATTTCGTGCGAAATATGGAAATACGATGGAGATCGACGGTGATTTTAAGCGTAAAAATATACATTGTATATTGATTCAATACGTTGTAAACTTGATCAAGAAATCCACAATGACTGATCGAAATAAGTGTAGAAGCGTAGCGCTAAAGCGTGTCGTAAAGAAAAATATAAAAAATGAATGAATTTTTGAAAAATTTTGAAATAGAAGGAATATTAACCATTCATTTTTCCAGCAAATATTACGAACGGAACCCTATTAATAGCATAGCACAAGAAACGCTCCAAAAAATACTTTTTTTGACAAGTACCTACGCTTCTAACGTCACTTTAATCTTTTTTTTTCGTGTCTTTGCATCGAAAAAATAAATTTGAAAACGTACAGAATTAGCATAGTTATAGTAATTTTTTTTCTTAAAACCATACATGACGATTTCTCTAATTATGAATAGTTGATGATACAGTTAAAGCATTGAATCTAGTCATACTTTAAATGAAAAGAAGTATATTTCATATATTGGTATTTTGAACGTGCTATTTCAAGCACTATAACCATTCCATTCAAATTATAGAAACCTCTACGATGATCAGATTATAATTTGATATTTATATTGGATTGAGATAAACGAGACTGATTTTACGTTGTTCGCGTATAATAGTAACATGCATTACCATCATTCACCTGTTCCAAGAACTATAATTGTAATTAATGAGTTACTTGGAACTAATTTTGATTCGGAATTAGATCTCTGTGTATAATCTCTATCGTGTATAATACATCTGGAAGAAATCAAAATAAGCTTTTGAAATATAAACAGTGTTAATAGTTGTATTTATCAAAGAAAAATATTTTTCTTTCGTATCTATAGTAGGATGTTAATGAACATGAAATAAAGAATGAGTTTATTGTAACGGACGCTCTTGAATACAATGGTTGGAATGTTTGTAGAGAAAAATATTTGACATTTGATCAATAACTTAGTTTGTAACAAGTTTTATTTTGTAGTATATTCTCTTCTTGGTCGTGTACAGATATTGAATTATTTAAGATATACTTTTCTATAAAAATATCATTTACAATAATAATACATTTGTTAAGTCTAGGAACATTGGTGGTTCTGTTCTATCATATACTGATAAAGTGTAATTCATTATACTAATAATAATAATAAATAGAGTATAATCATTGCATCAAATTGAATTAAATCAGAAATATCACAATTATTTCCCATACAAATATTTTCTCGTGCTCATGAAACATTATTTTATCATAATCATGAAACAATTATAACATCATCAACACCAATACTACAAAACTCTTAGAATATTAATTATACATATTTACAAAGTACCCTCAGAGAAAAGATAATATTATTGAGAAATAATATTACCGAGAAATCTATTAAATAATTGAAATATAGTTGATCAAACTTTTTTCTTGTAAAATTCTTAGTATCTGTTGGAAGCAATAATTACTCTAAGATAAATTCTATCAGATTGAGTCCTTGCATGTTTTTTTTTTCATTTCAGAAATGAGTAAAGTGTGTGGTAAGAATAAGGTATTTTTCATTGTTTGATTGGATTAAATTTGGAGAATAGATCTAGCATGTTGGAAATTCTCATAATGTTACATTTTTTTTCTTCCTTAGGCTATATACCGAAAATACTCACTTTCACAGATTTTTTTTTGTGTGGCTGTGTTATTATTGCCTAGAATTCATCTTCTGGTAGAGTATCGAGAATTAAAATTACCTTTTTTTATAGGAGCCATGGGATCTCTTTTAATCATGCTCTGGATAAAACTGATTCCGTTTTCCTGTTCGTCCGGGTCTGAAGAGAAAAAAACCGCTGCCAAGTGCCTTAGCAGTATGCTTTCTCAAAGAGGCTTCA
Organism: Aphelinus atriplicis; assembly: GCA_020882685.1. Taxonomy (NCBI): domain Eukaryota; kingdom Metazoa; phylum Arthropoda; class Insecta; order Hymenoptera; family Aphelinidae; genus Aphelinus; species Aphelinus atriplicis. The sequence continues at coordinate 358,965 of JAJGQD010000027.1, forward strand.
ACATCTCTCACAAACGCCTCCCAAACCTGTATTTTCACCTTTCCACTAGCGTAGATACTATCATCTATTTTTCAAAAATTACAAAAAAATTATTTAATCAATTCAATTCGTATCTTTGTGACTGTGTAAAGTGTCGTTCTTTTTCAATTGACCAAACTATGTTGCGAGTGTTGATGTCTGACCGGGCTCTCTTATTATTTGATCAAATGTAACAAAGCAAACTGTTCTAGGTTTTACACGATGCGAGACATTTGGACCTGCATAATTTTTCGATCAGTTCATCTTGTGACTGTCATACGGTTAAATGGCGGTCAAAATCGATCCGCACTGCCCTCAAGTCCGTATTTAGCACACTTGAAGACTCATTTTGATCACTTTCGACGGCAAAAGACACCAAATTTTCCCAATTTTCTCTATAGTACGTTGAAAATACTGGAAACAAAATTTACATAAATTTTCTTCCCCATTAGCAACGGTTGCTAGGGCGGTGAACAACGGTTGCTAAGGAGCTAATTGTGAAGATTTTGTTCTTTGCCGTCAAAAATGATGGAAATAGGTCTTAAATTATTAATTTCCAACCTTCATGACGGTTGCTAGGGAAGTAAACAACGGTTGCTATGAAGAAAATAGAACAATTCAGTGTCCTTGGCTATCGAGTGTGACTTAAAACTGATTTTCCGGCTTGATCCAATGAACACTCATAATGATTTATGAGAAAACACGTTAGAAACGGTTGCTAAGGAAATAACCAACGGATTTTGCTGAAAATTGAAGTCGTGATAGATCTTGCCACAACTAACCGGTGTGCGAAATTTCGGCAAGATCGGACGATTCCTTCGAAAGTTATCCTAGACAAAAGAAACGAAAAATTTTACACCTTAGCAACGGTTGCTAGCGAAATAAACAACGGATTTTGTTGAAAATTGAACTCGGCCGAGATTTTACCACGACTAACCTGTGTGCAAAATCACAAGAAGATCGGACCATTTCTTCGAGAGTTATCGTGGACGAAAAAAAACGTTACACACATACATACATACATACATACATACATACATACATACATACATACATACATACACTCACACATACATACAGACACTTTTGGATTTCCATGTTTTTCGACCCGTAGATTACGAAAGTCGAGGTCCCGAGGTCATATTCGGTGGGTCGATTTTTGCCCCATTACAAAGCTTTCTCTTTGAGAAAGCAAAAGGCAACGATAATTTAAATTCATTGTTATTACATACTATCATTATTAATTTAAACTCACCACAGAACTTGAATTGTTTGGGTTTATAGTCGATAATTTCGTCTAGAAATTCGATGGAATCGTCAGATCCATCCGGACGATTCATATTTCTTTCTGCGGTCATTAATTCTAAAATTGAATATTTATATATTCAAAATACCCACTGAATACAATGCAAAGTATAGAATATTCTGATTAATGATTGAATTAATCACCTTCATGAAATTCGACAAGATAATTAGTTATATCTGACGTGCAGGAATTTGATTTATTTGATGCATTTCCCTGCGGAAACATTTCGCTGTTCCCAGCTGTTGAAGTGGAACAGCTGGGAATTCCACAGCTTTGACCGGAAACTGGAAAAGTGGCTCCTGCATAAACGTAAAACATGAATAACTCCTTAGTTCTACTAATATTAAATTGATGATAAGCATAGAAGAGATTAATATTTTTACCGGTCGTCTGAGTTTTAGTTGCATCACTTCTCTTCCTCTTCCTGTTATCAGAGTCAGTGATAGTCTGCAAATAAATTGAACATTTTATTGCTCAGATCCGATCCATTATTGTCATTTCATCGCGCGTGGTGCGCGCTTCGCTATTTCATTACAGCTCTGTGTCCACTTCACATATTTAAACTCATACACACTTGAACACAAAAAAGTCATTACCAACTCTCATGTGAGACAAATAAGTGTTCGATTGTCTAGCTGTCGCTTCTCTATGTGTGTGTGTGTGTGTGCGTGTGAATTCAAATAATAAGTGATATGTGATGAGATTTGTATTTATTAGTTCCAGTTTCTACAATGAAATTGTAGAAACTGAAACTAATTCTTCTACGATCAAAAATCTCCCATTAGCAACTCTTGAAGACTTAGTTAACATTTTTTAAAAAAAATTGGAACTAATGCATTTTTCAATAATTAAACCATGATTTTTTGTTGAATTGTCTACGCCTGTTTGATCATAAACTTCCCCGTACTTTCAATCGCGTTTATATTTTCTCACGGAAAAAACAATGGCTCGAAAAAAAGATGGCCAAAACGTTTTTACAGGGTCGCCGTTAAAAATTGATTGAAAAGTCCTGAATATCTGTACAGCACCTCCTGTACAATGTGCGGAGGGTTATAGAAACAGCCCCTGTAATTTTTCCTGGGCATAATCTACATTTTCAACAGACTTTCCTCTCCTTGATACATTAACTTTTTGATCGCTGCCAGCAATAACAGGAGCTCTCGCAGATCGACTGATTCCATCGCTTCCTCACGCTCCCTGAGACATACGCGAATGGAAACTTTCTCATCGACCACGTCGAACTTTGCTATGAGTCTATACATCGCACACTTTGTAACAGTATATACACAATCCTGACGAGAATTATAACTGCTCGGCGTATACATTTTCCCGTCGGACGAGCCGGCTCGCGGCTCATTGGTCGCCGCGCGTGAACTTCGTTTTTGACGCCGAACTCGCGGAAATCCGTTGATTTGACGGAGGAATTCCGGGCTGGCGTGCGGGTGACGACACGCGTTTCATAATTCCCCCGTCCCGATAGCATCTCTCGACTCTTCGTTAGAAGAAACAAAGTTTCCTTGTGAAGCCCAAAGTTAGTATAGGGAGCGTCGCGAGCTTAATTGCGAATGCCCGGCGTAGTGGGCAGAATTAAGCCGAGGGCGATAGGAGAAGTGGCGCGGATATCCTCGCGTGCGAGCCACGGCCCCGGCGGCATAATGGACTTTTTTCTCGGGGGAAGATTCTTCGCTGCGGGGATCGATAAGCGTGGGCTAGTTGCTGTTTTTTTTCTCTCTCTCTTGCTTCACCTGCCCCGCCGCACCGCTCGCGGCGTTGATTGATCGCGCGCGCTGCACTAGCTCGAGTGGACACCCGGCCAGCCTTGACGAGAGGATATTGTCCGGCGGCGATTTTTGCACCGAGACATTCAGATTCGCTTGGTTTTTGCTGCGTGTACGCGCGGTCGCAGCCTCTCTGCCCTGCGCGCGCGACAAATCGCCAGCACCGATTGTCACCCGCCTTTGGACAGTGTGTCGCATCATCGCGCTCTTTCGTGTCCCTCCCCCCGTTCTAATTTTATGAGGCGACTTTTACCCTCCACTAATTATGAGGAGGATCTTGATTAAAATCGCCGGGACATTTGGAATGTAAAAAGTTCGCGTCGTATCAGAATAATTTGACCCAGATTCTCCACCCCTGTACTTTCTGCAGATCAACACGAGATTCGTTATTTGCTTGTAATATCCAAGTTGGTGCCAGCAATCATTTTTCCAATTTCCACCCAAACTCTCCTCATTCGGTTAGAATTGAACTTTATTGTTTTTCTTTCATTACTACCTACAAACAGCATATGCGACGCTGAATTGCACGCAGAATAATGCCTTATATAACGTTTTTAGTGTTCTCGCGGCATGTTTACACTTTGGCCCCCCTATTCACACTTTGTGAATGTGAAATTTGATTTGTGAGAACTCGTGGGAGCCGAGAGAGAAAACAATGAAAATGCCCCGACAACAGAGTTATACCCCGTGCTAAAATGTTGCCGCTATTCCCGATGCTGATCACGAGAATCGTGTTCAAGCGCGTAATTACGTGATAGCACGTAACGCACTTTTGCGAGATACTAGCGATCCATTTAGGATGGGAGAAGAGGTGTTTTTTCGTCACTACAGGTAAGTTCGACAAAAAATTCGCTACCTCATTTCCCCCCAGTCAACTCCTGTTATCAACGTATATAAGATGATTTTATATTTTAGTTTCTGCAAGTTCGGAGTATGTGTGTGTGTGTGTGTGTGTGTGTGTGTGTGTGTGTGTGTGTGCGTTTTTGAGAGTACACGTCTGAATATGGCAGTGATGCATGGTTTTTTATATAAATTAGTATAGATTGGTTTTCGGTGTCACTGATTATGTGACAAAGAATCTATACTATACTATAAAGTTAATCTTCTTGGATTTACTATTGCTATTGCTAGTTTTATATATTTTTACGACAATTAAAGTATTATGAAAAAAATTTTCAGAATGTATCCTCACGTCGCGCAAAGGCTAATTGATATGTTGACGCCTGCCCTGAGAAACCACCCTCAAGCGATAGCACCCCATATGCAGGTGCTATCCGTTGTTCGCTTTCTAGCAGGAGGTGGATACCAGAAAGGCTTTGCAGAAAACAGTAACAGCCCAATGAGCCAACCATCTGCGAGCCGATACTTGCACCGGGTTGTAGATGCGATCAATTTATTTCAACCAAATTTCATCCACTTCCCACAAATAAGAGATGAGAGGCTACACGTCAGTGGTGGGTGGGTGTCACATTATGTAAAGTAAATAAATTTTCTTCTAAATCAGAAATTCTTATCGGTAAATATTCTTATAGGTTTGAACCATTGATCGGATTTCCCGGCGTTCTTGGTGCAGTAGATTGCACGTTCGTTAATATTGTAAGACCGCATGAAGACCAACATGCGTATTTCAATTATAAGTGGAATCACGCATTTTATGTGCAATCGGTACGTACTTCTGCAAAATAATACTAATAAAAGAAAAAGTAGTACATTCCGACAATAGAGCTACACACGAATTCTAGGCACGTGTGAAGTTTGCCGCCCTCAGAAAGGTGAGGCTGGTAATCACATGAGCCTACAAATCATCTTTTGCCCCAGTATTGAGTAGTATTTTTCATCACGAGTGTAGAAAACTAAGGTTAAATGATCAAGTTTTCGATACAAGTGATGAAATAATATTTATGCTATATTTGTGATAAACCACATTTCTACATAACATTTATATAAATTTCAGGTGTCGGATGCTCATGACAATATTTTGAGCATTCGAATTTGCAGCGGCTCCACCAATGACCGATTTATCTGGCGTTATAGCGAGCCACGACGGTACATGCATGAGTTGCGGAGAAAGGAGGAACATTTAATTGGAGAACCGAGATATTATATTCTGGGCAAGTATAGCAGATAAATGAAGAAAACGACGAATAATAAAAATGCATCCAATGTAGTACCTCTAAGGGTTTTTCGCAAATTTTGCTTGCCTTGTCTTTCAAAATGTCAATTGACCTACGTAACTGAAACGTTTATCTCTTAAATACATTGATTAATTTTACTCAGTTTTAATATTTATGATGAGATGATTCTATGGATTAAATCCCTTAATATTCACTGAATTATTATTATTATTATTATTATTATTAATTTGAAATACAACGTAATTACGATTTGTGATAATGTGCATGTACATATTTAGGAGATGGAGGATACGATCCGTCGACAATTTTAATAACAGCGATTGAAGGTGCTCAACAAGGCTCGCCAGACCGTCGATACTCCGATGCATTACGCCGTGCAAGAGTTCAGGTGGAGCATCAGTTTGGGGTTTGGAAGGCGAAAATGCGATGCACTAATAAGCAGAGAACTCTCTATTATAAACCTGAATTCGCTGCAAAAATCATCCAAGCTAGTGCAGTAATTCACAATTTTATTCGTAGAGCTGGGTTCGTACAATTTCATATTTTGATTTATACGCAACTCTATTAGTGCATACGAATATACTCAACAATATAATTATATTTTCAGAATACCTTTCTTGAATTTCGGAAATAATATACAAAATCTTCCAAATCACGGAGATGTCAACGTTAATGACAACATTGCAGAATTCGAGCTTGGAAGAGCAGGAAGACGGGGAATAATCGCAAGATATTTTACCAATGAATAATAAAAACCGCTGCCAAGTGCCTCAGCAGTATGCTTTCTCAAAGTATTGCAATTGAACCTCAATTTGCATTAATCACCACTCTTTGAGAAAGCAAAATGAACCTTTAACTTATTTCCTCCACTCCATAGTAACGGTTGCTATGGTAAATATCCGAGCTTCGGTGTTCTTACTTCTTAGTCGTCAACAGTTCCGAAAATGGACCTCTAACTGACTTTTCCCACTCCATAGTAACGGTTGCTAAGGACGTAAACAACGGTTGCTATGGTAAATGTCGGAGCTTCGACGTTATTACTTCTTAGTCATCAACAGTTCCGAAAATGGACCTCCAACTGACTTTTCCCACTCCATAGTAACGGTTGCTAAGGACGTAAACAACGGTTGCTATGGTAAATGTCGGAGCTTCGATGTTCTTACTTCTTAGTCACCAACAGTTTCAAAAATGGACTTCAAACTGACTTTTCCCACTCCATAGTAACGGTTGCTAAGGACGTAAACAACGGTTGCTATGGTAAATGTCGGAGCTTCGACGTTATTACTTCTTAGTCATCAACAGTTCCGAAAATGGACCTCCAACTGATTTTTCACACTCCATAGTAACGGTTGCTAAGGACGTAAACAACGGTTGCTATGATAAATGTCGGAGCTTCGATGTTCTTACTTCTTAGTCATCAACAGTTCCAAAAATGAACCTCCAACTGACTTTTCCCATTCCCTAGTTACGGTTGCAACGATATAAACACCGGTTGCTAGAGACATCAACAATGGTTTATACGGGAAAGGTCTCTTTGATTGTTATAGAATCCCATAAATATACAAACCCAAATGATCATTTATCATGAATTATATGAGAACTTATCGAAAACACGCTAGCAACGGTTGCCATGGAATCAAACAACGGATGTTGCTGAACACCGAACTCGGTTCACATCTGCCGGAGACCGACCTGTGTGCAAAATTTCAGGACGATCGGACCATTCCTTCGAAAATTAACGTACGACAAAAAAAAGTCAGTCTGAAGCTGAATTTTGTATCTCCATAGCAACGGTTGCTAGGAGAATAAACAATGGTTGTTCCAAAATGAATGTCTTATCGATTCTCATCGATCGTCGTCGAAAGAATTGGAGACCCATCGTGCATTGATGATGATTTTCGGAGCTTTTATCAAAAACACGTTAGCAACGGTTGCTAGAGAAATAAACAACGGAATTGGCTGAAAATTGAACTCGACCGAGATTTTGCGGCGACTAACCTGTGTGCAAAATTTCAGGACGATCGGACAATTCCTTCGAGAGTTATCGTACGACAAAAAAAAGTGCACGTACGTACATACGTACGTACGTACGTACGTACGTACGTACGTACGTACGTACATACATACAGACATTTTCGGATTTCCATGTTTTTCGACCCGTAGATTACGAAAATCGAGGTCCCGAAGTCCGATTCGGTGGGTCGATTTTTACCCCGTTACAAAGCTTTCTCTTTGAGAAAGCAAAAATGCATGTCTATTACGCTAGCGGAAACAATTATAGAATATACATACTTTTTTGAAACAAAAATTGATCTTTTTTTATTATATTGTGCACCCTCCATAATTCCAAATGTGTGTAAATTGTCGATTTTTGAGGGCCATTCCAGAGTGAAGTGGACAAAGGAAAATTCACAAAATCCACCACATATTTATTTTATGCGACGTTTCGCCAGTTAGGTTTACTGGCCTCATCAGGCTAAAAATTTATTACACAAAAAACACGTAATAAATAAATACAGTTTAGGTACAAAACAATCGACGAAGTAACAATAAAATATTCTTTCTCACCAATTTTGAATGAAAATATAATATTACGTTCGGCAGTGGAAGCGGCTGCCGCTATTTCTATGTATTGTGAAAAATACGTGAACTGATGGTATGATGCAATTTTAGTACGGGGCGCATCTATCAAAAATTGGTCGACCTCTGACATTTCATACCCCGTCTCTGGAAATTTTTTTATTCTCTTCGGAAAATGATTTAGAATGATATGAAAGATACGTGGACAAATAAAAAGTATGGCTTCATATTTTTTTTTCGAAAAAGTGCATTTTTGTATTTTGATTTTGAGATAGTATGGAAACTATCAATCCTAGAGTAAAATGCAAGAGGAAAAAAAGTTTCCTTATTAAATTTTGCATGAGGATTAAGTATGCCGAAACATTGATTTTGGATATTGTTATTGCAAAATAGGTGGAAAGGGAAAAGTGACCCAAAAAAAAAATCCATTTTTTGTGATTTTTTTCAAGTTTTCAAATTATACCTACGATGATGACAATTTTATTCAGAGTACCTTATACAGTAATGAAAATACAAAAAAATTTCATCTCGATATGTCTGATAGTTTTTCCAAAAAAATTCTTAAATTTAGCTATTTTCAAAACGTTGAAAACTGTAAATGAGTATTTTATTAGCCTCTCAGAAACCTGCCAATTTTCTTACGTACTCTTATAGATACTAGCTATCGATCCCCTGCCGAAAAATCTCGATTGATCAATTTTAACAACTTTTATGATTTTTTGAAATTTTTTTTTAAAAAATTTTTTCGAAAAAAATGCAACTGCGACGCGGTTTTTCTATCTATTCGAAATCCAAAAAATGCATATGGTAGAAGAGGAACAGACGCTTATTTTGAGTTTTCATTTACTCAGATCTGATTTGTGAATCCCGAGATATAGAGGTTTTTGGTCGAGGTAACTTTCCGGCAAAAGTATACGCAGTAGAATAAAAATTGAAACGGTTTCTGGTAGCATGAACATTGTTTTACTCAAGTATCAATTATTATGTACGTGAGTAATGTTCTTCATACTCAAAAGTCGGGCGGAAGGTTGGTGGAAATCATTGAAACGCAGCGCTCTCGGTGCAGACAGTGGCGGGCAGTGGAGGGGGTAGGGAAAAAGACGCGAAGAAAAGTCGTACGCTCAGGATCAAAATGAACGTTTGATTTTTTACCGACAATATCTCAGCTTCTATCATAGATAATTTGATGATTCTTTTTTTAATTTTATATAGAAAGTAAAAAGATGATAAAATATGCAGGTTAAAATACCGTAAATATTATTGGTGACGATCTGTATATGAAAAATATAATAATTAACATTTGTGAAGCCGTTCAAATCATATTTTTCAATTTTCATTATAAAAATATACCTCACGCTGACTAATACATTCAACAAAAATGTTTTTCGATTTATATTGATTGATAAATATCTTTTGGGAAGGTTTTGAATAAGACAGCACAGTAAAATGTTCCATGATAAGACGTTCATTTAACATCAAATTTACAAATTACATAAACTTAAAGTCTAAATACATATATCTCAAATGTAATCCATTGTCGTTGTCTTATATTCTCAACACCTATTCATTAAAACCACGGAAACAGTAGTTAAATAATTGTTAGCTTCTGTTTCCGTGGTTTTAATGAATAATTTTCAACAATGTAAGACAACAACAATGGATTACATTCAATATATATGTATTTAGAATAATAAATAATTGTTAACTACTCAATTGTAAATGTAATGTTAAATAAACGTCTTATCATAGAACATTCTACTGTGCTGTCTTATTCAAAACCTTTCCAAAATATATTTATCAATCAATATAAATCGAAAAACATTTTTGTTGAATGTATTAGTCAGCGTGAGGTATATTTTTATAATGAAAATTGAAAAATATGATTTGAACGGCTTCACAAATGTTAATTATTATATTTTTCATATACAGATTGTCACCAATAATTTTTACGGTACTTTAACCTACATATTTTATCATATTTTTACTTTCTTTATGAAATTAAAGAAAGAATCATCAAATTATCTATGATAGAAGCTGAGATATTGTCGGTAAAAAATCAAACGTTCATTTTGATCCTGAGCGTACGACTTTTCGTCGCGTCTTTTTCCCTACCCCCTCCACTGCCCGCCACTGTCACTGCACCGAGAGCGCTGCGATTCAATGATTTCCACCAACCTTCCGCCCGACTTTTAAGTATGAAGAACATTACTCACGTACATAATAATTGATACTTAAGTAAAACAATGTTTATGCTACCAGAAACCGTTTCAATTTTTATTCTACTGCGTATACTTTTGCCGGAATGTTACCTCGACTAAAAACCTCTATATCTCGGGATTCACGAATCAGATCTGAGTAAATTAAAACTCAAAATGAGCGTCTGTTTCTCTTCTATCATATGCATTTTTTGGATTTTGAATAGATAGAAAAACCGCGTCGCAGTTGCATTTTTTTCGGAAAAATTTTTTAAAAAAAAATTTCAAAGAATCATAAAAGTTGTTAAAATTGATCAATCGAAATTTTTCGCCGGGGGATCGATAGTTAGTATCTATTAGAGTACGTAAAAAAATTAGCAGGTTTCTGAGAGGCTAATAAAATACACATTTACAGTTTTCAACGTTTTGAAAATAGCTAAATTTAAGAATTTTTTTTGGAAAAACTATTAGACATATCGAGATGAAATTTTTTTTGTATTTTCATTACTGTATAAGGTACTCTGAATGAAATTGTCATCATCGTAGGTATGATTGATATTACGAAAATAGAAAATCCAAATATTTATCAAGTTTCTTGCATATATTGCATATATGGGCACTTCTACCAAATAGGGCGATTTTACTTGGAAAAAAATGAAAATGAATTTGTAAGTACGTTGTGAATGCCCGTCCGTTATCTAGAGAGACGGTTGGGCGAAATACCCCTATTCCTAAATTTCCTATAACAATAATATCCAGGTCCCACATGTATGACATTCGAACAAATACAGTAAAGAATATTGCGAGTGGGCCGATGCGCTATGAGTAGGGATATATGGGCAATTCTCTGTGGAATTGAACATCAAAAAAATTAATTTGAGTCAACGTTCTTTTGACCATCTAGGGCATCATATGACATTCTCAGAATTTTTTAAAATTTTTCCAACCACTTTAGCCCTTATAGGCCTAGTTGCTGATTTTGCTGTTTTTGCGTTTTCAACCTTAATTTACACCATAAAAATGACCTCTGGTACAAAAATTGAATGAGTCTCCGCTCGTCAAGACGGTTCTAAAAATTGCCTCATTTCATGCCACATACAGCCTATATAGTGAAAAATGGGCCTGGACTGTAGAAGCTGTCAAAAAATTTAATATGTTACCTCAAATAGGCATGGAAATAAGCTAAAATAACTATTCAGGGGACTCTTGCATCGCCAAACACTTTTCTGTGGTATTATTACAAACTAGCGTCCCCCGTCGCGGCTTCGCCGCGAATATGTGTATTGAGTTCGAAATGTTATCCTCATTTATTGTTAAAAAACTCGTATGATATGTATTTATTTGTAAACTTAGTATAATTTGATACTTTGTACCATTACATAAATTGGGAGGATTTAGATTACGTAATAGCATTATTGGAGAACCAATTTTCAATTTTAAGTCATGAGGTGGAAAGCGTAAAGGATCGAGTTCAGAAATTTTTGAGGGTAGTGTAGAACTTCATCAATGTTAATCACTGTATCGATAGCATGATAATGTCGTATTTCTCCATCTATCTTTCCCAAAATGATATTATTAATATTATGAGCGGTAGCATTTCGAGGCGTTATGGTTGCCCTCTCGCATAACCAATTGAAAGGTTTGTCAGAAAGACTTTCAATTTCTGGATAGACTTTAGAAATCAGGTCCATGACTGTATTAACAGTCGTTCCTACTCTTGTATCAATATTTATGTAATCATTTTCATTTCATACTTTTCCATCTCCAATTTTTAGAAGTTCTAAAGGAAATTGCAAATCCTCACCTCCAATGTGAGCTCTCATATTTGTTCGTAAATGTAATTTTTCTATCAAATTCCGAATTGAAGATGACTTCAAACATGCTTTCACAATGTCAGCGCGAGTTCTTTTTTGAATCACAGGCAAAGTTTGCCGAAAGTCTTCAGAGAAAACGAAAGTTATTCCACCCATAGGTTTGTTATTAGATTTTAAATCTCGTAACGTTGTGTATAAATTTTCGATCTTTCAGGGCCAATCCATATTTTGGATTGGCCCTCAAAGATCGACAATTTATACACATTTGGAATTATGGAGGGTGCACAATATAATATATAAGAGAAGTTTCTCCGATAATTTTGCATGAAGGACTATTTTTCTAATTGAACATACTGTATTTTGGCCAATGAAAACGTTCAAAGGTAATTTGAACGTTGAATGGGCAGTTTTGCCTCCAGCCAGAAGAGTTGCTGCAATACCTGAAGATGCAACAGCTAAAACTAAAGCACCCAAAATACGAATTTGAGCTAATATTAAGTTAAACAGAAAAGTCTTTCCTGAACCTACAGGGGCATCAATGAAAAATAGTTTCTCTAGGCTATTATTAACACTGTTGGTAATAAGATCAAATGCATTCCTTTGATTTGCAGCCATTTTAGGTATATTAGATTCCAAACAATAACGCATTCCCATAATGTTATGTGGATTTTTTAGAGCATTATGGGGATCACAAACATTTCGTGGACCACGAATTGGCATAGGTAGACCGAAATCAATCAATCTGCACAATCCAGGAGCTTCATCTTTATTTATAAATACAACTACGATATTTTTTATATTAGCATAATCTTCTGATGGATCATACTCAAAAGCAGATCTTCAACGTACTATGAACGGGGCTTCAATTATTCGATCCTGACGAATGGCTTGCGTTCGTCTGGTTCTAATCACATACCGCCCAATGTTACTTCTGGATCTCGGCATTGTTACCAAAATTATTTGGCAGCAAGGGACTGAGATTCAAAAGATCCCAGGGAGAGGCTGAGCTCATTTTCAAGCTTTCCTATATAGCCGATAGAACGCTGACTCTCTTGCGAGAGAGCGCCGCGCTATACCTTATACACGTGCGACTTAATGCCTCGCCATCTACTGGCGCGCCATGGTACTTGGTCAGTTACCCCCACCACAAAAAAATGCATTGTCTATTTCTCGGTTTCTACTCAAAATTTGAAAACGCCACATATCAATAAGCATGCCTGGAGTGGTCAAGAATCAAGTATCAAAATTTCATGAAAATCGGTTCAGTAGTTTTTGAGATTAACGGCCACAAAAAAACAGGCTGTCCTTTTATATGGTAGTATAGATTGATTATTCATAATAAAACCTTAAACGGATCGTATCTCAACACACTGTCTCTGTCTTATTCTTTTTATCAGTTGCATATGGGACGTTCCACGTCAAGTGAGCATGGTCAAAATTTTGTTCGCAATTCTGCATTGACAAATTGATTTGTATCCATCCCCAGAATACTCAAAAATTTTTTCAGATTTTTAGGTGCATGTATGTGGAAGTTAGTCTATGCACTCAAAACCTGAATTATTCAAAATTTAACTTTTTTCTCAATTTTGAGAGCCCAAATAATCTTGTATATGTGTGAAAATGAAAAAAAGTTGAGAAAAAAAAATTATGCTGAATACTACAAAGATTATAAAAAAAAAATGTTTGACACCAGAATCCTCCATCCGGATAGGCTACTCTATTAATTAAACATGTTTCAACCAGTTTGGCTATGTTCGCCCACTTATTTTTGACCTTTCAAGTTATACGTACAAACCTTTTTCGATAGCTTGAAAATGGTCTCATACATTTTTTGGAGAAATTCCAATATCTCCTGCAATCCTGCAATTAATTGTTTAAATCTCCAATATCACAATCCCCTTCTTGTTAGTTTCAACATATCAGGTCCACGATGAAGCTCACAGTGAGGATATCATGCCTTCGGGTCATCAATCTCAGCCAAACTCTACAGATATGTTCCCTGACACTGGATCAAGCTACCGGTAGAGTTTGGAGTTTCAGCGCTGCCTTGTTATAGAACTTTTTATGACTTTAGACTGAGGCAGCTATATATAGATATACATATCTGCCTTGATTTGTCTAGAATTCACATAATTTTCCATAATTTCATCAAGAAAATGATGTATTTCACCTTGTTTGGTACTATGAATGAATATTAACTTATGGTTTCACTTATATTGTGTGAACAGCTGTTGACGGGTGGTCTCAAATCACATGCAAGTTATTTACACATGAAATTATAAACATTAACCAGGAATGTGATTTGAGACAACCGGTCAATAGCTTTTCCAACCTTAGCCTTGCAGTTCACACAATATAAGTCAATCACATGAGTTAATATTTATTCATAGTACCAAACAAGAGTGAAATACATCATTTTCTTGATGAAATTATGAAAATTATGTGAATTTCAGACAAATCAAGGCAGATATGTATATCTATATATAGCTGCCTCAGTCTAAAGTCATAAAAAGTTCTATAACAAGGCAGTGCTGGAACTCCAAACTCTACCGGTAGCTTGATCCAGTGTCAGGGAACATATCTGTAGAGTTTGGCTGAGATTGATGACCCGAAGGCATGATATCCTCACTGTGAGCTTCATCGTGGACCTGATATGTTGAAACTAACAAGAAGGGGATTGTGATATTGCAGATTTAAACAATTAATTGCAGGAGATATTGGAATTTCTCCAAAAAATGTATGAGACCATTTTCAAGCTATCGAAAAAGGTTTGTACGTATAACTTGAAAGGTCAAAAATAAGTGGGCGAACATAGCCAAACTGATTGAAACATGTTTAATTAATAGAGTAGCCTATCCGGATGGAGGATTCTGGTGTCAAACATTTTTTTTTTATAATCTTTGTAGTATTCAGCATAATTTTTGTTCTCAACTTTTTTTCATTTTCACACATATACAAGATTATTTGGGCTCTCAAAATTGAGAAAAAAGTTAAATTTTGAATAATTCAGGTTTTGAGTGCATAGACTAACTTCCACATACATGCATCTAAAAATCTGAAAAAATTTTTGAGTATCCTGGGGATGGATACCAATCAATTTGTCAATGCAGAATTGGGAACAAAATTTTGACCATGCTCACTTGACGTGGAACGTCCCATATATTTGCTGGTATTCATGTGTAAAAAGTATATATGGGGCGTTTCACGTCAATTCTCTAGAGCCTGCGCGCGGACGCTAAAATCTCGCGTTTTCGACGCTTGTTTTCGACTCTGTTAGACCAATATCTAAATGATGTCAGATATGATATCAATGTAGTTTTTGTCAGTTTTCCGATAGTGAATTTAGTTTTCCAAAATTTTCACGTTTTCCCAGAAAAAAAAACATAAAACAGGCCATATCTCAAAACCCTGATTTTTTTAGATTTTTTTTAATAGTCTAGATCGAAAGCTGACCTTTTTTTACATTGATATAGCCTCTAAAAAAGAAGGACTATTTCGTTATTTTCGAGGAATTGAGTAGTGAACATGACAGGTTGCGCCGCGTCACGCTGCTTCCACGCGCTCGGGCTCGAGTCTTCTGTATTAGGATGTATCGAAAAATTGGCCGGTACGCGTCGCCACCTCCTACAAATGAAGTGAACTATAGCGGACTATAACTATATATTCATACACACACTCACGTACGCATGCGTGTATGCGAAGCATACACACGCACCCGTGCGTGTGACCAATATATATAGTTATAATCCCCACACGTATAGTTCATTTGTAGGAGGTGGCGACGCCTACCGGCCATTTTTTCGATACATCCTAATACGTGCGTGCCGAATTCAGAGTACATTCGATATCCATACTTGTTCCTATATATTGAATGAAGTCTCACGTTCATTACTTGTTCGATTCGTGAGTATTTCATTTCATTTTCTTTGAGTAACGTTTTTGCTTTATTATTCAAACTTTGAAATATTGTGTTTTAACTGTGCATTTTTTTTATTTTTTTTCAACTTCGAAAAAATTACATACTCCGAAGCTGACGAAATGCTTTTGACAATCAGCCTCTCATCGCTAGTTGGTATGAATGCATGGAACTGAGGAGTGCCTGGTATAGGAAAAGAATTATCAAATCTCATTTTCAATTCCAACTTCGCTTTCTCGTATTGTTCTTGTGCACTGAAAAACACTGAAGTTTCCTAGCAATAATTTTTTGCCCATTCATATAAACCTTCTGTGGTTACCCTCATGAAAAACTTCTGCAGGATTTCCTGCAGAACCAACCAGCAGTAAATTCTGCAGGAAATCCTGCAGAACTTACCCATAAAGTTTTGGGACTTTAAGTGTGGATATTACCTGCAGTAAAACCTGCAGGATAACTTGCAGGAAATTGGGACTTTCCTGCAACTTTTTTCTTGCAGGTATCAACTCTGTAGGAATTTCTTAAGCAGTAAATAGAACATTAATCCTGCAAGATTCCCTACAAGTTATTTCTGCAGAATTTTTCTCAACTTTCTCTACAAGATTCTCTGCACGTTCCTTGACAGAATTCCCTGCAGAATTTCTCTACAGAATTATTGTCTTTTTCGCTGTGAAATTTTCCGCACGTTCCTTTGTAGGGTTTCCTGCACGTTTTTCTGTAGGATTTTTCACGTTTTACAGATTTCGGCACGCTTTTCTCTCAGTTTCTATGCAGATCTTTCTGCACGTTATTCTGCAGGATTCCTTGCACGCATCAAAGTGTCTGCTGAGAAAAATACAGAAAATCCTACAGAAAGTGTGGAGAAAATGTACAGATAAACGTGCAGAGAAATGGACAGAAAATTCAGCAGGAAATTCACAGAAAACGTGCAGAAAATCTCCAAGAAAATGCTGCAGGATATCTCAACATTAGTGTACAAGAAATTCCGAAGAAAGAATGACAAAATATCCTGCAACATAAATTTACAGAGAATTCCGCAGGATAACCTGCAGGGAATTCTACAAAAGAACGTGTAGAGAATTCTGCAGGGTCACGTGCAGAGAATTATACAGAATAACGTGTAGAAAATTCTGGAGAAAAGGTGATGACAAATTCCCCAAAGAAAAATACAGGTGATTTTCTAAAGAAACGTAGAGAACAATGTGGTAAGTTCAGAAAAACTAAATGCTGAAATGACATGCAAAAAACCCTGCAATCGGACCCGCAGAAAAGAAGATGAAAACTTCTGCAGAGAAATCCTGCAAAGCGTTCTGGCAACGGTCGTGTAGAGAATCCTGCAGAGATAACAGGAAATCCTGCAGTGAGAATCAGGAAAAATTCTACACGAAATTCGCATCAAACCTGTAGATAATTCTGTATAGAATAGAAGAAATCCTGCAGCAAATTTCTGCAGAAAACAATACAACAGTGTACAGAAAATTCCGAAGAAGGAATGACAAAATATCGTGGAATATAAATTTACAGAGAATTCTGCAGGGTAACGTGCAGGGAATTCTACAGAAGAACGTGTAGAAAATTCTGCAGAAAAGGTGATGAAAAATCCCCTTAAGAAAAATACAGGTGATTTTCTGAAGAAACGAGTAGAAAAAAGTAGTAGGCCTTAAAAAAATGCAGAAATGACATGCAGAAAACCTGTAGTATAAAAAATCTGTAGAAAGAAAGATAAAAACTTCTGCAGTGAAATTCTGCAGAGCATTCTGGCAAAGGTCGTTCAGAGAATAATGCAGAGACATTGATAGAAAATCCTGCAGAGAAAATCATGAAAAATTCTACACGAAATTCACAGAAAACCTGTTGATAATTCTGTAGAGAAAAGAAGAAATCCTGCAGCAAATTTCTGCAGGGAACCCTACGAAAAAGTACAGAAAATTCCACAGGAACGATGATGAGATATCCTGCAGAGTAAACTCACAGAGAGATTTGCAGGATTACGTGCAAGAAATACTACAGAAGAACGTGTAGAGAATTCTGCAGAAAAGGAGGGACAGAAATCTCCCAGGGAAAAAAACCAGTGATTTCCTATGCAGAATTCCCTCGTGCAGAGAATTGCGCAGTAAGGATGACTAAAAATCCTGCAGATGCAGATTTTCTGTACTGAATTTTTTATTTTTTTGGACGAATTCCTTGCTGATTCTTTTGTTATTTTCTCTGCACCACCATCTGGCTTCTCTGCAGATTTTCTCTGTAGAATTTTCTCTATTTATTTTGCAATATTTTCCGTACATTTTTCTGCATAATTTTCTTCGATACGATCGTTTCTACGCTTCCTTTGCCAGAGATTTGTTTTCCTTTACTTTGCAGATATCTGTGTACAGTGTTTCATCATCAGATTTCATTATATTAACATTTCAAGGATAAAACTGGTACCTATAGAGACCAGTAAGAGAAACAAAAATTCTTGATGTTCTTCAGGAAGTCATTTGATTTATTGAATGTTGTAAAAATATTGAAAAAAGATCAATGATTCTTCTATGATTTCCATAACATCTTTTTTCGTATTCGACACCCCAAAAATCATGCGAATTTAATGTTTAGCCTGAAGATAAAAAAAATCACCTGTTTTCTCGGAGACTTGTTCTGGGTTATACATTTAATGCATGTATAACTTACGCTATTTGAAAGATATCGATTTGTACTGAAATTTTCTTGGATTCCAAAACTTTAACTAGAATATAAGGTGTCTACCGAATTTTGGATCGCTCGGGAAAACTTACAACTTCGATCTAGATCATTCTTCTGTATATATTAATGCTCATAACCTATCTATCTGTCGCAAAGATTCTGACAAACCCTGTATACTTCTATAGGACAACTAATTTTCTGAGAGAAAGGGTTGTGAGGTATACTTATTCTCTACAAAATCGTTTGGTGCGAATATTGAAAGTTAAATTGTGCTTACCTTCTGTAGAATAGACTTACCCAAGGAAGTTCGAGAACGAATCATTGTATGTAGAAATCGGGATAATGATAATAATAATAATTACAAATTAATTACGGATGAAATGATAAAATTTATTGAAGAATTTCTTATTCAATCTGTTTCCATGGTATTCACCAATGGAATAATGTTTACTTTATTGTTATCCAACTCAATGCATATACATTTTCGCTTTATCGAGGATAATACCACGCATACAATAGAGGGTGTTTTACTCGCTATGTATGAAAATAGACTAGAGTGGAAACTACGATACGAACATAATTTTTCATCCAGAATTTTCAACTTAGTACCCATGACAACGTAATGCTCATTCTTTGAAATAGTACAGCTTACTTTAACTAAGCCAGTGATGAATAACAGATCTGAATTTTCAGTTATAATGCAACTATTAAACCTCTTAACAAGCCGAGTATAATTGATTGAATGATATAAAGTCTTTTTATAAATAAAACGATCATACCATTCAGAGATATCTTCTACTTTTTCTCCAAGTACCGACTGAATGACTATTTTTTCCGTCAATGACAATGATTTAGTTTTAGGTTTTCCAAACATTCGAAGATCTTCGCCATACTCCACGCAGTTCTTTACTTTACACTCGTTCATCAATTTAAGGAATAACTTTTTCCCCCTGACACTATGCCCTTCCTGTCCAAATATGTCCGCATGATGTTTTACGTACTGTAATCTGAAATATAATTTACAAACTTGCTCTGGAACGTATTGAGTATTATGGAATAATTTTTTTATTATTCCATTGAAATTTTCAAACGGAAAAGCCGACCATGCCCACAGAGAGCCAAAATATTCTACAAAAGTAGGAATATGCAACAACAAATGTACATTGAATTTCATAAACCTTTTCCCGTATAGTTGTTCAATTTTCGATACAAATTCTACTAATGCTTCTTTGGCAATTTTCAATTCTTCATCAGTGATCTGATTTTTTAAGAGATTATACAAAGCCAGTACGTACAAAAACCAGTGCTGAACAAATTGTTTGGCATCAAATCAATCAAGGTTGGTAGTGATATGTAAAGAATGAAAGTTTTAAACTCATTTGCATTATAATTATCTGCAATTGGTCGGGGAGTCCTTGTTATTTCACATGGTGGCTTTATTTTATTAATTTTTCATTAAAATCATTCAATTTTGATCCTAAATACCACGGTTCACCATGATTTGCGCTATCGAACCATTCAGTTAGAAATAATTTTCCAATACCTAGTAAGCAAGAATGCATATAATCTGGAGGATAGCCATTTATAATATCTAGATAAGGAATCAGTTGTACCACTGTCGGACCTTTTACTCCTTTTATACATTTTGCATTCTTTATAACTGAATTGATTGTTTTATTATGTTCTGCGGTCGATCTTTTTTTCAAAACACAAATTACAATATACACGAGCGAAACCTTTACCTACAGAAACTCTCTCTCCTTTTTCTAAGCAATACGAGCATCCATATTTTCCGTTGAATTGCTTCATTCTTTGTATTTGAGGCCTAGCTACTGAATCGACTGATGATATGATTGCAAAAACTCGTATGCGGATAGGGTCAGGATGAATATGAGTTGTGGATTCAAATCCGTCTGTACTCAAACTTCTCATTTCGTGGGTGAAAGGTTCCAAGAACAACTGCATGATAGGTTTCCGATCGTTCATCCACAATCCAGCTAAAAATACGTTAGATCGTCTTAGACGATATGGTAACTCATTAACTATAACTTGCAATGGTGTCATACTCTTAGATGACTTTTTAAATATCTGTACTCCATCACAGTTCCAAGTTAAAGATAAATCAGTGTTCCCTATTATTCTTTCCCGCATGCGTTTGTAAACTTTACTGTTCACAATATCACTGACGTTCGGCGGAATTGTATTCACATGAAGATATAATTTACTTCTAACAAAATTTTCTAACTGTTTCTGTAATGGAATATAAATAAAATATTGCCCTTCGCGTGTGAGTTTTTTCTTAGAATACTTTTCCAAACACTTTTCGCAAACTGTCTCATCTGATTGAAAACTTATAATTATTTCACAATTTCGCAGTAGTACATACTCTGGAACTCAGGATACGGCAACGTTTTCAAAAATCTGTACTTAGAAATATGTACACTCTGAGGCAGGTGACAATCTGTGTTTTCTAACATATGTTGTAAAGCAATATCTGGAAGATTATGTCTCAAAGCCAATGCCAGGTGATTAAGTTTGCTTTCTTCTTTCGAGAGATTACACTCATTGTATAGAAACGCATCCTGGAAGAAAATATTTGAAACAGTTACAGGGTACATGAGCCATAATGAATGGTAGAGTCGCAAGTGGACTCGCGTTTCTCAGCTCTTTCCCATTCTCATTTGCTATTCTACTCAATTCTAAAGTTAATAACATTCTGCCTAATCCCTCTCATCTCACTATTCAAACTGATTCAGTCTAAGGTCGATAGATCAAAAGTTCATTGATCGAAAGTCGATGAGTCACATGTCAACGGTCAATGATTTGTAGGTAACGTTTTAACAATAATAACCTTCTCAATTTGTACAAACATTTACAGAATAAGTTTCCTGCAGTACTCGTTCAATATATCTGCAGATCTTGTCGATCACTGTTGTGAATGTCTTTCCAAGAACTTTGAAAAGCCCCTGCAAGATTTCTTCAGATATTATCATATAACATCAAAATT
Source organism: Aphelinus atriplicis (assembly GCA_020882685.1). Lineage (NCBI taxonomy): Eukaryota > Metazoa > Arthropoda > Insecta > Hymenoptera > Aphelinidae > Aphelinus > Aphelinus atriplicis. The sequence continues at coordinate 380,393 of JAJGQD010000027.1, forward strand.
ATTTTAGATATATTGCAAAGTCATTATGGAAAATACAACTCGAATTGAAAAAGAATTTAAAAGTAATTCTTAGTAATGTACAATCAGAATGGTTGACCGAGACACTGGTGATATAAAGTCTTTTACGAACAGAAACGCTATTGAATGAAGATTTTTAATTTGTTACAATCGATGAATTTTAATGCATCAAATAAATCAGTATGTAAATCATCTTGTATTAATTCTGCAGACTTTGTTTGTAAAGGTTAGTTGATGATTGAAGGCACATAGGTCCAATGTCATAAGTAGACGAGTCAAAGAACAGTCGGTTAAAGGTGGAAGATTCGAAGATACATTATCAGACATCGATGAATCGAAGATTGCCTGCTTTGTAAGCAATGAGTTGAAAATGAGTTTATGGTCGATTGAGTGAAAAATGGGAAAAGTAATAATCAACTACATCAATTGATTTTATGAGTCAACGACCTTGTAAAGCGGAAAAAATTGATTTTGCGACGTTTCACAATATTTACATTATTCATATGTTCATCTACTCATCTAGTGCAACATTTCATTTTACTCGACATATTCACGAATAATTTGTAATTCCACGTATGAATGCAGAGAGCATTTCCGTAAGTATTGTCGTAATTGATGATCGAAAGTAGAGAGTAGTATGCGCCAACTGGGTAAGATGGTTTTGTGGGATATGATTTTTTTTTTTCATGTATAAACATCGTATTTTCAATTAATTTTCAAACGATGGAAGACACTCAACAATATCCAAAGTGAGAGAGTTTAGAAGAAAATACAAGTCTCATACTTTCATAAATCTGTACTTGAGATATTTATAGGATTTAATAAGGTACGTGTACCCAATATGCACCACCCTTTGAATTGCATATATTCACGCTTCTAGAGCAGCGCCACGTTCCGGAATCTTGATGGTAGCATAGAATAAAAAAGAAAAAAAATAGACCGGTTACGAACATGTAAATGACGCTGATAGCACTCGCTTACTGCGTTTTTTTCGCAAATTTTGATTCCTGATCCAATTTTGCTCAGGTGACTTTAAACTTCTTGAATACGCTCAGCCACGTATGTGTACTTTTGAGTTTGCTCCCCCGAGAAGAGATTTTTCTTGATTGCTGCCGCTAACTTGGCATAAGAATATCCAGATCATATGCAGTTATGCTCATTCTAAAGGAATTAAGTAGATCTTATATTTGACCCTAGCCACGTGAGAAATTCAATTTTAACGCATGTAGTTACTGTCTGCGCTCGAGTGACATATTTTGAGTATTTGGTAGTTGAGAAAAAGGACGTTTGTCGTCGCTACTGTCAATAAAGCTTACTAACACAGTTCACTTTGAATGTGTGTCGGTGAGTATATTGTGGAGTTATTTTCAAATACAATGAAGCATGTACCAACAGTCGGAAAGTAAGATAGTATAACAGTAAAAGAGCAAAAATAAACCAAAATCCAATGAAAACAGTAGCCTACTGTATGTCCTAGCAAGATTCTACTCAGGGATGAGACGTTTTGTAATTAATTAATTATACGTCAATAGTTAAAAAATGTAATCTTCACGTTGGAAAAGTTTCTTGATAAATTCGGAAACAATTCTACAGATCGGTCTTGCAGGAATTTTTGTATGATACATGAAAAGCTACAGACTTTTCATATATCATACACAAATTTTGTTTCTAATAGAATGTGAATAGTTTGATTGATTTCATATTAATTTCATCATCTTCATGAGTACGTGCGTCCGTATGTGCGTAAATACGACTGTGCGGATGCACGCTTGTGCATATATATGTAAACGCTAATTCGATAAGTTCAAGATCATGTAAGATATACAAATCATATTTTGGATAATACTTACCTCAGATGTATCTGGTTCTTCTTCATCTTCTGTGAAGCTCTCATTCAAGTATTCATCAATACAGTTATCGTAATTTTCTTCGTAGCTTGTTGAGTTAATATCTTCTTCGATATCTGAATTACTCAGTATTGAATTATCACTTCCACTTATCTGAGATCCGTGGTCTGAATCGTCATCATTAGATGTTCTGGCAATGTTTTCTTGTAATGAATTCATTTCTATACCGAATTCAGCTGGTACTCCACAAGATTCATCATTTGCCACCGAAACACTTGGAATTCCTGGAGAACTTACTTTTGTCACAGACATTATAGGATTTGTATCTGGAGGTGTCTCTGAACATTGTAAATCCCTTCCTTTTCTTTTCTTAGTTACATAATTTTTTCTCTTTACATTCTTCTGTGAAACAAACACTCCTATTGTCTGTTCATCATCGTTTTCACTTTCACATTCGCTTTCATCGTCGTATGTTTGATCTTCATCGTCGTATCCATCTTCGTGGTCATTTGCTTCTCTATCATATTTTTTTTAGTTTCTTAAAAATTTAAAATATTTTCTAGTATAGTTTCTGAGATATATTATATATAAAATATTGTAGAAATATTTTATATATTGAAATGAAATACACACGGTGATTTGGATACAACTATTTACCTTCTTTCTTCTATAGTAAGTTGACTTAGGGATATCAATCGTTGGATCAGTCTCGTACAATTTGTAACGCTTCTTTCTTCCTCCTTCATCCATGCTGTGAACATGTAAAAACAATCGGATATTGGACTATACGATGTATAAACTTGGCTAAGAAATTTTGTTTACGTGCTATATTATTGGCTGGATTCCCAGTAAGGAGGCCTGCAGAATAGCTTGCAAATCTTTTGCAGAAAATTCATAATTTTTCTGCAGACTCTAGCCTGGAGAACTTACAGTTCCAGTTAAAAAAAAAATCGTAAAGGAAATCCTGCTGGCCATTTCAGAAGATTCTCTGGAGGGAATATCCAAAAATTAGGTCGACATTTATACAAGAAATCCTGCAGACTTTTCTCATGAGATTAAAAGATCAAATCGTTTATGACTATTTTCACACTGACCAAATACACTCTCAAAAATAGTGGTTGTTACATTATTTACCTAATGTTTTTGGTCATAAAGGATTGCTGTCCTTATTTTTTAAAATATCGAATTTAAAAACAATTCGTCCGAATAATTTTGTAAAAATGATTGCAGATGTCAAGAAAAAAGCTGATGCTTAGTGCATTAGCAGTATGCTTTCTCAGAATCTTTATTTGAAAAGAAATCGTGCATCATTTTAAGAAAAATTGTACATTTCGATAACTTTCAATTACACATCAAAAATGTTGGACAGTTAAGCAACCAGTTTTGTTCACTTTTGTTTCACTTTTCATGACAAAATGTTCCAATGAAACCGTGAATTTACATTCTAAAAACTTGTGCAAAATTATATCTAATCCTTTCCTTGGCCTATAGCAATGGTTGCCAAGAACGTAAACAACCGTTGCAATAAGAAAATCAAAGATTGGAAAGGAACTGGCGTAAAATTTTCTTGTAGCAACAGTTGTTAACCCTCGAAGAAATCGTCCGATTTTCCTGAAGTTTTTATGCGAGTTAACCTATTAGCATTTGTACAAACACTTTTCAATGCCCGGAATTCGATTTCCAAAAAAAATGTCCAACTACTGATCCCTATGTTTTAAAAGATACTCTTTCGAATGGTAGTGGTTCGAAAACCAAAAAATGAGTCTTTATGGGAAAATAGCAAATTAAATAATAAAGAAACAGAAATTTGGTGATGACATTTTTTTCCAAGGTAATTTGATTAACTTTTGCATTTTTCTACAAACTTGAAACCAGTAACTATCGCGTCCATGATACTATAACTAAGAGATGTTGGCTATATATGATTGAAAAAATTTGTTATTCAGACAAAATGGCGTCCGAAAACACAAATTTTAGTTTTTAAGTTCAGTAATGGTTTTCTCGACAAGTATGGAGGAATAATTTTCAGAGAACAAAAAAGTCTTTTATGTTTTGAAAAAGACTAAAAATCTTTTAGAAACGTAAAAGACCATCTTAGATTTTCCAGAAAATGGGAAAATTGGAATTTTTTAAGAATTATTTAAAAAATTTAAGAAAATTTGATGGTCCTAGTAACCGTTGCTACAGGAAGAGGCGCACTAGTTTCAGGAGGGCTTTGAACACTATTGATGGCGAATATAAATTCATTTGAGGTTCATTTGCAGTATTCTGCAGGATTTTCTGCAGGATTTTCAAGAACATTTTTTGTACAACTGAACTGAAACAGTGTTGGAGTTCATTTTTTGAATCAATAATTCAACTCATGAAAAGTCTACAGAATTTCCTGAAAAATGATACAGGAAGAAATCATGCAGGAGATATACTGCTGAATTTCCACAGGCAGTTCCTCGATCAGATTGGATGGATATTCCCTGATCGAGCCTGTAAAATTTCATAGGGAATTTGAAATTTTTCTGCAAACATAGACTTGCAGGATTTAAATATACTGTCTGCAGGAAAGAGGCCTTACAGATATTCTTATATTTTCTGCAACCGTTATCCTACAAACTTTTTTACTCTTAACTTGAACGGTTCATAATAATTTTAACAGAAAATACTTTTCTAATGAATTTGAACCATAGTTAAATGTTGACAATATTTCATTATTTAAGAATTTACTTCATTGTCTATAAGGTAAGACTATCAGCTAAAAGAAGAACTAATTTTGAAGAATAGTCATAATCACTTTGAAGGGCATAAAACAAGGGTTGATAATGTTATTGAGGTTGACACCTCTGGCTGTGCAGATGGAAACTGTTTCCATTGCTGCAAATGTAAATGTTATTCTAGTGGTACTTACTAGAAGACCACTTGGAATGTGGGTCACCAATCTTGACTAAAATTTTTTTTGGTGTTTGCTTGTATCGAGAATAGACTGTACTCATAGTTTTAGGGCCCAACGCTCCCAAACTTTCAAGATATCAATTAATGTATCCTGCTTGGAGCCGTCAGTCTTATCCCAAACAACAATATGTAATCTAAGATGGATTTCCACTTCCTGCATGTACTATACTTTCACTGTTCTCACTGGATACTACATCACATTTCATCCTGGGAAACATATAGAAGGAGCAAATAACTTGTATATTCAACAATTCTTACTTCTATGTCTTACTCGCATAGAGTGAAACATTAAATATATATGAAAAAAGTAACCTTAGTCGACTTTTCACTTTGTGCTTGCATACTGAAGCAATAACAAATGTATCGAAGCACAAGGGCCACAAATATAGTAACATTGGACGACAATTTAGTGTCAGAACTGAATTTTATCTATGAGAATTTTAATTCTGAACACTTCTTGTCTAAAATCAGACCATATAAGAATAATGGAAAAAAAAATCAACACACAGCTACTCGCTATTTCAAATTAAATTTCTAGCCCTGTACCTAAGTTTTTTGCATCAATCTCGTCATAGTTTTACCCAGAATAGGAGCAGATAAGCAGTTTCATCGTGTGCAGCTGATTAAATAACAATGTGATAGAAATGCAATCAAATTCGGATAAGTACTCTTTTGACCGATCGTTTTTAATATGTATTTTCTGTAAGAATTTTATTCTTTGTTGTTAATTTGTATTTAAGTAAGCTGTATAGGGCCAGAAATTTTCTTGGAAATAATGAATCACTGTAGGTAGAGAATTTTTGTTATTATTCTTATATGTTCTAATTTTGGACAAGAAGTGTTCAGAATTAAAATTCTCATAGATGAAATTCCATTTTGACACTGAATTGTCATCCGGTGTTACTACAATTTGTGACCCTGGCGCTTGGATACATATGTTGTTATTGCTCCAGTATCCAAGTACGAGTAAAAATTGTATTTCCAGCGGAACTTGATATATCCATAGCTCCAACAGGCAGCATCATTGGCCTGAACCCCTGAATTGTGTCTATGCATATGTCGTATAGAGCTCATTAAACAAGAAATGTTTTATATCATATGATAACATGTACATGGGACATTTCAAATCATGTGATTCTGTTTGAATGAAGTCATTGATATCCGTCATCAGATGACACAATAGTAAATCATCACAAATAATAGTTGTCTAATCTATTTAATTTAATTATTAATTTAACAGCCTCAGGAATGCATTTAAAAGAATTTATCTGATCATGATTCAATTTGTGAAGAAAATTTTCATTAAATTTCATAAATTAATTATAATTTTAATTTTGATTAAACTAATTCAATCATAAAATGATATGCTTCTGACAACTCATTAGATTTTCCTATTCATTATTCATAGTTCAATTGCACAGCTCATTTTATTAATAAAATTCAGACAATATTAAAAACAATACTAACCTTGATGTTGAAATGGCCTCAGCAACTTTCCCAAGAATTATGTCTCTCTTCGTGTTTAACAATTCAAACAAAATTGATGAATTAAATTTTCTTTTATGCCTCGTAGTTTTGAAGTTTCCGTTGAAAATTACACAAACATCTTCTCACAATTTTATCTGTCAGGTGTCAGATTAGCTGACATCTATTGTTCTGTTTACCAAGGTATCTGGTCTTGGACTACTGAAACTTTTTTGGAACTGGAACCGGAATACGAATTGCGAATCACCTAAGTATAGCCTCCCTGCACCTGAGCCCTGAGGGTGAGGGATTGACCATATCCAGACCAAGGGAGAGTGCGAACCCTGCGCACTGCGCACTGTCGTCGGCAGTCCCGTTGTATTCAAGAGGTAAAGTCCCTTCCATATACGAAAAAAATTAACACGGCCGTGAGTTGTGTCCGTTTCAAACGCTGTTTTCAATTTCAAACGTCCGCTACCAAAGCGCCACCATGCTTTTCATTTCGGTACTAATCTTTTGTTCCCGAATTATAGACATTGCAATCTCTCCCTCTCCCATCATGCCTCCCATCTCTTTACTATATAATCTCCCTGGACTATACAATTAAAAGTTTAAAATTTAAAAGACAACGGATTACTGTAGTTTTGACTTTTGATTGGATCATGCACAAAAGTTCTCTCTTGACGCAAAATGGATCAAATGCGGCCAAGAGAAGATTTATTGAAGATATCAAAAGAAAGTAGCATCCTTGTAGAATTCTTGAATGATTTCGATGACAGTGGTAACCATCTGCTTGGAATTGGGTTTACAAATTGGCTCCAGCAAAAGGACGAAGAAGATGTCACTCTATTAAATATCAAAATCGATGATGGGTCGGAGGTTTTGATAAGTTGGCCAGAAAATTTTGAGGTACTAAACTTTTCTAAGAAAACCCAACAGCAATTGGAAAATTGCATTTTCAAAACCACATCAATTTCAATTCTGGCTTTTGGAAGTAAGTATTTTGTAAATTACTAACATAATTATTTTTAATAATATTTTGTAAATGACTGCTCTTAAACGTAAAAAAAAAACTGGGTTATTGTGACTTTGTTGAACTGCGGTAGTGCTTAATTAGCTTGATGAGCCTAAAAAGCATGGCTTGTGCGGGAGCTAGGAATTACCTAATAGGTCAGACAGGATTCCCAGTAGATTAATAAATAGTACCTAAGGCAATGCATGGAGATGCCTTTACATTCTTTGAAGTGGCTGCAAATTCAGTGCACAACTGACCAGAAATCAGGAGGACGCTGGTTCGAATCCAGCCCTGAGAGTATTGAATTTTTTTCTGAACGTTAAAAATAACGTTAAAACTAATGAACGTTGAAAAAAAAACGTTAAAAAAACGTTAAAGAAACGTTAAAATTGTGAACACTAAAAATAATTATTGAAAAAAAATCATGTTACCAATTGGAGCCTCTATTTTTGAACCCTGGGAGTTCACTCGTCAAGCCCCACACCACATGGGTACTAAAAGTTGTCCCAACTCATACCACATACAGCCTATTTAGTGAAATAATGGGCATGGGCTCTGGAAGCACCCAAAAAAATAATATATTAACTAAAATAGGGGTAAAAATTGGCTAAAATGACTATTCAAGGGGAGCCTTGTACCGCCAACACTTCCAAATTTTGCAAACACTTGTCTGTGGTATTATTACAATTATCCACTGTAAAAACTCACATTCTATCATGCTATTACATATCCTGAGTTATCAATATCATATTCATATAGATCAAGCATAACTAATACTTGACGCCACCCAACTTTCAGTAGTTACATGTATTGATGGTCAATATATTGTCTCTAAATATTTATATATATATATATATATATATATATATATATATTTTATAAAGTCTTTTAAGCACGTTTATACAGTCACCGTTTATAAAGTCATTTAAGCACAGGCAATATATATATATTTGAATTCGTTATCAAATTGCGCATCTAGTGATCATACTTTCAAGTGGATTGATTCACATTAGCTAATTCCATGAGTAAATAACTTGAGGTTGTAGTTTGAACACACCCGTCAATAGCTGCTTGGACCTTAGCTATACAGTTCATACATTGTGAGTGGATTTCATGAGTCTAATATTCATAAATATTACCCATGTTTAGTGAACTTCAACATTTTCTTGTTGATATTGAAAAGACCATATGACATCTATGCACTGCCTAGTGTGTTATAAGGTGTATGTGTAATGCACAGCTTATAATTTACTTTTTGGATTAATCTTTCTCATCTAGTGAATGCAATCTATGACACATGTACTTTATTGATAGTTTCTTGTAAATTTTAGCACAATAGAGACAATATATTGACCATCAATACATGTAACTACTGAAAGTTGGGTGGCGTCAAGTATTAGTAATGCTTGATCTATATGAATATGATATTGATAACTCAGGATATGTAATAGCATGATAGAATGTGAGTTTTTACAGTGGATAATTGTAATAATACCACAGACAAGTGTTTGCAAAATTTGGAAGTGTTGGCGGTACAAGGCTCCCCTTGAATAGTCATTTTAGCCAATTTTCACCCCTATTTTAGTTAATATATTATTTTTTTGGGTGCTTCCAGAGCCCAAGCCCATTTTTTCACCATATAGGCTGTATGTGGTATGAGTTGGGACAACTTTTAGTACCCATGTGGTGTGGGGCTTGACGAGCGAACTCCCAGGGTTCAAAAATAGAGGCTCCAATTGGTAATGTGGAGTACTTAATGTGCTCCAATGACCTTGGAGATAATTTTTTTATAAAATTTAGGCAATTTGCAGACAAAAGTGTCCCATTCATTTTTTGCCTCAGAGGTCATTTTCAGGGTGTAAATTAGGGTTGAAAATGCCTCTGAAAATGCAAAAACAGCAAAGTGCTCAGAAAAAATCTGAGAAAATTCTGAGAATTCGGTATGATGCCCTAGAACTTACAAAAAAATTTTGAGCGAAATAAAATTTTTTCATGTTTCATCCCACAGAGAATTGCCCATATACAACTAGTCAGGAGCAACACATGAGCATGCTCTGTTGAACTTTTCACATGAATTACCAAGTACGCACCCAATATGTTCAAAAATACACAATTCTTCAAAATTCCTAAAATGCTTTACTTTGAAGATCTTCTTCTGCACAAACACCTCATTTTATTTTCTGTATAATGTCTGAATCTCTTAGGAAATCAGTCTGCAGAATTTCCAAATTTCCTGCAAGATACTCTGTACAAAATAACATTCACAACAACTTTCTGCAGGTAATTCTGTAGGATATCTTGTATAATGTATTGTAGGCTTATTTTTCAGGAAATCCTGTTGATAAATACCAATACAAAGTGTTGTTTTTTACCCCAGGGCTCATCTGTATTTCATGCGACTTTTTATACCCCCTCTGAAACCTATTGGGTTGTCTCCGGAAAATGATTTGGAATGATATGAGACATACGTGGACAAATGAAACTATGGCTTCATGTTTTATTTATGAAAATGTTAAAAAATTGAGCATTTTTTCCTTTTACTTTTGAGATAGTATGAAAACTATCAATCCTAGAGTAAAATGGAAGAGGAAAAAGTTTCGTTATGAAATTTCCCATGAGGATTAAGTATTCCGAAACATTAATCTCGAATATTGTTTGTTGCAAAATAGGTGGAAAGGGAAAAATGACACCAAAAACATGCCATTTTTTGCGATTTTTTTCAAGTTTCCAAATCATAGGTACGATAATGAGATTATAATTCAGAGTAACTTATACATGTCACCTTAAATGTAATCCATTGTTGTTGTCTTATATTGTTAACAATTATCCATTAAAACCACGGAAACAGTAGTTAATAATTATTCAACTATAATTGTTGACTATATTGAAATTTTTGAATAGATAGAAAAACCGCGTTGCAGTTGCATTTGTTTATGAGGTACTTTATACGGAGGATTTTTCAAAAATTATAAAAGTTGTTAAAATTGATAAAATCGATATTTTTCCGCGGGGGATCAATAGTTAGTATCTATAAGAGTACATAAAAAAATTGGAGTTCATGAAAGACGGAATTACAATTGCAAAATTTAGCGATATTTTGAAATTGGCTCACTTAACAAATAGATGGTGCGAAAACTATCAGAGATATCGAGATAAAATTTTTTACGTTATACGTGATCATAAACGCTCATTTCACGCACTCAAATCTCGATGCGTGAAATTCGCGTTTGATCACTCATAACATAAAATATCGTATGCAACTCGTGAAATACGATTCCACGCACTCAAATGACGGCCTAGCACTCGTTCGCCGGCTTCGCCGGCGACTCGTGCAGGCTTTTCACACTGGTGCGTGAAATCGCATTTCACGCACTAGTTGCATAATATACTATTTTGTATTTTCATAACTGTATAAGTTACTCTGAATTACAATCTCATTATCGTACCTATGATTTGGAAACTTGAAAAAAAATCACAAAAAATGGCATGCTTTTTGGTGTCATTTTTCTTTTTCCACCTGTTTTGCAACAACAATATTGGAGATTAATGTTTCGGAATACTTAATCCTCATGGGAAATTTTATAACGAAACTTTTTCCTCTTCCATTTTACTCTAGGATTGATAGTTTTATACTATCTCAAAAGTAAAAGGAAAAAATGCTCAATTTTTTAACATTTTCATAAATAAAACATGAAGCCATAGTTTCATTTGTCCACGTATGTCTCATATCATTCCAAATCATTTTCCGGAGACAACCCAATAGGTTTCAGAGGGAGGGTATAAAAAGTCGCATGAAATACAGATGAGTCCTGGGGTAAAAAACAACACTTTGTATTGGTATTTATCCACATGGATTTCCTGAAAAATAAGCCTACAATACATTATACAAGATATCCTACAGAATTACCTGCAGAAAGTTGTTAGATTCGTGAATGTTATTTTGTACAGAGTATCTTGCAGGAAATTTGGAAATTCTGCAGACTTGTTTCAGAGGGGGGTATAAAAAGACCGAGATAGCAAGTTTCCGAACAGATGAGTCCTGGGCTATTTCAATATTCTGTAATTCATAAATTTCAGAATCATTTTCTACAAATAGTGCATCAAAATTTAGATTGTAAAATAAGTTTCATTAGAAGAAAATTAATTTTTCCGTGCCAATAATTATTATTATTATTATTTATTATTATTGCTATTATTGTTATTGTTATTGTTGTTTGGCTTATATGCTGAAGCAATCGCGGTCCGAATAGATTGTACTACTTTAAAATAGTCTTCAAATACTGGATCTGGATTATACGAAAAGGAATACGCAATATTCATTATTGAGGGGTAATATACCTTTTTCACCACCGAATTCGAAGTCATTTTCAAAGACTCGCCATAAACGCAAATAAGTCGAATCAATCGGTTAAAAATTGACGTTTCAATGTTCATTAACAAAAATGTTTATTATCTCTCATCTTCGATTTCTTCTTCATACAATCGGCCTTCCAATCGAAGATTTTCTTGCTCTCCATCTTTTCTTGACCAAATTGCGTCTTTACGGGCAGTTTTATAAAAAGAAGAATAAAAACCCTAACTTCATAATTGTCCGCGCGCTGCAAATACCACCCATTTGACTCCGTGATCATTCATAGATAGTTTATAGAGTGTTTAAACCAATAAAAAAAATTGGGGAAAAATGTCACAAAGGTATATTACCCCTTAGTCTGCCGTGGACATCCTTGGGCGTACAAGATAATACCTAGCTCCATAACAAGATAGCGCTTTGTCATGCTCATTTTTCTGTCCTATAATTAAGCAAACTGGCTTCAACAGTATATTTTCTTCCATAGCTTGGGACGAGATGAAGGCGAAACAAAGTAATATGTTAAAATTTAATCAAAAAAATACCCCAGATAAAAGCTCAAGACATGATCACAAGAGAAAAGAATTCGGAGACGATTACTTAACAACGTCTGATTCTACTAAAAACGATGTAAAGAAAGTCAAAACTATTGGGAATAGTAATATTACAAAGTCAAGAATGGAAAATGAGACCGAGCTCAAAAAAAGTATCGATGCAATGGTTCCTGATGACTCACAGGTAACACTCAATTCTCACTCATTCTCTACACCTTTTGATCATTGGCCCAAGAATTTTTTTTCTTGATGGAATATCTTCTCATATGATAACTGTAGATCATTGAAAAAACATCGCTACAAACATTTGGAATTTTTAATTTTTCATCCAATTATCTTGTTACTGGTTTCATTTAATAGTAGTATTCACAAGTTAACTCGATTTTTTATACAATTTTATCGGTTTCATAAGTACAGTTACTCAGTAAACAATTGACTTTGTTCATAACCAATAAACATTCTCAATATTTATCACAATCTATCTTTATTAATATGAAAATCATATCTGGTCATCATACTGAGTTAAAATAATCATCCACCTGTTTTTTTGTTTTTCGATTTGCTAAAAATAAAAAGAGATACAGCGATTTGAGATGTTTCCTTCATAAATCGCGATGGTAATATCACCCATGTATTTGTGTATCATTATTCTGCGAAGAAAAAAAAAATTGTTGTTCAAGTTGAACTTTTTCAAGTTGTTTTAAGGCCAAAGTTCTGCTGTAGAGCACCTCGACAATAATTGTGTGGAAAATGTGTAAACGGTGATGACGATTCCGAATTTCCAGGTCATGTGAATATGTAATTATCTCCAGGTCAATCTGAAAATAAGTAATCATTATGTTAACGATAACTTCATGAAAATATCGGAATTCCGATTCTGCACGACCGTTTTGGAGGAAAATTTTTTTTTTTCAAAAAACTTCGGCAGAAATTTTAATTTAAATAGATTCATTGGTTTCAATTGACACAATAGATACGCTTCCGCAGATTGAGATAATGTTTCTCCTTTTTCTGCAAAAGTAACTATAGTTCCAGAAGCGTGATCGCCGTTTATAAATGTTCCAATCTGCTGTTTTCAGGTTGCTCTATAGCGAAATTTAGCTATATAACAATTCAAAACAAATTGTAGATATTTTTGATGTCGATGGAACACCTTCCATCGATGATCTTCTTGGAATTTCAACGCAACAGTTGTATATAATATTTTATATTATGGAAGCTCGTATAATGGCTTTTTGAGAAACGGATGAGTGCATAAATGTCGTTTTACGCTCCAAATGATAATTTTTTCAAAGATAGCTGTTGCATTACATTTTTCAAAATTTGGAAACGTGAGAATAGATTAATAAGGGTTAACTCAATTAATTGAACGAAATATTATTTTGGTAAGTGGTGGTTAATTGAGTCAACCATTATCCATCTAATTCTGCAACTTGTAATCAATTCATCATCATCGAGACTGATAATAGATCATTGTTTTCATCAGAATATTTACAGTTCGGATGAATCTGACGAATTTGAGGCAATGTTGGAGGAGAAAGATGAACAAATTCGAAAAAAAAGAAGAGAAAATCGATAACTTGAGTCAAATTTTGAAAGCCAAAGAGACTGAAATTGAAAAACTAACGGCAGAAAACAATAAGTTAAAACGTCAAATAACAGAAGTTCAGAATAGGGTAGAAAAGTTAAGAGATGAAACTAAAGTTATTCAAGATTCGAAGAATGGTATTCAATGATTTTTATTTTTTTTTTATTCTCGTTTTTTTTATTTACCTTACTCCTCGTACCAATTTTATATAGTGGTATTTAATACTTCACAAGAGGATGAAATTTATATATCGATTCCCGTGCATAACCTGACCTAGGAACGCCATCGATTGCATTAGCAAAAAATAATGTATTAGGTGTTTCATGTTTCACGACCTGACCCTATATTGCCAAAATTATTCAAACATTTATCTCTAACTATGAAATATTTGAAAAAAAATTTCAATAGATTCAATAAATATAAGACTGAAGAATACAGTCTCTTCAGCATAAAAAAGTACTCATTCTCGTATGAAGGGTGCATCTCCAGGCCCAAAGTCACCTACAGGATAGAAAGCGATTTGAATGATAAGTTTTGTTTTTAACGATTTTACCGTAGAAGATTTGTTGTTTTTTATACTGGAGAAAGTATGTATTCTCAACTGTATCTTTCCGTGGAATCGATTTTTATATCTTTTATTGATATATCAGAGTTAAAAATGATTTGTTTTGGAAATTTCAGCTATTTCGTTCTGAAATAAATACGTGAAAAGAAGTTACGTTTACAGTATTTTCTCCCAGTGTAACCGACGACATACTTTGGCGTTCCTTGGGCCAGGCTTTGCATAAGTTTCATTTGTAGTGTAAACATTTTAACGTATGTTTTCACTCCGTTTTAGATTTTGAGAAAATCAAATACATAGTGGAGAAGAGGTTAAACTCTTACGTCAACGAGGCAAATCCATTGCGTGATATAGCGAATAAACTCGTGAGTCATTGCAATTCATATTACTCAATAATAATTATTTGAACATGGATATGTCGATCCTCCCTATTCATAAGGACGTATCTCGGGAGTCAGAATAATAAGGACGTATCTCGCGGGACGCTGGAGCGCGGAAAAATAAGGACGTATCTCGCGCGAGCGCAAAGTAAGGACGTATCCCGCGCGAGCGCAAAGTAAAGACGTATCTCGGAGGGACGCGCAAAATAATATCATAGCTCGGAGAATTGCGAAGTAAGAAAGTGTTTCAGAGGTTTAAAATTAACTAATGCATTAAAATTAATTAATGCAGTTCACACATGAAGATAAATTCCTATTATCGATATAAACAAGCTATTCTAAGACCAAAGGTTCGCGGAACCATGAGCTTTCGGAGAATTTTTACCCGATTAATGAGTATTTACAGGACTGTATTTTAGATTTTACCTTATTTCTCCATTGTAGATTGAAACAATGTACGCATGCTATAACAATACTTTATTATTTAATTAATAGGATTTACTACAGTTGAATTGTTATAGCAATCTTAAGTGAACGTTTTTTTTCCAAGTGCATGTTGGAAATATCGAACAACAAACGGTTCTGATGAATGAGTCGCCGCGCGCCGGTAGCTTTATTCGTGGATAAGACTTCTGGACTCTCGCCCAGAGCGTCGTGGTTTAATTCCCGGCGTGTACCTCTGTAGGGCCAGTTTTGTATGGAAAGCAAAAATAAAAACACGTTCCGCCGTGAGCATTACATATGATTGTGGCTAGCCAGTTTATTGAATGTAAACTACAAGCCAATAACGAGAGACGAAGAAGAAGATCAACTGTGAACTGCGTCTTGTAACTTGTTGTTTCTAACCGCTCGCGACTTGCGACTGCAACAGAGCCACCGTGATTCCACGTATATAAATGCCAGATAGGCTCTTGACCATCATTTCTGTGCTTTTGACTCACGAATAAAAAAAATACAGATGCTTCATGTTTTGACTCTCGCCCATGATCGTTTCATTGTTCAATGGCCGCGAGCAAAATATGTAATGAATGAGACCCTTCTTACTTTTATGTTTGCCGAGTTTTAATTTTATGCTTGAGATTTATTTGTGGTTATAATCGGTTATAATTTTCAACCAGTGAGATTCGATATTGATTCGCAATTCTCCGAGCTGCTACATTATTTCGCGACTGTCCGAGATACGTCCTTATGAATAGGGAGGATCGATGTATCATTTCATATCAAACCGAATGGTGGAAACCGTTTATCTCTCCGAATGATCTAATATATTCTTTGGCTTTTGTTACCGACTCCAGAAAACCTGTGAGTTTTTCGTATTTTTTTTCTTTGATTTCTTATATTCTAACAAGAAGAGGACACTACCTCCGGGTGTCCAATTACGACGAAACTTTGTAAGATGGTTCATGGGTAGCCTAATAGCTTATATCTGCAGCCACGCAGTCCAACGTTTCGTTTTCCCAAAGATATCCAATGAATTATTTTCGATTTTATGCATGTACATTATATCTATATATTCCAAAACCCTAGCTATAGATGCTGTACATGCCCAAAACCAATAATGGATTCGTGAATATCTTTGAGAAAACGAAACGTTGGACTGCGCGGCTGTAGATATCAGCTATTAGACCACTCATGAACCATCTCACAAAGTTTCATTAGAGTTTTATCACTGTTCATGAGCTATACAATTAATATTTTGCTGAAAATATCATGAATTTTTATGTTTCAATCGACATTTTGTAAAAAGTTTTCAACAAAACCTGCATTTTAAAGATTAGAACAACAATTTTAAGTCAATGAAGAAGCCAAAAAAATATTGGTTTATTCCGAAAGGTTACAAAACGTTTTCACCGTCGGATTTGACGTGAAATGCCTCGAATATTATGTAAAAAATATGACAATTATGTAAATTATTATTCTTTATTTTTCTAAGGAAATTAAAGTGGAAAATCAAGACTGCGAAGAGGAAGAAAATGACAGTAAGAGATCTATAAAAACTGGATTGAAAAATCAATACCACAATTCGTTCAAGATACGATCAAAAGAACTGGTAATAACTTTTTTTCCTTTCCAATATTTGATTCTCAAACAATACACTAACAATTTCATTTTTTAGTTACCAAACAGATTTCGTAATACCGCAAGGTGTTATCGATAGTATCTCCAGGAAAAAGATAAAAGATATGACTTACTTCCTCTTAAAAAAATATTTTACACAGGAAGAATTGGCTACAAGTAGTTGCACGGGGATAGGCTGCAATGCCAGCTCAGAAATTCCTGCGCGAGCACTAGATGTGCCAAAATTTAATGCTATCCGAAGTAAGTATAGTATCTAAGGCATTCCACGTGAAACCGCATGGTGATAACCCTACTTTTGTTTTCTGAAAGAGAAAAACGTGTAACAGGGCAAAATTTGAACTTTTAAATAAATTTTCGGGACGTCGATTTTCGTAATCTACGGGTTGAAAAACAAGGGATCCTAAAAATGTATGTACGTATGGTGTGTAACACTTTTTTGTGGCGCGCGAAAACTTTCGAAGAGATCCTCCGATCTTCTTAAAACATTGCACACAGGTCAGTAGTGGAAAGATCCAGCCCGAGTTTGTTCTTCAGCAACATTTCATTCATTTATTTCTCCAGCAATTGTTGCTAAAGTGCTATTTGCAGAACAGATACATATACAAATACAAATACAAACACATAATGTCCATTTATTGATGGTAACCGATACGGAAATTTTGTTTCTCCATAGCAACCGTTACTAAGGAAATGGAATATCGAGTTCATTTATAGTAATTTTAAAGTCATACGACACAGTATCTTTGTATTTTCCATAGCGATTGTTGTTGTTGCTAGGTAATTTGAAAAATTAGTTATAGGTCCATTCGTCGATGGCAGTTAAATAATACAAAATTATAAATTCTACGTAGCAACCGTTTTTCACGGCGAAACTCTTTGAGAAACCATATTGTTAATGCAGTTAGCAGCTGTTTTTTCACTCCTTTTGATCTAATTTTGAAACATGATTTATTCAAATTTTCGTCACGCTTTAACCTATAACTGAAAAAGAATTTAATTTTATAAACAACATTCAATGCATGTTTTTGAATTAACGTCAGTTTTATGGGTTAGAAGAAGTGTAAAAAGAAATCTGCAAAAACTAAGGTCGCATTTAGCCGGTAAAAAGCATAAACAAATCATCAGCTGATTTCGGTCATTATGACTGTTCGATTTAACGAGGAATGTCGTATATGTAACTTAAGAATGTTAAGGAATGTAATGAATGGATCTGAACTCTTTTATTTTTGGATATTATTTATCAAGCTCATCACATGAAGAATGAGAAATGGGCCACGCTGTTTATGAATGCGGCAAAAAACTTGATCGGTTCATGCCGAAAATCTAAATGATGACATCAAGATGTCAAAAGATTATAAAGATATAAGATTATAAAGATTATATAGTTTTATGACATAACTTGAAAAGTATTTTGTTTTCAAAGTATTACTACTTTAGTTTCATACTATTACTACTTTAATTTTATAACGAAATAAAGAGTTTATTTTCCAAAATTTACACTACATTAAAATTAGCCTGTACTTTTCTTACGAGTCTCATCCCACGTCAATAATACCCGTGTATCAGTAAAATTCACAGGAATCTGATGAAGCAAATCGAAAGAGGAAACCGACAATTTTCAGAGGCGTATTTTATGTCATGGTGAATCGTGCGTTGCTGAGCTTTTGCCATTTTGGAGTATATAAGGTGAGACAAACAACGAAGAATTGTAATTTGAAAAAAATGTGTCCACGCTAAATGTGCACAAAATTTTGCACAAGACATCTGCATCTGCAAGAAATTTTATCATCCTCACTGCGGAATTCTCTGTACGATTCTGTAAGGTATCCTACAGCATTCTCTGCAAGATTGCTTGTTTTCTCCTCTGCAGAATTTTCAGCACATTTAATGCAGAATTTTACTTCAATTTTTTTACAGGATTCACTGCACGTTCATTGAAAGGATTCCTTGCAGAGTTTCTCTGCCGGATCATTTGTCTGCAGCTTCTTATGATGGTTCCGTGCATGTTTTTTCTGCAGGAGTCTTCATCAGCTTTGTAAAGTTTTCTGCACGTTTTCTTGGAGAATCCCCTGTAAGTTTCTCCAAAGATTTTCTTTATCATCTCTGCAGAATTGTCTACACGTTTTTGTCAAATTCCCGGTAGATTCAAATCGTAGAACTCTCATGATTTTCTCTGCACAATTTCCTGGACGTTTTTCTGCAGGATTTTCTACAGATTTACTCTGTAAGATATTTTGTCATCCTTTCTGTAAAATTCTCTGTACATTTCTGTAGGATTACTTGCCCCAAGTTCCTGCAGGATTTCTCGTGTCCTCTACAGTATTTCCTGCACGTAATCCTGCAAATCTCTCTGTGAGTTCACTCTGCAGGATATCTTATCATTGTTCCTACGGAATTTTCTGTACATTTTTGTAGAATTTCCTGCAAAGGAAACCCTACAAAAGGATACCTTTTGTAGGATTTGCTGCAGGATTACTTCTTTTCTCTACAGAATTATCTACAGGTTTTCTGTGAATTTCGTGTAGAATTTTTCTTGATTCTCTCTGCAGGATTCCCTGCACGACCGTTGCCAGAACGCTCTGCAGAATTTCCCTGCAGAAGTTTTCATCTTCCTTTCTGCAGGTCCGATTGCAGGGTTTTCTGCATGTCGTTTCTGCATTAAGTTTTTCTGAACTTACCCCATTGTTCTCTACGTTTCTTTAGAAATCACCTGTATTTTGCTTTGGGGGATCTGTCATCACCTCTTCTGCAGAATTGTCTACACGTTCTTCTGTAGAATTCCCTGCAGAATTCTCTGTGAATTTATATTGCAGGATATTTTGTCATTCTTTCTTCGGAATTTCTTGTAAACTAATGTTGAGATATCCTGCAGCATTTTCTTGGAGAATTTTCTGCACGTTTTCTGTGAATTTCCTGCTGAATTTTCTGTCCATTTCTCTGCACGTTTATCTGTACATTTTCTCCACACTTTCTATAGGATTTTCTGTATTTTTCTCAGCAGACACTTCGATACGTGCAAGGAATCCTGCAGAATAACGTGCAGAAAAATCTGCACAGAAATTGAGAGAAAAGCATGCAGAAATCTGTAAAACGTGAAAAATCCTACATAAAACGTGCAGGAATCCCTACAAAGAAACGTGCGAAAAATTTCACAGCGAAAAAAGACAATAATTCTGTAGAGAAATTCTGCAGGGAATTCTGTTAAGGAACGTGCAGAGAATCTTGTAGAGAAAGTTGAGAAAAATTCTGCAGAAATAACTTGTAGGGAATCTTACAGGATTAATGTTCTATTTACTGCTTAAGAAATTCCTACAGAGTTGATACCTGCAAGAAAAAAGTTGCAGGAAAGTCCCAATTTCCTGCAAGTTATCCTGCAGGTTTTACTGCAGGTAATATCCACACTTAAAGTCCCAAAACTTTATGGGTAAGTTCTGCAGGATTTCCTGCAGAATTTACTGCTGGTTGGTTCTGCAGGAAATCCTGCAGACGTTTTTCATGAGGGTTAAGATGTGATTGTTTGCAGAGCGCTGTAAACTCGCTAATTTAGCACCTCGTTTTACATTAGCTCCAATTCCATCGCATGCCCCCTTTCCATGCGCTGTAGCACAGAAATGCCATTCCGCGGGAATGCCAAAATCTTTTTGAAGATAAACAAGATTAGAAAAACTTTTCTGATTTTTGAAGTACTGACCTGCTCCATCGGTACTATAATAAATTTTCTTAGGTTTGAACTCTTTTTTCAGATATCTCACGATTATTTCTTGGTACACTTGGACTGCAACTGTATCGTGAGCTAAATTATTTGAGATAATGGCCATGCTCTTGTGCGCAAGTTCTTCATTTCTTCGAAATTAAATAACGACTGTGAAAATCGTTGCTTGATTGTTATTCCAGTGGAATGATTGAGCTGAATTTTGCACAACAAACGCATAATTTTCAGCGAAATCAAAGCAAACTAAGAATTCGGCACTTACGTGTACAGAAGACTCGAGCCCGAGCGCATGGAAGCAGCGTGGCGCGTCGCAACCTCTCATGTTCACTATTCAATTCCTCGAGAATAACGAAATAGTTCTATTTTTTTAGAGGCTATATCAAAAAAAGGTCAGCTTTCGATCTAGACTATTAAAAAAAATCTAAAAAATCAGGGTTTTGAGATATGGCATGTTTTATGTTTTTTTTCTGGGAAAACGTAAAAATTTTGGAAAACTGAATTTACTATCGGAAAGCTGACAAAAAACTACATTGATATCTTATCCGGCATCATTTATATATTGGTCTAATAGAGTCGAAAACAAACGTCGAAAACGCGAGGTTTTAGCGTCCGTGCGCAGGCTCTGGAGAGTTGACGTGAAACGCCCCATATATTATATTGCTCGATAGATAGAATCGATTTTTTTCTGACCAGGAAACATTTTTTTGGTTTTACACGCATAAATTTTCTAGCAGAGTGTGAAAATCGAGCACACACTAAGAATATAACTCATTCTCAGGGTATCCTCTACCTTATTTAAAATGGGGTAACTTAAACTTCATGCCGAATAATATTAGGATAGTTAGTTATAAAATCCACGTATACGCAAATGGTCTGAGGATTGCTGTGACTGTATGAATCAGTACTGGGATGGAATAAATACAGAATATACAGTTTTAACTCCGAATTTGAATTTTTCCAAATGTGTTCTTACTATTAAGTTTTGTTTCCATTTTCTAGAACAACGACTCTCATCTCACAACTTCAAAGGATACGTAAATCCTCATATCCAAAACTAAGTAATCAGGGACTTCATTAAAATTTTATACTCAAACGAATCTTCCGTAGCCTAAACAGTTTCAATGTTAATTTTAGAAATTGGACACTTTCCTCAGAACTCTTTTACTTGCAGGGAGATCATACACCTGAACATGTTGGACCGCCCGTAGCTTGCTGCTGTATCAGGCTGAGTGATGTACCGGAAATGGAATATTATGCAATTAATAATCAGGGAGAAATATGTGTCAAGGGAACTAATGTCTTTTCCGGTTACTTCAAAGATCCTGAGCGAACTGGTGAAATCATTGATGAACAAGGATGGCATCATACTGGAGATATTGGGATGTGGCTCTCGGTAATATGTTACATAACAAAAATAATATCCAAACGCTCTCTCTCTCTCTCTCTCTCTCTCTCTCTCTCTCTCTCTCTCTCTCTCTCTCTCTCTCCTCTCTCTCGTATTCCTTATATGAAAAAATGATGAAAGTCAAAGTGAAGCCAGTTAACTCGTGATTTGATTGGTATAGACCTAACCACATGATCAGTCGGGTAAAATATAGGTATAAATATAGGTATTGAATGCAGGCAAGCGAAAAACGAAAGAACAATAAATTTTGAGGTTAAGGCACGTACTGTAGTCTTAAAAAGAAGATAGAAAGTTTTGAGGTTGAAACAATCGAATCTTCTTGCCAGATGTTGAAGAAAATCTAAATACAGGTTGTGAAATTACGTATAATGAAATAAAACGTGGATCGCGCGTAGCGCGTCTGAATGTAGCTAGTACTTTTTATATTTGATTATTACTCCAAATGTTTCCAGTGAAAATATCATAGGAATATCAAATGTCACCCCGAATATCAAATGTCCACAAGTTTTTTCAAATGAAGTATTAAAATTCTATCGGACTTGGTGGACTATCCCAAAATGATATTGCGAGATAAAAACTCCACGCTCCCCGGGCTGGATTCGAACCAGCGCACTATGGGCTGAACCGGTAAAACCGGCGACTCAACCTTATAACGTTTGAAGAAGACCATATTATTTGACGATTCAAAATTGAGATGAAAGCTGAACATCTATAAAATAGATTCTTAATAATCCCAAGCTAGAGAATTGAATTTCTATCTGGAATCAAGTGATTTGAAAGTGCAAAAAAATGGGTCAATGTTCAGAAATTCAAGAAATATTCTATCGACTGATCTGAACTAAAATATGAAAAACAGCATGCTATATCTTGGAAATCTAGTTATAAGTCCCTGAAAGAATTTTTGAAAAATGTTGATAGTTACTCTTGCAAATTGAAAATGAAAAAAAAAATTTAATTCTGCAACGAATAGACACATCAACTTCGAACTTGTGTGTGTACTGTATGTATGTGTGAGTCGGCGAGTAATTCGCCGAAATCACGCGAGAAGTGCTTGACGAGGAGAAGCATAGTATCAGCGCCCGATCCGAACTCGCCCTCTCTTGCCCAGGACCCACCGCGGAAGAGGACACAACTCCCGTGCCAGCGCTAGGCTTTCTATTTTCTACCATCAGGAAAGTCCGCGCTCCGACTTCGGCCGTAGGGATTTTGGACTGCGATCTACTCCAGAGATTCATCCATGACCTCACTATTGCTCCGCCACTCCCCCCGTTAAGGAAACAAGAAAGAAGCAGATACTGGTCACAATCATTGGAAATTTGCCATCACAGTGTGGGTCCGGGTATTTGAGCCATCCTAGGAGAGTCGCATATAACACAGATAAGTTGCGCGTGTGTCGATCCCTGGCGTTCGTTTCGATCCCAATCAATGTTTGTAATTATTATATTCTGAATTAATTTTCTAGCATAATTTCATTTCACGTTCTATTCGAGTGTGAAATATCGGGCCTTTATTTTTAAGTGTAATTGCGTAATAAATCGTTCCCTAGTTTTCAAGAACATAATATTTTTCTTTATATTGCCTGACTCGAATATCCTATCCTTGATTAAAATATATATTCGTGGATATTTCAATATAATAGTTTTATATAATTTTACAAAATTCAGATAAATATTCGGAGATTCGCAAATCAGTACTGAGAAACAAAAATATTAATTTACTTATCAAATAATCTTTTAAAATTATGGGTAGGGAAATGGTGGCCCGCGCACTACTGAGGTCAGGCCTAAAACGAGCCAAGCAGAAGAAGGATCTTGGATTCAGGCTTGACACCAACAGTGCGTGGGTCCTTTTATATCCCTTAATATCCCCGCAAGTTGAGGGTCTTGCACTGCTTTGAAAACTCTACACTGAGTGAGATTTTTCGTTATACAAAGAGTTACCACTAGTGTTTTTCTGTTCGAGAAATGAAGTTCCAGAAGTTTGAAAAGTTTGTGAATATCATTAGGAATGTTTCTCAATCAGACCACTGCAATATGAGAGGATAGAAAACAGGAAGCTCGTATATAAACGAAGAAAATGGCTTGTTCGATTCCGGCAAAAAAGGGTTAGTGAAAAATAAAATCGCTAGTAACGCAACCCGGGAGAAAACACGAACGATCGGCCAATCGTTTGAAACAAGCAAACGGTCATTCCCAAGATTCAGCACGTCAAATGCGTGGTGGGCTAAAAATAATGTTAAGAATAAGCTAGAGCATAAGCCTTTTGGAAGGACCAAGTGAGTATTAAGCTTTGGCAGTACCTGATAACAGGGTTCATTCTTTCGATGAAAGTTCGAATACAAAAGTCAACGACAAAAATCTTGTCAAGTTCTTAGCTGATTACACCGCCACAGACAGCATGACCCATACTAGATTCATTTTCAAGAGTTTGGATGAATCTAAATATATAAATATTGGATGCGCGATGACACATGAACCAGCTTTCTTCAATCGGGCTAGACGATGTGATATACACTGGAACCCTGTAAGAACCCTGTTTAAAATAATCGACCGGATTTCCCACTTCGTTTCCCATTGGTTTTTCCCGGTCAAATAGCGGGGTTTCACCGGTGAAATCCGGTGGGAAATCCGGTCGATTGAGTGGTAATTGAAGTTGACCGAATATTATTCCCGGTCGGTTGATCGGGTTTCCCGGTCAGAGATAAAATATCAGGGGCTCCTCCGGAAGAGTATTTTCCGGTCGATTAACGGTGTTTCCCGGTCGATCGACCGGGGAGCGCGGTCAGAAAAAAATAATATGGGCTCCGTAGAGTTTCCCGGTCGATTATCTGTGTTTCCCAGGTCAATCGACCGGTACTCACGGTTGACTGACCGTGTTTCACGGTCAGAAAAAAATGATATTGGCTCCTTGGAAAAAGTGTTTCCCGGTTGATTATCGGCATTTCCCGGTCGGTCGACCGTGATTCCCGGTCGATCGGCCGGGTTCACGGTCAGAGAAAACCCGGTCAATCGAACGGGAAACATGGTCGATCGACCGGGAAACACCGATAATCGACCGGAAAACACTCCTCCGGAGGAGCCCTTGATATTTTTTCTCTGACCGTGAAACCCGGTCGATCGACCGTGATTCCCGGTGGATTGACCGGGAAACACTTTTTCCGAGGAGCCAATATAATTTTTTTCTGACCGTGAAACCCGGTCAATCGAACGGGAAACATGGTCGATCGACCAGGGAAACACCGATAATCGACCGGAAAACACGTACTCCTCCGGAGGAGCCCTTGATATAAACACTCTTTCTAAGGAGAATCTTTCTAGGGAAACACTCTTCCTAAGGAGCCCATATCATTTTTTTCTGACCGTGTTTCCCGGTCGATCGACTGGGAATCACGGTTGATCGACCGGAAAATACCGATAATCGACCGGGAAACACTCTTCCGGAGGAGCCCACGATATTTTTTTTCTGACCGGGAAACCCGGTCCACCGACCGTTAATGTTATTCGGTCAACTTCGATTACCGCTCAATCGACCGGACTTCCCACCGGATTTTACCGGTGAAACCCCGCTATTTGACCGGGTAACACCACTAGGAAACGGAGTGGGAAATCCGGTCGATCGTTTTAAATAGGGAAGACTCACCATCACTTTGGAAATTCGTAGATAAAGCTGTAGGTATCTGTCTAGACGATTAGAAAATATAAATTCATGACCCCGTTTCAAGAGGAATATTTTTATCAGGTATCTACAAGGCGCCTTATTAGATTATTAAATTTCAAATGAATAAAATTAGTTAGATCTTCTCTCGGGAACATATTGTCATCAGAGCTGCAGAAAATGTTGTGACGCGAGCAAGCAGAGAGCGTAAACAAACTTTCAACACTCGTTAAAATGGAAGCTGAGCGGATGATTCCCTACTAAAAATTCTCAGGTGAGATCTCAGGTGAGAATTCAGGTAAGTTTTCAGAGATCATTTTTATTCGAAAATGAATCTGATTGTACTGATTGTACTTAGGATGTACAGGACTAACATTGAAATTTGGTAACATGTGAGCAATTCTCTGTGCGATCGAACATGAAAAAATTTGATTTGGCTCAAAATTTTTTTGTAAGTTCTAGGGCATCAAGCCGATTTCCCAGAAAGGAATTCAAATATATATAGTTTGCCTGTGTTTAAATGACTTTATAAACCACTTTGTGAACGTTATACTTGCCTATACTGGAGATATATATGACCCATGTATGGCAAAGGTTAGGTTACCGACCATAGACTTTTAGACATGCAAAGCTACTTTGGAAGCTCCAAACTCATTTCTGGACAGGCAAACTATATATATTTGAATTCCTTATCAAATTGCGCATTTAGTGATCATACTCTCAAGTGGATTGATTCACATTAGCTAATTCCATGAGTAAATAACTTGAAGTTGTAGTTTGAGCCCACCAGGCAATAGCTGCCTGGACCTCAGCTATGCAGTTTATACAATATGTGTGGATTTCATGAGTCCCACATTTATGAATATTAACCATGTTTAGTCAACTTCAACATTTTCTTGTTGATATTAAAAAAATCATATGATATCTATGCACTGCCTAGTGTGTTATAAGGTGTACGTGTAATGCACAGCTTACAATTAACTTTTTGGATTAATCTTTCTTATCGAGTGAATGCAATTCATTACAATGTACTTTATTAGTAGTTTCTTGTACATTTTAACACAATAGAGCCAACATATTGACCATCAATACAGGTAACTACTGAAAGTTAGGTGGCGTCAAGTAGTATAGTCATGCTTGATCTATATAAATATGATATTGACAACTCAGGATATGTATTGGTATGATAGAATGTGAGTTTTTACAGTGGATAATAGTAATAATACCACAGACAAGTGTTTGCAAAAATTGGAAGTGTTGGCGGTCCAAGGCTCCCCTTGAATAGTCATTTTAGCCTGTTTTTACCCCTATTTTAGTTAATATATTAATTTTTTGGGAGCTTCCAGAGTCCAGGCCCATTTTTTCACTATATAGGCTGTATGTGGTATGAGTTGGGACAACTTTTAGTACCCATGTGGTGTGGGGCTTGACGAGCGAACTCCCAGGGTTCAAAAATAGAGGCTCCAATTGGTAATGCGGAGTACTTAATGTGCTCCAATGACCTTGGAGATAATTTTTCTATAAAATTCAGGCAATTTGCAGAAAAAAGTGTCTCATTCATTTTTTGCCTCAGAGGTCATTTTCAGGGTGTAAATGAAGGTTGAAAATGCCTCTGAAAATGCAAAAACAGCAAAATCAGCAACTTTGCCTATTTATTAAAGGGGGTTAAAGTGCTCGAAAAAATCTAAAAAAATTCTGGGAAATCGGCTTGATGCCCTAGAACTTACAAAAAAATTTTGAGCCAAATCAAATTTTTTCATGTTCGATCCCATAGAGAATTGCCCATGTACAAATCGGGATCGAACAACATTGGTTCAATGATGAAATTCATGAACTCATTAGTTGATCAAGAATTGCAACCAGAAATATATAGAATTGAATGAATTGACGAATTACATCACCACTTGGTTCTAACAGTAATGAAAACTTGTAGGTGTATCTCAGGTCTCGGGTGAGAACTCTCGTGAGTTTTTAGATATCGTTATTATTTTTCATAACGACAGGAAAATCCCAGCAAACGGGATTTCCCCAAATTCAAATGGAAGAACCTGAACATTTATATGAATATCCTCGCCAATTGACCTCATTATTCAAGGATAAATACAGTTAGTGATCTAGGTGGATTGATCTGTAAATAAGCTTGGAGTGACATGGAAATAGTAGATGAGCTATGGGGATTCTGGGCCACTGACCTAGAACCCCTATTGGCTTAGAACCCCCATTGGCCTAAAACCCCCACTGGTCCAGAATCCCCATAGCTTTCTGGGCCATTTATCTAGTGGCCCAGAACCCCCACAGATTTGTAAAGCAACACTCCAGTGGCCCAGAACCCCCATGGCTTTCTCGAGCGCAGCCCGAATTTCCACACTGCAAACGAGCGCTAGCCCGCAGCAACGATTTTGAATATGCGAGTGTTCATCATCGTTTGATGTTGAGGAGTAGTGGAAGCCCCCACCCGCTTCCACTTATGAGAAACTGCCAATGATTATAAATTGCATGAGATGTGAAATTTGAAACCATTTATTTCTCCCTCCATTTACTCCTATTTATGAGCAGTCCATAAATTTGTGTACATATCGTAGAGGATGGCATATTGATTACGATCAATGTTTAAATTGAGATTACCATACGAATAATACTGAGAATTGAGAAATAGCTTCACATTTCTAATTTGACAATGATTGAAGAGGCTAGCATTGACATTCCTGAGGTTTTTTTGTTTTGTTTTAAAACCAAGAATGATGAAGCGTAGTTTTTCCAACTGATTCGAAGTTTTCACTGTCCAAAAATGATTTCTGGCAGCAAGAAGAGCTGGGTACTTGTGAAGCTCCCAAGATCGGAAACTCATAGCAATAGGCTTACCTTTTTACAACTGACCCAACAAGCGAATTTTATACTCGTTGGAAAATAGCACATATGGCATAAGCCATTCAATTTTTGTTAACACAATTTTTCCATCTTCCCATTTATCCACAGCACCATCTTTGTAAGAGGATTGTATAATTGCGTTATTATCAGCGTTCGATCTTCGAAGTACCAACTCATGTTTGGTGTTGACCACAATCTTGCGATAATCTTCAGCAAATTCAAGTGTCTTGCTGAATGGGATGTATAGATCAAAGTAGCCTCGATCATTGACGATACTCTTATCTTCCTCGACGCCTAGCCAACCAGCGTTTTCTATACTCTGTCTAGAATTGAAAGATACCCATCTTTTCATGAGACTGGTTAGACCGACATTTTTACAACGATCAATCTCTATAGCATCCATTTCATATCGAATTTCTTCGAATAAATGACAGATGCCATTATTGACGAACCTCGTATGGGCTAAAGGTGTATCATCTATCTTGCTTAATCAATCACGTATACATAGTGAGCTTCTAGATGGAAGAAGACACAAGTCCTAATGTTGAATCGATATACATATCTCATCATTGTTGTTAAAGTTGCTTCCAGTATATATTCTCAGAGATACACTTATCAAATGCGATTGGAGCTTGAATGTTCAGAATATCTTCCATCTTTCTTGAAGCAACAAAAGTATACGCAAGTTATTTTCCACCAGGGCTGATTTTGAAGCCGAGACTTTTTTGGAACTGAATGTTTTGACGTAGTAACGCTTCGAGAGCTCGTTGACGCCTGATGCTCGGCAGACATGATGCTTTTCTTTCATACCCTCGTCCGTGATAGATGATCCCCATTACCCAACAGATTTCATATGCAATCTGACTGTTACAATTTCTCCACGAAAATTGACAAGACGTCCGTCCTGGTCAACTATCCGCAGCTGAATGTGATCTATGTAGTTGACGCTGATTGGTAAGTACGTGACTGGTGATGGAACTTCAATAATCTTGTATCCTGGTTATACAGTAGGGTAAAATTCATGAATAGTGTGAGCTCGCTGTCCGTTTACATATGCACCACCAAGTAATGTTACATTCGATTCTCAATGAATTGATGTGGAGAATTTTCACTGGTAAATCTGACTGGTGAATATGATGAGGTTTCAATGTGTGTTGAATAAATCCTAGCAAGCATCCTATAGAATCTTTTGGTTTAAAGTTGATTCTCTTATTACACTTGATCTCACTACGGACTGTATTATTGTTAGCTTTCAGACTGAAGGATATATTACTACCAGCAAGTTTTTCTTGTAGAAGTCTATCGATATCCTTTATCTCATAACTTCCTGGTGGTATAGTTATTTTTTTCTCATCGATGTGAAGTTTATCGTTATGCTCATCGATGTTTGGAATAGAATTGAATGTTAAGAATTGTATCAAACCTACAGCATAATTTTTATCTGGTGAGAGTTCGATTTATGGATAAAACTGTGCTTCAAGAACGTATGAAGTGTGCGATAGAGTTACGGTTACTGAGTCCATGACTGCTCAAAGTATAATGATATTGTGTTATGATGACTACTGTTTATATATCTTTCATGTTACCACTCAAAAATTGTAGACACAAGTGACCGCAATTGTATGTCCCAAAGTTTTTGAATCTTTGTGGATTATACTTTGCTTGACCAATACCCAGGTAAAGCAGTAGATCTAGTGGAGGCTGTAGATCACCAAAACTGTCGAAATAAACGACATTATCTCCTCGCTTTCGATAAGCTACCCAGTGAGTTCAAAGTCCACTTGCATCATCTAAATTTACTATTGCTGATTCTCTGTATCGCTAGATGGTAGAGTATTTCTCATAAATACGCCACGGAAATATGGAATCTTCATTTTCTGGGCATACTCTAGAATATCAGAGTTAGACAATGCTCTGTCAGGTAGAATTACGTCGGGCTTTTTTTTTAAACCTTTACCTCTGTACGGTTTTGAATAAAGACCGCAACCTTTTCGGTATGTTTTCAAGTAGAGTCCTTTACCCAGAGCAATAGCCTTCATCGTTTCATTGTATCTCTGACTCTCATTCAGTTGATGCTTAGCTGCTTTTGCTTCGTTGATTGCTTTCATGATCCCAGCTATTTCACTTGCCAATGCACCAGTCGCACTCAAACCTGCAAATATTGGAATGAGAGGTATGACTCCACCAATTTTTCAAGAAACTGGTAGAATCCGTGGGACTTTCACGCGTTTCTTATCCTCTACTTTCTTGATAGCTGCTCGAGTACCTTTGAGAGCTAAACTGATAACTGTTTTTGCACATCTACTTGGAACTACAGATTTTGAAGCAGCCTTGATGATGCTGTTCAATGTAGTAGATACTCTCTTCTTTCTCTCAGTAACACTCTTCTTCTTCTTCTTTTTTCTAGTTGACAACTTTTTCTTAATACCCATTCCAAACAGTTTTTTCAATGCAGTGGGTGCTCTCTTCTTTTCCTTAGTAACTCTCTTCTTAGTAACTCTTATCTTTCTGGATAACAACTTTCTCTTGAAACTCATTCCGAATCTACCTTTTAATTTCATTGCATTCGTAACTACCCAAGCTGCTGTGTTCTCGCCAAATCCTGCGTCGTCAGAACGAACTCTTCCCCAAGCCTTGTCAGCAAGAACTTTGTCGGCTAAATTTCTAGCCCCGATATTTTTACGGTTCTGTGAATAAGCTGAATCGTGTTTCTTGCAAGCTGCGTCCAGAGAACTGATTCCTGGATCTTCACGAGCTATACGTTTAGTGAGTTTTATTCCAGGTCCACAATACTAATATCCTGGTATGTGAAGCTCAAAAAGAAGTTTATTGATAGTTTTATCCAGCCGACCTTGACTTCGCTTCTTTTTCTTTCTTCTGTAGACGGTCATCACTCGGTGACAGTCTGCATGCCACCGAGCTCGAGACTATAAAAACATGCTATTTATACGCTCACCGCCAGTCTTGTTCGAGATAGCGAGCAGCAAATATGGATTTCGCTCAGCATTCTATGAAACTTCCAGTGATTAATTTGGATGGTATTATTGAGGATGAGAAAAAGATGAAAAGACATGGAGAGCTGCGTCCCGATAGTATAAGAGCAGTATTTCGTGGGCCATCAAATTGTGGTAAAACCAATGCTACAAATTTCAAACTGATTTACTTCATATATAGTAATATAAATCCAGTTACACATTTCAGATTATTTTGTCAATGTTGAGACAAGAAAGCATTGAAATCAAGCATTAAATGCCAAGTATCCAACCTGTATGATTATCCTACTACAGAATGAATATTTCTCAAATCATACTTAATTCTTGTGATTGCTAATGTTAAGATCGGAAAGTTCTCAAGTCACAAATTTATGTCAAGAATTTAATATAATTTTGTAGAAAATTAGTAGAGAAATTGTAAATGATTGAAATCAAATAAAATACTCCTCGAGCAATTTACAAAATAACATTAGTTTTACTATGTGAAAGATAATTTCGATTATGGAGTATTTATTCGATTTCAAATTCTTATGAATTTAATACTGAACCCTTACAAAGTGATACTAGTTTTTTAACTACTTGACATAAAATTGTGATTTTAGTACTTTCGATCTCAACATTGGCTGATGTATTTGAAAAATGTATGTACTACTAGACATAGATTTTTGATTTCAGTACATTCTATCGGAACGTGGATGAATTGATTTGGATTGCATTGACATTCCGTGCAACAATTGCTTTAAGGTGTACTTTGAAAAAATATTAGTTCTGTATAAGCTATCCACACTATTGGATACTTGTCAATTGATGCTAGATTTTGCTACTTTCTCATGTCATCATTGAAATAATATACTGGAACAACTAACGATCGAGTGTTGGTAAAGATGTCTATTGAAGTGATACATCTGTATTTCCAAAAAATATATTAGATTGAATCATATTATTGTCTTGCATATATTTGAATGGACTGAGGTTAAACAGACATTATCAAATTTCTTTTTACATAAACAAATTTAGTCGCATGAGGATTTATTCAACAATGAACTATAGGATATACGGAACATACTTGTCATCAGCGTTTACCTTTTTTAAAGTTCTATTTTTTAGTATGAGAAAGTAAATTGCTCGAGGAGCATTTTATTTGATTTCAATCATTTACAATTTTTCTACTAAACTCCTACAAAATTATATTAAATTCTTGACATAAATTTGTGACTTGAGAACTTTCCAATCTCAACATTAGCAATTACAAGAATTAAGTGTAATTTAAAAATATTCATTCTCTAGTAGGATAATCATACCGGTTGGATACTTGGCATTTAATGCTTGATTTCAATGCTTTCTTGTCTCAACATTGACAAAATAATCTGAAATGTGTAACTGGATTTATATTACTATATATGAAGTTAATCAGTTTGAAATCCGTAGCAGAGGAAAAGAAGGCTTTATATTCTGGAATCATTATCTTAAATGCATTTGAATGGACTGAAATCGAAGACACATTTTCAAATTTCTTTCTACTTAAAGAAATTGAGTAGAATAAAAGTTTATCCAACAGCGAACCACAGGATACGGAACATACTTGTCGTCCAATCAAACCTTTTTTAGAGGTATATTTTTTACTATGAAAAAGAAAAATTGCTCGAGTATTTTATTTGATTTCCACCATTCGGATTTTTACTTGACATACAATTGGATGTGTGATGTAATTCGCAAAAATATATGTTTACTAGTAGGATAATCACGCCAGTTTGATTCTTGGCATTTGATTTTAGATTTTATTACTTTCTAGAGTCATAATTGACAGTATGAGTAAAAATGTCTATTGAAGTAATACATCTGTTATTCCAAATAATATTACTATTCTGGATATGACTTTATATGAAATTAATCAGTTTGAAATCCATAACAGAGGAACATGAAGCAGAAAGAAGGCTTCATATTCTGGAATTATTATCTTAGATACATTGAAACAGAAAAAGATTGAAAAGACATCTTGCCATTTTTACCCACTCTAACAAATCTAGTCACTTAAGCATTTATTCAACAACGAACCACAGAATACGGAACATTCTAGTCTTCAACGTGGGCCTTTTTCAAAGGTAAATTTTTAATCATAAAAAAGAAATCTGCTTATGGTGTATTGTATCTTATTCAAACCATTCATATAATTTTGGTACTATACCTCTAAAAATATATATGAGTTAAATACTTGACGTAAATTTGTGATTTGAGTACTTTCCCATCTTGGGAAATTGTTCTGGATTGAAATTTGATAACAGCTACGAGAGTTAAGTGTAGATTTAAAAGTAGGATTTAAAAGTGTAGATTCTGCAGTAGGATTATCATACTAATTAGATACTTGTCATTTAATGCTTTCTCGTATCACCATTGACAAAATCAATCTGGAACGTATAACTAGATTTGATATAGCTTTATATGCAATTTATTATACTAAATGCAACTAAAACGAAACGATATTGCTCTGATAATATATTACAGATGGAAGAGTAGCGAACCTTTCTAAAGAAAGGTACAACAAGTTTACGAGTGAAGAATGGTTTTATGGGAGGTATATTTTGGACTGAATTATAATTGTGAAATTCAACGATATTTTGAAATTGTCAAAATATCGTATAATAGAATGAATTCACATGAAGGTATTTACACATAATTATTTTCTACAATTAATATAATGTATTATATGTAATGCATACTATGTATTTTATATTTTTAGCTGGTGGCTACGCTGATGATAGGATAACAAATGCGGTTATGTTCATAATTTGTAGAGACATGCTGTCTCTCTCATTAGTGGAGGAAGAAGGATTTTTAACCCTAATGCATACGACAGCTCCACTCTATCAAGTTCCATCTACAGCAACAATAACCTGAAAGATTGAAAATAAATATGATTTATTGAAAAAAGTTATTATTGAGGATTTACAGAAGGTTGAGCATTTTTGTTTGACACGCGATAACTGGACTGACTGTCCTTCTCAAAGTTATCGAGGAATCACAATTCATCATCTGGATAGAGTTTCATATAAATTCAAAAATGTCTGTCTTGGGTGTATATCACTGAATGTCCAGCACACTGCTGAAAACTTGAAGACAGAATTAATTGAAGCGCTAGATGATTTTAACGTTCCTGTGCAAAAAGTCATAGCACTTGTCACCGATGGCGAATCTGCAATCAAAAAAGCTACCAAAGAGCTGTTCGGAAATGAAAGACACATAGTTTGTATTGCTCATGTACTAGAGCATCATATTCCGGATGCAATAGGCCATAATTCTAATCAGGGCCTACCTGAATTGGCAGCGATTATAAATCAGGTAAAAGTAATTGTTGCACAGATTCGAAGAAGTGTTCGAGCTTTAGATAAATTATAACAATTGCAACTGAACGATGGAAAATCTGAAGGAACAATATTAATGCTTACACAAGATGTTCCCATTTGATGGACTACAAAGGTAACACTTTAATTATTTTACGTGTGAAAAAAACGTAATTTTACTAATTAATTCTGTGACGGGGAAACCCGTCACTGTAGACGGAGAGGCTGCTCCTCTCCGATCCGGCCGGTGCGGCAGCCGCCGCACTATGGGGCAAAGTTGAAATAGCATCTCGGGAATCCGCTAAAGCTTAGTAAAAATTATCCGATTCGAGTGAAACTTTTTCGTAAATATAGAAAATTATCTTTGAGATAGTAAAGTATTCATGAAAAAGTTCATATTGCAAAAATAATACCTCAAAAACTAACAAATGTCCAGACGTATTTTTCTGGGACGAAATTGGAGCTCTCTGGAAAAAATAGATCTGCTTGTACAATTTCGCTGAAATTCATGAATAATGTGTAACAGATCCGTCTCAGTGGATATGGCAAATGATATTTTGCAAAATCGCAATTGCTAATCTTATCATTGCAAAAACGTCAGGGAACTGCCCAATTCTCAAAAAAATCGGCTCATTTGCATTAATTGGTCTATTGATCGTAATTCTGACATCATACTCTTCAATTATCAATTTTCAGTATTTGCAGACAATACTAACAATGAAAAATGATCAATTATAACAAATGTTGGATAAAAATGGCTGATTTCAATGAGTAATGAAAAGAAAAGGCTCAATGCATCTTTTTATAATGAAATTTTATTGATTAACAATATATATTTGACAAATAAACTAGTTTCAGACTGTTCACTTGCGACAACGATATAAAAATCTATTTACATCGATAGGTCTGCAAAAATAACAACAAATGAATTTTTTGTATGAATCACTTGTAAAAGTATTGATTTTACTCATAAAATTATGAAAAATAAGAAACTTGAAGCAGTAGCAAAAAGGTCTTTGTTCAGGTATTATGAGCTCGTTATGACTTCGTCACCATACCCGGAGAAGAAAATTTTTTTTTTCCAACATCTCAGCTTAGCTATCCTGTCTCGGCAGCAACATGTGTTTCACTCCTGTCCAGTCCCAAGCCATCCCTGGCGGGGGGCTGTGACGATGCATCCAAATTGGGAGAATGGAAAAAACTATACTTAACAATTACCAAAATCGCAATTCATTACACAACTATTGAACAAATTTGAAAATTATGTTATTAAAAATTTGAACTGCTATTTTTCTCAAAAGTAAAACTCAAATGAATTTTTTTGATTATCGATATACATTGCCACAAATATTTTATAACTCGTATGAGAGATTAATATCATGTTATACAATAAACAATATGATAAATAATTTAGATTAAACATAAAAAAAATGAAGGTCTTGGAAAAAACTAAAAAAAACGGATTTTGCGCTCCATATTTAAAATATAACTATCCATTTATTGATTTATACATTTATAACAGAAAAAATTTAACAAATTTTTAAGAATTCATAGCACAGTTACTGGAAACTAGACATACCTATATCCTTGCCGTGTTAATTTTTTTCATATAGATTTTAGACGGGACAGTTATGGAAGGGGTTTCACCTCTCGCCAGCCCCGAGAGCCAAAGGACGACCCTCACTGCGCCAAGCCCAAGACCTTTCTTTATTGCTTTCAGCTGGTCGGAATCGAAAGGTTCTAAACTACTGCAAACTCGGAAAAACGAGATGGCCTGTTTTGAATATATTTTCACTTGATACTTTATTCAACAGTTACGATTGAACATTGGAACATTGGGAGTCAAAAAATTGAGATTTGAAAATTAACCGTATTTTACATATTATCTCTCAATAAATTCTTTGATTTCCACTATTCATCATTGAAATTCTATATACAGGAACTCGTATTCATAATTTATAAGAATACGTGGTAATCTTGACTCCATATCAATCTGAATTGAAAATAATCGAGTTTGATCGGTGAAAATAAAAAAATTGAGATTTGAAAATTACCTATATTTTACATATTATTTCTCAATAAATTCTTTGATTTTCACTATTCATCATTCAAATTCTTTGTACACATTCTCCTATCCATAACTTATAAGAATACGTGGAAATCTTGACTCCATATCTGTCCGAATTGAAAATAATCGAGTTTGATCGGTGAAAATCAAAAAATTGAGGTTTGAAAATTTTCCAAATTTATATATTATTTCTCAATAAGTTCTTTGATTTTCACTATTCATCATTGAAATTCTTTGTACACGTTCTCGTATTCATAACTTATAAGAATACGTGGAAATCTTGACTCCATTTCTATCTGAATTGAAAATAATCGAGTTTGATCGGTGAAAATAAAAAAATTGAGTTTTGAAAATTACCTATATTTTACATATTATTTCTCAATAAATTCTTTGATTTCCACTATTCATCATTGAAATTCTTTGTACACGTTCTCGTATTCATAACTTATAAGAATACGTGGAAATCTTGACTCCATTTCTATCTGAATTGAAAATAATCGAGTTTGATCGGTGAAAATCAAAAAATTGAGATTTGAAAATTACCCATATTTTACATATTATTTCTCAATAAATTCTTCGATTTTCACTATTCATCATTGAAATTCTTTGTACACGTTCTCGTATTCATAACCTTCAAGGATACGTGGAAATCTTGACTCCATATCTATCTGAATTGAAAATAATCGAGTTTGATCGGTGAAAATCACAAAATTGAGGTTTGAAAATTTTTGAAAAATTACATATTTTTGTTTCATAAATCCTTTTATTTCCTCTATGAAACATTGAAAGTTCATGTATAGGTCCTCGTTTTGATAAGTTATATCTTCATAACTTGAAAAATAATAGATCATTATGCTCTAAAATTCACTATCGGAACTGCTTCCTTCTCCATCACTGTCAGTCTCCGAAGTTCCATTTTCGTTTGTGTCATCCCTGTAACAGAATAATATTTGAGTTATTCAATTTCAATAACCTGAGTTTGAAGAAGATTCAACTCTGAATCAGATACTGGAATAAAACTTACGGTTTGGCAATGAATTTCTTGGCATCTTTTGGA
This sequence comes from Aphelinus atriplicis, assembly GCA_020882685.1. Taxonomy (NCBI): domain Eukaryota; kingdom Metazoa; phylum Arthropoda; class Insecta; order Hymenoptera; family Aphelinidae; genus Aphelinus; species Aphelinus atriplicis. The sequence goes on from JAJGQD010000027.1 coordinate 418,286, forward strand.
ATTTCTTTTTGATCTTTCATTTGCTTCTTTAATCTCTCTTCCAGTAAAATGTTCGATATAAGTGGGTCAGAATCATGTATGCCTCGATTATATACATCTAACAGTCTGGATTTTTTACTGTTCTGTCGAGCATGTAGAGTCATATTTTGCCTGTAGTATTTATGCCATGCCTCTTGTCCATCTTCTGTGAAATATGCTACAGGCAAAGGAAGTTTTCTCGCAATCTGACAGCCATGCATCAGAACTTTGTGCAATGTCACATTCATCCGAGCCCACGGATAAATTTCATAATGCTTCCAATATATATCCCAGCATTCTTTTTCTAATATATCCAAATTCAGTTTTTTCTTGCATTTAAATACTAGAATCACCCTTGCAATTGCAAGGACAAAATCTTGATCTAATTGCAATGCAGCTGCAAATTTTTCCGGCTCACTGAAACATCGTCGAGCTACATTGCCAGTATTTGTTATCCCGTGTCCTTGCAATACTTGATCTGGTCTTATTCCAAATGAATCGAAAACTCGCGTTTGAACGATTCTTTTCCTTTCTTCTACTTCATCTAAAACAAAATTTGAATTAATCATTGGAGCCACATAATTTATTCGAAATCGCACGTAATTGACACATCACACACACACACACACACACACACCCACCCACCACACACACACACACACACACACACACACACACACACACACACACACACACACACACACACACACACACACACACACACACACACGCACGCACGCACGCACGCACACACGCACGCACACTATATATATATATATATATATATATACATATATTTACCTTTGAAATCTTTTGTAACTGACCATTTTTTCAGATCAATTTTGTAGGAGATATGGAGTAGATGCTCAAAAGCTCTTATCTCCACGTGTAACATGCCTAACCCAAGTAACAATGATTTATCATCGGTAGGTAGAAAACTCTGCGACCGATCTCCAAATTCAGTGCATCCTCTTCGGCAAACTGGACATTTACTGCTGGTCTTGTTCCCGACGATGGCATTAACACATTTCCCATCAAACATCGTTTGGTAAACTTCAAAATCAATTCTGACTTTCTTATTTCTTGAGGATGTGTAGACGTGAGGCTTCAGACCGTCGATTTGTGAAGTTAATCTTTTGTACTCGGATTCAGTAGTTTCTATTGTTTCTTTTTCTAAAGCAATTCGGAGTGGTCGACAGAATCTGTAACTAGCTGGAGTAGGATTCAGCCAAACACAGTCGCCACGATCACAATATAATTTGATGATTGTCATGCTTGTTACCAACATCGACTGTTGGGCATCACGAGACTCGTTCTCGGCATATTCACATTTTTTCTGCGAATTTGTGTGACCCGATGAGCTGTCAAATCCAGTCGTTACTATGAGCCGTAAATTGGCCAAATGTGCCTGATTCCAATCTTTTGCTACTGATGAGATCAGTCGCTCTGCTGTTATTTTTAAAAGATCTTGTAAAGGAGTGACAACTTCGATTTCACTTACAAATCAATTTTTTGGCTCTCAACCTTTCTTCGCTAGCCTTATGTATTTATATGATGGGTAACGACTCATATTCACCTTCCGTAAATCTTTCACAAGAGCCGTCCACGAGCTTTTCGTGTAGTTATTTTCGAGGTAAAATGCCAGAGCTGCTTCATTTGAAAGCCTGGTGACTTTCTGGGGCAGTTCATTAACTGGCTCTTCATCGATTGTCCATATTTCTTTTAATTTCTTTTCCATTATTTTTGCACCAATCATAATTATGTCTACATCATTCACTTGTTTTATATATTCACGAGCTCTTAACCATTTTGTCGTCAAACTCATGTGTTCACCAGGAAGTTTCCTTTTCCTTCCACCTTTGTTACAAAGAGGATTCGCCTTTTTTTTTGACTGCCCGACAGGCTTTTTCTTCCTTGGAGTCGCACCCATACCAATGATAAATTATCTACAAAAAAAGCATTTTTTTATTACAATAAGTCAACGTTATTAGTATTTCAGATATGCTGTTACGTTTCTAAATCTTAATTTCCAGTACTTTTTCAGTTCTGAACATTTTACTGCAATAGTATATTATGCAACTAGTGCGTGAAATGCGATTTCACGCACCAGTGTGATAAGCCTGCACGAGTCGCCGGCGAAGCCGGCGAACGAGTGTTAGGCGGTCACACGAGTGCGTGCAATCGCATTTCACGAGTTGCATACGACATTTTATGTTATAAGTGATCCAAACGCGAATTTCACTCATCGAGATTTGAGTGCGTGAAATGCAATTTCACGCACTAGTGCGTGAAATATTTTACGCATCGGTTTCCGTGTGTGAAATATTTCACGCATCGATTTCCGTGCGTGAAATGCGATTTCACGCACGGAAATTCACGCACCCGATGCGATTTCACGCACTAGTGTGTGAAATCGCATTTCACGCACGGAATTCGATGCGTGAAATGAGCGTTTATGATCACGTATAACATAAAAATATGTTTTTTGTTCATTTTGGTTTGAGAAATGGTAACCGGAAAATTTGACCTCTCGCTAGTCCCGAGACCCGAGGGACAACCTTCAAACTGAAACTAATCGACTGTGATCGAATAGAATTGGATAATTGAAATTCAAGAATTGCCCGTTTTAATTTCAGTAATAATTAAATCAGGAAAATCGGGATGGGGACAGGTAAATCGTTGTAGTATTGGCCGATTACGTGTAGTGAACCCGCACTAGTTCGATAAGTGGAAAGTTGGTGGTTCAAAACGTTTAAAAGAGCAATTACTGTCGGATTTTTACCGTTCAAAGTTTGTTTTGATCAGGAAAAATAATCCCTTATCAATCAATTCGAAAAATTGAATTTGCAGTATTTGAGCACTTTTTGATTTCTATGCGCTACGGCAATAAAAAAAGGTCTCGGGCTTCGGGAGCAGGTAGGTTCATCTCCCGGCTCTCGGGACTGGCGAGAGGTAAGACCCCTCCCGTACCCCCTCCCCCCCTCTCCCGTCTAAAATCTATGTGTAGAATCGATGTCCAGTTTCAAGTGACGCGCACGGTACAGTTTCGAGTAGCGACCGTGGTATACACGCGCTTGGCTGTTTTTAGTCGTGTTTGCAAACATTATTAACCTCAGCAAAAAATTAGAATTGACGTTATGTACTACTCTATTTCTTCTTTTAAATCTGTTTAGGAAATTAAAAATGGACCTTTTACGATTTCCATACAACCGCGAAGCTTCAGTGATCATGTCATCTGTATTCGGTACATGCTTTTTCTAACTTTAGTTGAGTATCCAAATATTTGTACTTACCTATCTGATAAAGATGCTTAAAGTACTTCAATGTGATGATCGACGCCGATCACTTGATATTCTTATGAAAGCTGGAAAATTGATTCATCGATCGTATTTGTACTTCGATCAACTTATAGTTCACTGTGTCACTCGTCACTTTATGAATTGCACAAATTGATCAGAAATATCACTATGTACAGAATGGAATCACTAGGATTGGTGATTGCAAATATGTACTGGACACAATATTTTCTGCAAAGGCTGATGTGCACGACTCAAAATCTCGCTGGCAACTGAACGTAGCTTGTCGGAGGAATTGAGTCGTTCGAAAATGTTGGCGTCTAGGAAATGTTGGCTACAAGGGCGCGGTAATATCCAGGTAGGTCGCGAAGATTCATAAATTTGACTGCGCTTTTCACTTCTTCGAAAGTGAAAAGCGCAGAAAGTTCGTCAGAGGCTGACGCATTTCCGCGGGCCTAGATTTATGACCGGTAATACTTCCCGAGGCCTTGAGTAGGGCTAGAGAAGACTTCTTGTAAGTGGGCACAGAAACGCGCTTTTAGCGTATCATTGATTATATTAAACGAAATATATATTTGTTATTGTTTATAACGAAATAGTTATAAACAATGACGAACGACATCATGTCATTTTGAAGCATGCCCACACTGGATCCAATGGGCAAAAGTTGGATATATTATTAGGATAATTTTTAATAATACCGATTAATTTTTAATAAAATATGGGTAATTTTCAAATCTCAATTTTTTGATTTTCACCGATCAAACTCGATTATTTTCAATTCAGATAGAAATGGAGTCAAGATTTCCACGTATTCTTATAAGTTATGAATACGAGAACGTGTACAAAGAATTTCAATGATGAATAGTGAAAATCAAAGAACTTATTGAGAAATAATATATAAATTCGGAAAATTTTCAAATCTCAATTTTTTGATTTTCACCGATCAAACTCGATTATTTTCAATTCGGACAGATATGGAGTCAAGATTTCCACGTATTCTTATAAGTTATGGATAGGAGAATGTGTACAAAGAATTTGAATGATGAATAGTGAAAATCAAAGAATTTATTGAGAAATAATATGTAAAATATAGGTAATTTTCAAATCTCAATTTTTTTATTTTCACCGATCAAACTCGATTATTTTCAATTCAGATTGATATGGAGTCAAGATTACCACGTATTCTTATAAATTATGAATACGAGTTCCTGTATATAGAATTTCAATGATGAATAGTAGAAATCAAAGAATTTATTGAGAGATAATATGTAAAATACGGTTAATTTTCAAATCTCAATTTTTTGACTCCCAATGTTCCAATGTTCAATCGTAACTGTTGAATAAAGTATCAAGTGAAAATATATTCAAAACAGGCCATCTCGTTTTTCCGAGTTTGCAGTAGTTTAGAACCTTTCGATTCCGACCAGCTGAAAGCAATAAAGAAAGGTCTTGGGCTTGGCGCAGTGAGGGTCGTCCTTTGGCTCTCGGGGCTGGCGAGAGGTGAAACCCCTTCCATAACTGTCCCGTCTAAAATCTATATGAAAAAAATTAACACGGCAAGGATATAGGTATGTCTAGTTTCCAGTAACTGTGCTATGAATTCTTAAAAATTTGTTAAATTTTTTCTGTTATAAATGTATAAATCAATAAATGGATAGTTATATTTTAAATATGGAGCGCAAAATCCGTTTTTTTTAGTTTTTTCCAAGACCTTCATTTTTTTTATGTTTAATCTAAATTATTTATCATATTGTTTATTGTATAACATGATATTAATCTCTCATACGAGTTATAAAATATTTGTGGCAATGTATATCGATAATCAAAAAAATTCATTTGAGTTTTACTTTTGAGAAAAATAGCAGTTCAAATTTTTAATAACATAATTTTCAAATTTGTTCAATAGTTGTGTAATGAATTGCGATTTTGGTAATTGTTAAGTATAGTTTTTTCCATTCTCCCAATTTGGATGCATCGTCACAGCCCCCCGCCAGGGATGGCTTGGGACTGGACAGGAGTGAAACACATGTTGCTGCCGAGACAGGATAGCTAAGCTGAGATGTTGGAAAAAAAAAATTTTCTTCTCCGGGTATGGTGACGAAGTCATAACGAGCTCATAATACCTGAACAAAGACCTTTTTGCTACTGCTTCAAGTTTCTTATTTTTCATAATTTTATGAGTAAAATCAATACTTTTACAAGTGATTCATACAAAAAATTCATTTGTTGTTATTTTTGCAGACCTATCGATGTAAATAGATTTTTATATCGTTGTCGCAAGTGAACAGTCTGAAACTAGTTTATTTGTCAAATATATATATTGTTAATCAATAAAATTTCATTATAAAAAGATGCATTGAGCCTTTTCTTTTCATTACTCATTGAAATCAGCCATTTTTATCCAACATTTGTTATAATTGATCATTTTTCATTGTTAGTATTGTCTGCAAATACTGAAAATTGATAATTGAAGAGTATGATGTCAGAATTACGATCAATAGACCAATTAATGCAAATGAGCCGATTTTTTTGAGAATTGGGCAGTTCCCTGACGTTTTTGCAATGATAAGATTAGCAATTGCGATTTTGCAAAATATCATTTGCCATATCCACTGAGACGGATCTGTTACACATTATTCATGAATTTCAGCGAAATTGTACAAGCAGATCTATTTTTTCCAGAGAGCTCCAATTTCGTCCCAGAAAAATACGTCTGGACATTTGTTAGTTTTTGAGGTATTATTTTTGCAATATGAACTTTTTCATGAATACTTTACTATCTCAAAGATAATTTTCTATATTTACGAAAAAGTTTCACTCGAATCGGATAATTTTTACTAAGCTTTAGCGGATTCCCGAGATGCTATTTCAACTTTGCCCCATAGTGCGGCGGCTGCCGCACCGGCCGGATCGGAGAGGAGCAGCCTCTCCGTCTACAGTGACGGGTTTCCCCGTCACAGAATTAATTAGTAAAATTACGTTTTTTTTCACACGTAAAATAATTAAAGTGTTACCTTTGTAGTCCATCAAATGGGAACATCTTGTGTAAGCATTAATATTGTTCCTTCAGATTTTCCATCGTTCAGTTGCAATTGTTATAATTTATCTAAAGCTCGAACACTTCTTCGAATCTGTGCAACAATTACTTTTACCTGATTTATAATCGCTGCCAATTCAGGTAGGCCCTGATTAGAATTATGGCCTATTGCATCCGGAATATGATGCTCTAGTACATGAGCAATACAAACTATGTGTCTTTCATTTCCGAACAGCTCTTTGGTAGCTTTTTTGATTGCAGATTCGCCATCGGTGACAAGTGCTATGACTTTTTGCACAGGAACGTTAAAATCATCTAGCGCTTCAATTAATTCTGTCTTCAAGTTTTCAGCAGTGTGCTGGACATTCAGTGATATACACCCAAGACAGACATTTTTGAATTTATATGAAACTCTATCCAGATGATGAATTGTGATTCCTCGATAACTTTGAGAAGGACAGTCAGTCCAGTTATCGCGTGTCAAACAAAAATGCTCAACCTTCTGTAAATCCTCAATAATAACTTTTTTCAATAAATCATATTTATTTTCAATCTTTCAGGTTATTGTTGCTGTAGATGGAACTTGATAGAGTGGAGCTGTCGTATGCATTAGGGTTAAAAATCCTTCTTCCTCCACTAATGAGAGAGACAGCATGTCTCTACAAATTATGAACATAACCGCATTTGTTATCCTATCATCAGCGTAGCCACCAGCTAAAAATATAAAATACATAGTATGCATTACATATAATACATTATATTAATTGTAGAAAATAATTATGTGTAAATACCTTCATGTGAATTCATTCTATTATACGATATTTTGACAATTTCAAAATATCGTTGAATTTCACAATTATAATTCAGTCCAAAATATACCTCCCATAAAACCATTCTTCACTCGTAAACTTGTTGTACCTTTCTTTAGAAAGGTTCGCTACTCTTCCATCTGTAATATATTTACGAAAAAGTTTCACTCAAATCGTATAATTTTTACTAAGCTTTAGCGGATTCCCGAGATGCTATTTCAACTTTGCCCCATAGTGCGCCGGCTCGGGAGGGCAGCACTCCCCAGCGCGTACGCGAGCCGCGGCGCGCGAGAGTTCCGGCGGCGCGCGAGGCCGCGAGCGAGACACGAGGCGGACGGCCATTCTCGTCCGGTGCCCGCAGCTCTCAACACGCGACGCGCGCGAGTCCCCGAGTGATCGAGCCGAGAGTGATCGTGAGCGTGTGTGCGTGCGTGAGCCAGGACGCCGAGGTCGACGACGTCGCCACAGCCAACAGCCAGCGGAGCCGAGAGCAGCAGAGCCGAGCCGAGGACAAGCGAGACAGCGAACAGCAGCAAGGTTTGGTGTGCGCGTCGCGGCCCCGGTGCCCCCCCGCCCCCAGTAACGTACGTGTCGGCGAGCGCGCCGACACCCCCCCAGCGAACGTGTGTGTTGGCGACCGCGCCAACACACTCCCAAAAACGACGGGCACCGGCCCTGGCCCGGGCCTCTCCCCTCGCGTCCCCCCCCCCCCGACGTCTCGGCAAAGCGAGCGCGCGGATAGACTCCGTTCGAGTCTCCGCGCGCGGCCGTCCCCCCCCCCCCCCGAGAGAGTCCCCTGTGCTCGCGAGTAGAGCTAGCCGCGGCACTCCTGGCGCCCGTAATAAATACGGAGTGCCCGCGGTCGAGCCAATCCCCAACGTGAACCTGGTGCGAACGGGCACTAGGTCACAATTCTTTATTTCAGATTGACATGATAGAAAGATATTTAGAATTAGATAGTTTCATTTATTTAGCTCTAAACGAGTGTAAAAAGCCACTTAACGTTCCAACAAGAGATGAAACTAAAATTTTGAAAGATATTTTACCCATCTTCAAAGTTATCAGATCAGTTATTAAAGATATAAGTGGCAGTGACTATCCAACATGCAGTCTTATCATACCCATAATCAATTGTATGGAGAAAAAAATTTATAGTATTAGTCCTGAAACTGAAATTGTCAAACAATTCAAAAAGTCTATAAAACATCAAATGAAACAAAGATTTGTGAATTTCAAGCTTCCTCCAATCTTAGCCGTTGCAACGATCTGCATCAACATGAAGCAAGCTACCAAGCGACAAGGCTCGTACACAATGGGATGGAATCAATGTTGAGATGTCGAATGACACGTAGGCTTCACAATCATATTCTCCGAAATAGAATATTTACGATAGCACGCGAATTTTTCCCCAAGCATATCCCTCATTGTCCCTCAGTTGGCACGCACCGGATTAAGGCTAATTGTCTTAGTCCTCGCTGTGCACCATAAAATTGCGCTCGGTCATTCATAGCTCGATGCCGGATTATGGCTAATGAGTCTGCTCCGCGTCGCTCGCAATAAATGTGCAGGGTTTCCCGCACTCGGTAATTTACATTATTATTTAGGATATATATCAATTTGTATTTCTTCCCAAATTTCGAACCTTTCCCTTTCCTAGAACGATAGACCACACCTTCGAATTTCATCAGCCAATCAACGAAGCTAGACCCATCTCGCTAAGCGTCTCCGAGAGTAATTTGTAAAGCTGCAGCGGCAGCTCGCGTCAGATATACTTAAACTGTTGTACCGACGGCTTCCTCTGCGCGACGTTCACTCGCCAGAGATCGTCAATATGTAGTCATCAATATTGATTTACAATAAAGATATACATTAATTCGAATACATTAGTACTTTCTGTAAAATAAATACACGGCTTGAGATATCAATCCGTGTGGATTTAAGCAGCCCTCTGCAGGTGCGGATGCAACTGCTTCATCCCAACATAACAATCAATAAAAGCAAGTTTAACTGAAAATACTCAGAAGCAAATGGTGCCCAGCAATTCCAGAGATGGCAGGATATGGGAATTCCATGATCGATTGGACATACGAGATACTAGTCTACAAGAAATATCTCACAACAGCATATCAATTGAATTGAGTCAATACTTGAGATTGGAGAGAATAGAGAAAATATTTTCAAGTATTGGATAAATGCTCGAACAACATTTCCTGCGCTAAGTCAAATCGCTATCAAAAAGTTGTCAGTTTTGGGAACTTCCGTTCCATCAGAAAGTTTGTTTTCGAGAGCTGGCTTAATTAAATCGGATCTATGAAACCGATTAACGGGTAGGCATTTGAATCAAATGCTATTGTTGAGTTCAATAACAAAAGAGAAATAGTGTATAATGGCTTGACTTGATTACATTGCTTGATCAATTATTTTTGTTGGTTCTATTCAATTATTCCAATCATGATCTCGTTATTGACCTTAAATATATATTCTGGGATGTAGATTCTATTTCTCCATGCTTTTTATGAAATTTATTTTCCACTTTTTTTTGATCTGGTTCTGGCTAATTTATTTTCATCTTTTGTATTCTTTTCTCATCCATTAGTGCAATAATGTTATGCATGTCATGATAATTCACTACTTTCATTCATTTTTAACACTTTTTATTTTTATCAATGCATCCGCTTATTATTGGTGTATATTGATTTATTGTTCATTCATCCGAATTCAACTGTTCTTTAAGTGATCAGGTGAGTTAACCCATTAAGGCCCATGGCCAGACCAGCGGAGATACCATAAAACTAATGATTGGATCGCGTGCTTTTTTGAAAAAAATACCCGTATTTTTTCTTTTTCCATTTCCATCGTTTAAACAATAATTATTTAAACAAATGGCATCCAAAGTCGTAAATTCAAAAAACTAATGGTGCCAATCCATTCTAGAGAAAAAACCAAGAAAAAAAAGGTGAAATACATTTTTTCAATTTGAGGCTTATTTTTCTGGCAATCGCGTTATAAACAATTGGAATTCAGTAAAACCGACCAAAAGTGTCTTCGGCTCATGCCTACGCTATCACCATGGGATGGAAACTGATTGCGGGATCGCGTTCATTTTTGAAATAAAACATTCCTCTATTTTTTCTTTTTTCAAAATTCAATGTTTAAACAATAGTTATTTAAACAAATTGCATCCAAAGTCGTAAATTCAAAAAACTAACGGTGCCAATCGATTCTAGAGAAAAAACCAAGAAAAAAAGGTGACATACATATTTTCAATTTGAGGCTTATTTTTCTGGCAATCGCGTTATAAACAATTGGAATTCAGTAAAACCGACAAAAAGTGGCTTCGGCCCATGCCTACGCTATCACCATGGGATGGAAACTGATTGCGGGATCGCGTTCTTTTTTGAAATAAAACATACCCCTATTTTTTCTTTTTTCAAAATTCAATGTTTAAACAATAATTATCTAAACAAATCGCATCCAAAGTTGTAAATTCGAAGAACTAATGGAGCCAATCGATTCTAGGAGAAAATCCGAGAAGAAAAGTGAGAATTCATTTTTCTGATTCAAGGCTCATGTCTTTTACTGCAATCACGTTATAAGCAAATGGAATCCAGTGATATCAGGGAATAGCCCAAGGCGCATCTGTTAAAAATCAGGCTATCTCGGGCATTTCATACACCCTCGCTAAAAATTATTGGATCCCCTCCGGAAAAGCATTCTAAATCGAATGAGAGTTGTGCGGAATTCCAAAAAGTATGGCTTCATATTTTTTTTTTCAAAAATATGCATTTTTCCATTTTGATTTTGAGTTTGTATGAAAACTATCCATCCTAGAGTAAAATGGAAGAGGAAAAAAAGTTTTCTTATTAAATTTTGCATAAGGATTAAGTATTCCGAAACATTAATCTCGATTATTGTTATTGCAAAATAGTCATAAAAAAAAAGTGACCTCTAAAAATGAGCAATTTTTGTGATTTTTTTTTCAAGTTTCCAAATCATAGCTACGATTATGACAATTTGATTTAGAGTACCTTATATAGTAATGAAAATACAAAAAAAATTTCATCATGATATCTCTGATAGTTTTCGCACAATCCTAAGGCAATTTTGAAAAATTTTTAAATTTTGAAAATGTTATTGAGTCCTTTATGGGCGTCTCTGAGAACTGCCAATTTTTTTACGTACTCTTCTAGATACTACCTATCGATCCCTCACGGGAGAGTATCGATTTTATCATTTTTAACCACTTTTATGATTTTTTGAAAATTTTTTTAACAATTTTTTTTCGAAAAAAATGCAACTGCAACGCGGTTTTTCTATCTATTTGAAAGTTGCATATGATAGAAGATAAACAAACGCTCATTTTGAATCTTCATTCACTCGAATCTGATTTGTGAATCCCGAGATATAGAGGTTTTTAGTCAAGGTAACTTTCCGGCAAAAGTATACGCAGTAGAAGAATAATTAAAAAGGTTTCTGGTAGATTGAATATTGTTTTACTCAAGTATCAATTATTATGTACGTGAGTGATGTTCTTGATACTTAATAGTCGAGCGGAAGGTTGATGGAAATCACTGAAACGCAGCGCTTTCGGCGCAGCGGCCGTGGCGGGCAGTGGAGGGGGTATAGGGAAAAAGACGCGACGAAAAGTCGAACGCTCCGGATGAAAATGAACGTTTGATTTTTTCCCGACAATATCTCGGATTCTATATAAGATAATTTGATGATTCTTTTTTTAATTTTATATAGCAAGTCGAAAGATGATTAAATATATTGGTTAAAGTACCGTTACAATTATTGATAACGATATATACATGAAAAATGTAGTAATGAATATTTGCAGAGATATCATGATGAAATTTTTTTTGTATTTTCATTACTATATAAGGTACTCTAAATCAAATTGTCATAATCGTAGCTATGATTTGGAAACTTGAAAAAAAATCACAAAAATTGCTCATTTTTAGAGGTCACTTTTTTTTTATGACTATTTTGCAATAACAATAATCGAGATTAATGTTTCGGAATACTTAATCCTTATGCAAAATTTAATAAGAAAACTTTTTTTCCTCTTCCATTTTACTCTGGGATGGATAGTTTTCATACAAACTCAAAATCAAAATGGAAAAATGCATATTTTTGAAAAAAAAAATATGAAGCCATACTTTTTGGAATTCCGCACAACTCTCATTCGATTTAGAATGCTTTTCCGGAGGGGATCCAATAATTTTTAGCGAGGGTGTATGAAAAGTCGCCGCGAAAACAGATGAGTCCTGGGCTAGAAGTCGATTCTAAATTGTCTTTTGTACAGTATCACTGCAAATTCCTTCTCCTTTTCTTGTGCTCTTCATTGTGTACTTTGCATTCTTGGCATATTCGATTTGTTCTTGTTCGACAATCATTCATACTACATCTGCGTAGTAAACCAATAGTTATCGTTATTGGCACCATTAGTTTTTCGAATTTACGACTTTGGGTGCAATTTGTTTAAATAATTATTGTTTAAACATTGAATTTTGAAAAAATAAAAAATAGGGGTATATCTTTTTTTTATCTCAAAAAAGCACGCGATCCCGCAATCAGTTTCTATCCCATGGTGATAGCGTAGCCATGGGCCGAAGCCACTTTTTGTCGGTTTTACTGAATTCCAATTGTTTATAACGCGATTGCCAAAAAAATAAGACTCAAATTGAAAAAATGTTTTTCACCTTTTTTTCTTGGTTTTTCTCTAGAATCGATTGGCACTATTAGTTTTCTGAATTTACGACTTTGGATGCAATTTGTTTGAATAATTATTGTTTAAACAATGGAAATGGAAAAAGAAAAAATACGGGTATTTTTTTTTCAAAATAGCACGCGATCCAATAATTAGTTTTATGGTATCTCCGCTGGTCTGGCCATGGGCCTTGATGGGTTAATGAATCATATTGATTAGTAGTTTTAATTTGCATTTGTTTTTTGCATGTAATGAATGAACGTATTCATATTTTTATTTTATTGAGGATCTCAACATTATTACTTATGTTCAGGTGCCAAGAGAAAAGAGCTTTAGACATTCATCGTTACGGTGCTGACTTTTCCTGCCACTCACGGATTTGAACATAAGAAAACTAGAATGTATTAAGAATTTAAAATTAATTTGCAATGAATTTGGCAACTTTCAATAAAAAATGTTTGTTCAAGGTGTTATTTTTTATGAAATCTTTAAATATTGATAAATATTCAAATTAGAAGCCTTGTATTTGTATTCTCAATGCTTATTTAAGATATTTTCGATCCCCAATCGATTCTCCGATTCTTTTACAGGAATCGGGATTCTTCAGATGCTCTATGGAGACTCATTTTTAAGTGGGTAAAGGCAGGTAAAAGTGTCTTAAGGGGTGATATACCTTTGTGACCACCGAATTCAAGGTCATTTTCGAAGACTCACCATAAGAGCAAAAAATTTTCTAAAAATGTAGGATTTGATACATACGGAAGAACTAGTTTTGAACTAAGAAAAAGACGCATACCAGCGCATCAAAAACGAAATTTCAGTTGGTCCCTTTGGTCGTACTGCTACAGATCACATTTATAAACCTATAACCAAAAACCGAACAGCGTTTTGAAGTAAAATGAGAAACACAGGGAACATTGTAGGATTTTTCAGAAATTCAAATTTGAGGAGAAATAGCGTCAATTTGAGTTGTATTTTCGTAAAAAAATCGTTTGAAAATCGGCCATAAAATCGACAAAATACAGTATATCGTCGCCTGGGGGGGAAAAGCAACGATCTCAGAAATGCGCTAAAGAAAGATCTATTCCGATTTAAGTGAAATAAAAAGATCTATTTATGATTGAGCGAAATAAAAAGATCTATCTCGAATCGAGCGGAATGAAAAGATCTATCTCGAATCGAGCGGAGTAAAAAGATCCATTCCGAATCGAGCAGTATAGTAAGATCGTTTTCAAATCAACTTTTAAAGAAAGATCTAACTCAGATTTTAGATTATAGAAGAATTTATCTCAGGTTTAATTTTATTTTGCGGCGTTTTTTCGAGTTCGGAGTTGATGCGGTACGCGCGCACTTGAGTGCGATTGCGTATGTGCGTGTATGTGTGTGTGTAAGGACACATCTGAATGTAATATGCCAAGTTAACTATTTACGTTAAACAGTTTTTGCCTCGATGGTTTCTCGTAGAAATTGGTATACATGTGTTTTTGAGGTCGCTGATTACGAATCCGGCCTCAGATTTTGAAAATTCAAATTAGAGCCTCTAAGATCACTTGATATTTGGAAAAGTTGAACTTTGTTGAAAATTGGTATACATGAGTTGTTGAGGTCGCTGATCACGAATCCGGCCTCAAATTTTGAAAATTCAAATTATAGCTTCTAAGATTGCAGGCCAAAAATTTGGAAAAAAAATTGAATTTAATTGAAAATTGGTATACATGAGTTTTTGAGGTCACTGATTACGAATCCGGCCTCAGACTGAAATCAGCCTTAACCTTGAGCACGTAGAGATGAGAGTGGTATTAAACGTATAACCAACATAATGTTTTCAACAATTTGAATTTTCAAAATTTGAGGCCGGATTCGTGATCAGCGACCTAAAAAACCCATGTATACCAATTTTCAACAAAATTCAGTTTTTTTTCCAAATTTTTGACAAGTGATCTAAGAGGCTCTAATTTGAATTTTCAAAATCTGAGGCCGGATTCGTGATCAGCGACCTCAACAACCCATGTATACCAATTTTCAACAAAGTTCAATTTTTCCAAATATCAAGTGATCTTAGAGGCTCTAATTTGAATTTTCAAAATCTGAGGCCGGATTCGTAATCAGCGACCTCAAAAACCCATGAATACCGATTTTTAAAAAAATTCAAATTTTTTCCAAGATTTTGTCAGGTGATCTTAGAGGCTCTAATTTGAATTTTTTAAATTTGAGGCCGGATTCGTTATCAGCGACCTCAAAAACACATGTATACCAATTTCTACGAGAAACCATCGAGGAAAAAACTGTGTAACGTAAATAGTTAACTTGGCATATTACATTCAGATGTGTCCTTACACACACACATACACACATATTTACATACACACACACATACACACATATTTACATACACACACACGCACATAAGCAATCGCACTCAAGTGCACGCGTACCGCATCAACTCCGAACTCGAAAAAACGCCGCAAAATAAAATTAAACCTGAGATAGATTTTTCTATAATATAAAATCTGCGTTAGATCTTTCTTTAAAAGTCGATTTGAAAACGATCTTTCTATACTACTCGATTCGGAATAGATCTTTTTATTCCGCTCGATTCGAGACAGATCTTTTTATTTCGCTCAATTTGAAATAGATCTTTTTATTTCGCTTAAATCGAAATAGATCTTTCTCTAGCGCGTTTCTGAGATCGTTGCTTTTTCCCCCCAGGCGACGATATTGAAAAAATCCTACGATATTCCCTTAAAAATTATATGAATATTGACGGAGGTATTAGTACGGTCAGATCAAAGAAGACGATTTGAAGAAAAACGCATTGAAAGTTTCAAGTACTATAGATTCGATGAAATTTTCATTACCTTTTAACTGCAATTCCCGCTCCATACAATTGGCCTTTCCATTGAAGATTCACTTGCTCCTTATCTGTGCTTGACGAGATTGTGTCTACGCCGGCAGTTTCATGAAGAAAGAAATAAAACCTCGAACTTCAGAACTGTCCGCGCGCTGCAAATACCACCTATTCGAGTCTAGCCCTGAGTGCGGCCCGGGTACCATGGGCCCTTCGTGATTTTCCGGACACAGCAACGATGCAATCGAGCCACACTCTTCGTCAACGGTAGCCGAGGCGATCAACTGCATAATTTACATCGTATTTTTCTGTAATCTGCCAACCCATGGACAACGAGTGCTTGTGGAGTGACGTGTCCCGAATAGTGCTGGGTGCCATTACTTATTAAATATTATTACCTCCTAGTTTTTAGTTTTTTTTGGTAACCTATGTGTAATTGAATGATAGTATGGATCGCATAAACTGTTCAGCATCGTAGTGTATGGAAAATTTTGTGTTTACGCTGTTTGCCTCTGCATACCCATGTTATTGCTTTCGATTGATCAAGACAAACATCAATACAAGCAATATATTTCAGTCGTGCTATATTGCCGATTAGCGGTTATACAGCTATTACCGTGGTCAAATTCACGCGAAAATCATGTGTTAAGTGCCGTAAAATCAGTAAAAACAACGCCGATTCTTGCATTAGCTGTACAAAGTGCTAGGTCGTATCCCACGCTTCGTGTGTCGAAGCGGCTATTACGTCACCTTCTCCCGGTATCTGCCCGCGTTGCCTCAGTCCATCCCCTAACATACCTCACTCTACAAGTTCCTTAACACCATCACTCACTACAGTGAAATCCAAACGAGACCTTCTAGTATCTATCCTTGACGCTCCTGTTGAACTTAATCACGCTGCATCCTCTCTACCAACTGCCACTTCTCAGTCTGTGAAAATAGCGTGACATTTTTCTACATCAAACTCACTGCCCGTTTTAGCGGTTACGGCGACTGAAATGGATGATGATTTAGATCCGTACCTCCTCGATCCGAATACACCGGACTCTTTCCACAACATCTTCAGAGAGCTATCAAATCACTGTCAAATTTATCCGAAAACATTTCAGTTGTACAAACTCAGCTGGGCGCACTTACAAATTCCTCTAGCGCTAATTCGCGAGCCATTACAGACCTGCGTAATGAGATCAAATCTGAGCTGAATTTCTCGAGATCTCTCGTCGATCCCTGTAAAATACAGTTCACTAATATCCCCACACGCATTTCCAATGACTTTCTCATCATTGTGAAAAATATAACAAAATATATAATACAAAAATATTGTAATAAACGAGGAAGATGATTGAATATATACAAAATTATTCCCTTTTCATAGTCGACTTCCTCTTAGAGATATTTTTTCATTTTTAGATAGCAATTGCGAATTTGTTTCGGTAGGTTTTAATTTCTTACGACGATTGGTCAAATCCCAACTGTTCGGTGTTAAGGGATAATGTATGTAGGGTAGTTTATCAAAACATTCAGTACATGAAAGGTAATTAAGGAAGAGTTTATTTGGGCTTTTTTATTCCAGAACAGCTGAAAGATTTTATTAGAATTCGGTATGTCTTCAAAAAACAGTTAACAAGTTTATCAAGAGACTCGATTTCAGGCAATGTAACGGGGATAACTTCAATTTTACTTTCTGATGAGACATGAACTGCATGAATTAAGTCATCGAGTGTTGTTATGTCATTTCCTCAAAGTATGTACTGATCACATACATTTTTTATTGATCCTCCAATGGCATCGGCACTACTCTTTCCATGACCAGGGGTACTGAAGTTCCAGGACGCTTATTAATATGTAGATATTAATATATCCAAGACGCTTATTATTTAGCACGCATTGCATTCACAAAAGTAATCAAAATACTGTAGTGGTATGAAATAAATGAAAAATGCAACTGAAATAATGTATCCCTATCCATAATTTAGTAGGTTTTATAAAAACTTACCGATGAGAATATTTCATTACCTTCCTGCGATGGAAAGAGAAGCGTACCGAACTCCTCGTTAACTGAAGTTCGATTTGCTCACAATAGCGAGTATGCGCATGTAAACAAATAATATACCGACTCGTCAGCTCTACGTTGTAGAAGCATGTACAGTCTACGTTAGTAATATAAATAGTTTCATGTGCTATAATCATAGAAATATCTTTCATGATCAGAATATCTGATCCATGCATAGAATAATTTCGCATTTCTTAAAAATTTTCTTAAGCCTTTCTCTCGCTGCAGAATGCGAATTCTGTCTGAACCATCGGAATATATATCCTAAAAGGGATGGAGAGAAAAATGCCATCGGTTTGAAGAATGTGCCGAACGTACTAGCAATGTGCCGATAACAAATATGAATTTTCCCAATGAGGGGCCCATGCCTAACCTAACGTAATGTAACCTAACGTTACATCAGTATAACTTTTTTTATCAATTGTGGCACACTCATTTGAAGAAAGGCATATGGTTCGCCATCAAAAAATCTATGATATACAGTATGTTAAGGGGTAATATCCGGCAAACCTTTTTTTTCTTTTAATTTTTTTTTATTGGCTTAAATCATGCTAAAACTAACCTAGAATCGGAATCTACAACTCCCAAGTACTGATCTGAACTCGAAATTCGTTGAATGAATTTTTACCGAACAACTTTTATATAAGATACATAGCATTTAGAAACTTTAAACGCGTTTTTCTCGAAACCATGTTTTCAAACTCGGTGAGCAGTAGAACTGAAAAAGTTTACATCCGATCGACTTGAAATTTTAATTGTAGCTTCTCCATTAGATTATCTAGTAGAGTACCTACCATTTTAGCGATTGATTGACAAAAAAAAAGTTATAAACAATTGAAGTTGACTTTTTTTGTCGAAAAAAAATTATTTTTCTCAAACTGTCGCCATTTCATGAAGAAAAATTCTAAAAATATAATGATGTGTATTTCACTAGATAATCTAATGAAGAAGCTACAGTTGAAATTTCAAGTCAATCGAATGTAAACTTTTTTAGTTCTACTGCTCGCCGCGGAAGAACTTTTTAAAGAAGCGGTTCACGGCATCCGCTGCACAGCCGCCATTTTGTAAAAAAACTAACAATAAAAAATTTTCTTTCATTCTCCAAGAGTTGCTTAATTCAATGATATATCATTCATATACCTTACATCTCAAATGTCGTTTAAAAAAAATAATGAAAAAAGCCTTGTTCTTTTGAGAATTTGGTGGATATTACCCCTTAACTTCATGTGATCGAAAAAAGATTTTTTCTACAAAGGCAAAAGGTAAACATTTTCATTTTTCTTGAAAAGTAGTTGCAGGTATATATTGAATTAATGAGCCAGTTTGCAATTAGGGCACCCTTTTGAAACAGCTTCTACTATATTCTCCGATCATCACACGTCACAAAAACATTTTTTTCGAGTATTTTTGGTGAATACAGATCCCTAATAACTCAGCAAAATTGGGTTGATAGCAACGAAAATCAATAAAAATGCTGAATATTATGATGATGAGTAGGTTGTTATATAAGATCTCACTTTGATGTAAGAGTACTAGAGTCATCACCGCAGGAATACTTTAACACATCTGAATTTGTAATTTATGAAATAGAAATTTGATTTTCAAAATTACTCTCTGCAAAAGTATATAAACGCTCTTCTGTTTCCTACCCATTCACATTTTTCAACATTATTTCCTCACTATTACCGGATTATTTGCACACCATAATCACAGGTGATTTTAACATCAATATGCACACGGTTAACCCTGCCTCTCGATCTTTCTCGAACATACTCAAATCTTGTATACTTCACCTCATAGATTCTCAACCAATACGCCACGCAATATGGCACGACAATAGGCAACATCACACCTGTTCAGATTTGTTCATCGTGTGCGATCTTCAATCCGTAAACGCACATCGACGCTCCGATTCTCCATTTACCGACGGTCATGATTTCATCAAAATTTATTACGATCTTATTCCTCCCTCTAGCCCTCCCGAAAGAATCGCAATTTGTCATTTGTCGCAAATTGATTCGACTACTTTTTTTGATCTCATTACACGCAACATTAGTTCATCACCCACCTTGAACAACATGTCTGACCCGTCTCCTTTGCATACGCCTATGTTCGACCTGATTTCGCCTGTGTATCATGCATTTACATCAACCTGCATCGACGCTACCGCTGATACAATAACCCGTACTGCCCTCGACTCTTTCAATCAGCTGGCACCTGTACAGTACCTCACCGTAACCTTCAAACATAAACCTCGGGTAACAGTGGATCTTATGCAACTAACGCGGAAGCGCGACGGAATATACAGACGTGCCGTTAAAACAGGCGCAGAGACTGATCGCAAGCAGTTCATCAAAAGAAAACTCGATTCGGCCCCCAGTCCCAAAGTGAAATGGAATGAGTTTCGCAAGCTCGGCCTTACTGCTCGAAAGTTTCCATCTCGAGTAACACTATTTTCGGCTGAAACTTTGAACGAGTATTATGCTGCTATCTTCTCTTTAGCTTGCCCCATCGATGACGTATTGGCTGAAAAACTGTGCGCAATACCACTGCATAATATATCCCAGCCTACGTTTGACTTTCGCTCAGTCTTCGAAATTGAGGTATTGCACGCTCTTTCATCGGTCAAATCGAGCGGGATTGGTGTAGATGGAATATCGGCAAACATGTTAGAAATATTATTTCCCGCACTTTTGCCAAATATCACTTAACTCATGAATGAATCGTTATCCACAGGCCATTTCCCAACTTCATGGAAAAATGCTTCGATTGTTCCCCTCACTAAAAAACCCAGTCCTGACATTCCATCCGGGACTCGACCAATAGCTCAGCTTTCTGAGATATCAAAAATCTGTTAGCATATTGTACATGACCAAACACTTGAATATGTGCTAACGAACAAGATCCTAGATCCTCACCAATGGAGTTATCGTCTCCGCCACTCGACCACCACAACAGCACTTGATCTTCTTGAAAATGTTAGGGCAGGAATCGACAAGCGCATGCTTACGGTGCTTATATCGCTCGACTTTTCTTAGGCCTCGGACACAATACCGCATAACAAACTCATCCGCAAAATGCGTAAGTTAAGGTTTGAGGGCAGAGTGATAAGGTGGTTTGTCAGCTACTTGAAAAACCGTGCCCAAGCCGTTAGTCTTGAGGAAGGAACTCATTCTCCCCAGTTTTCCACCCCATCGGCGTTCCTCAGGGCAGTTGTTTCAGACCGCTTCTTTTGTTAGGGTGCTTTCACAGTGGCGAAACAGCCGAGGAACTGTCGCGTATAACCGGAGCAGTCCGATCACGCGAGGGCTCGTCAAGAGGAATGTTTGGAGCTTCTTCTTGAATGCCTCGGGGATATCGGACAGCCTGATCAGCTGTATAATGGCGGTTGCAGAGTGCAGACTACTTGCACCTGTCCGATACCGCTCTCTGGTGGCTCGGTCTGTACTGTACAGGCTATGCCGTGTGCACACTGCATAGTCATGCGGTACTGCGGACCCACGCACTTAGTATATATAAATATACAAATATATACGACAGACCGAGCGGCACAACCAGCGCGCGCTGTTCGGTACGTCTGACCGAGCGGCTCCAACGGCGCGCGCTGTTCGGTACGACAGGCCGAGCGGCTCGAGCGGCGCGCGCTGTTCGGTACGACAGGCCGAGCGGCTCGAGCGACGCGCGCTGTTCGGTACGACAGGCCGAGCGGCTCGAGCGGCGCACGCTGTGCGGTACGACAGGCCGAGCGGCTCGAGCGGCGCGAGCAGCGCGCGCTGTGCGGTACGTTTGACCGAGCGGCGCGAGCAGCGCGCACTGTCCTATACTGTGCGGTACGTTTGACCGAGCGGCGCGAGCAGCGCGCGCTGTTCTGTACTGTGTGGTACGTTTGACCGAGCGGCTCGAGCAGCGCGCGCTGTTCTGTACTGTGCGGTACGCTTCACCGAACGGCACGAGCGGCCCGAGCTGTTTAGTACTATTCAGTACAATTGATCGAGCGGCCCGCACTGGGCTCGGGCAGCCCGCACCGGGCTCGGGCAGCCCGCACCGGACTCGGGCAGCCCGCACCGAGCTCGGGCAGCGTATTTATTGAGTAATTTTTAAAACTAAATATTAGTCATTTTTAGAAATTTTTATATTAGTATTTTAGTTTTTAATTTTAATTTTTAAAACTACTAATTTTAACTAAAAAAAAACAAATAATCCTTATTACAAAATTTAATTTTTATCCAAATTTTTGTCATGTGATCTTAGGGGCTCCAATTTCAATTTTCATAATCTGAGGCCGGATTCGTGATCAGCGACCTCGAAAACCCATGTATACCAATCTTCAACAAAATTGAATTTTTTTCAAAATGTTTGTCAGGTAATCTTAGAGGCATGATCTAATTTGTATTTTCAAAATTTGAGGCCGGATTTGTAATTGGCGACCTCGAAAACCCATGTATACCAATCTTCAACAAAATTGAATTTTTTTCAAAATGTCAGGTAATCTTAGAGGCTTGATCTAATTTGTATTTTCAAAATTTGAGGCCGGATTCGTGTTCAGCGACATCGAAAACCCATGTATACCAATTTTTAACAAAATGTAATTCGAAATAGATCTTTTTATTTTGCTTGATTCGAAATAGATCTTCCTTTAGCGCTCTTCTGAGATCGATGCTTTTTCCTCCCAGGCGACGATATGAAATCAAACGTGAGATTGACATTCTTGAAGTTAATCAGTAAGGATTATTCGTCATATGAAAATTTTTGTCCCATTTCACGTGATACAACTCTATGAACTTTAATTTAATAACTTTTAATGTTCAAGTAATCATTGCGTGAATATGTGCAGAAAGGTTAATCATGAAAATTACATTGTAAAATATATATGAAATCATGCATTGAAATTACAATAATCATATTGATCTTAGTTATAAATCAATCATAGCGATTGCTCCAGCAGTCCATGATGGATGAATGATTTAAATTTTACCTTTACCTAGAAACTACAACTATTAGTGATGTAAACAAAAGAGCATGGATAAGAAATAAAACAGTATAACATCGGTAACATAAAGAAGTGAATTCAAGTCAAATACTATTACATAAATGTTTCAAACATTCTCTCCTGTTACAGAACATGTTCATATAAAGTTGTATGGCTTATCTGTAATTAATTTCAAAGTGAATAGATGCCTCATCACTAGAATCATAAATACCTATTTGAGAAGTCTAATGATAAAATTATCAATTATACAAAGATCTTATGCAAATTTCATTACTAACTCTCGATAATTGAAGTTTACACATATATCAATCTTATTACTCGACCCGGATACACTTAAAACTTTTGATAGCTGTTCTTGGTATATTATACTATAAACAGTGTTACTAGAAATTGAATCTTGCTTATTAAATAAATGAAACAATGGGAACTAATATGCGTTAACGGTTAATTTATCTTAGATCTTGAATATCTTCATTCTTTTACAATCTCCAATCAGTATATACTACTGGTTGCCAAAAAACATCTATATTCCCAATAGGCTTAGATACAAACTATTATATTATCCAACGAATAATTAATAGGTTCCTTCTTCAAATGATAAAATTATTTGTCATAATGAAGTCCATATAATGATACAGATGCACTAAATTAGTAGACCCTAAATGAATAAACCAATTTGAGAGCATGACAAGTAGCTTGCCTATTGTGGGAATGAAAATATCAGTACCCGCTTGTATTCAAATATACATTTCTTGCCTTTACATGAAATCTAATTGGCTTAGACAGTTGACATTTTTTTGTAGTTGAATATTATCAATTGTAATATACATAGAAAATTTCAAGTGTCTAAGTCGGTTAGAATCCATGTAAATTGAGAAATTGTGATTTGTCATTTGATCGAGAACCTCAAAAAGATTTTTTCAAGTATCCGCTAGAATGCCAAATAACAATTTTGCACTTCACATAAATCCTAATTGGCTTAGACAGTTGAAATTTTTTCTGCAGTTAGACATTATCATTTATAATATGCATAGAGAATTTCAAGTGTCTAAGTCAATTGGCTTTCTAACCGATACTTGAAAAAATTCTCTTTGAGGTTCTCGATCAAATGACAAATTACATTTTCTCACTATACATGCATTCTAACCGACTTAGACACTTGAAATTTTCTATGTATATTACAATTGATAATATTCAACTACAGAAAAAATGTCAACTGTCTAAGCCAATTAGATTTCATGTAAAGGCAAGAAATGTATATTTGAATACAAGCGGGTACTGATATTTTCATTCCCACAATAGGCAAGCTACTTGTCAGGCTCTCAAATTGGTTTATTCATTTGGGGTCTACTAATTTAGTGCATCTGTATCATTATATGGACTTTATTATGACAAATAATTTTATCATTTGAAGAAGGAACCTATTAATTATTCGTTGGATAATATAATAGTTTGTATCTAAGCCTATTGGGAATATAGATGGTTTTTGGCAACCAGTAGTATATACTGATTGGAGATTGTAAAAGAATGAAGATATTCAAGATCTAAGATAAATTAACCGTTAACGCATATTAGTTCCCATTGTTTCATTTATTTAATAAGCAAGATTCAATTTCTAGTAACACTGTTTATAGTATAATATACCAAGAACAGCTATCAAAAGTTTTAAGTGTATCCGGGTCGAGTAATAAGATTGATATATGTGTAAACTTCAATTATCGAGAGTTAGTAATGAAATTTGCATAAGATCTTTGTATAATTGATAATTTTATCATTAGACTTCTCAAATAGGTATTTATGATTCTAGTGATGAGGCATCTATTCACTTTGAAATTAATTACAGATAAGCCATACAACTTTATATGAACATGTTCTGTAACAGGAGAGAATGTTTGAAACATTTATGTAATAGTATTTGACTTGAATTCACTTCTTTATGTTACCGATGTTATACTGTTTTATTTCTTATCCATGCTCTTTTGTTTACATCACTAATAGTTGTAGTTTCTAGGTAAAGGTAAAATTTAAATCATTCATCCATCATGGACTGCTGGAGCAATCGCTATGATTGATTTATAACTAACTAGGAGAGGTTGTCATCTTCGGGTGCCCAATCTTGACCGAACTGCCAGAACTTGTTCCTGGGTATATTATGAGATACCCGGTGTAGCCATTCAGTCTAACGCTCCCAATAACTTGACTTATGGCTCTATGCGAGCCTGGCTAGAACACTATTTTCACCATTATTGGTACAAAAAAGCTATTTTGGTTTTCCACTCCTTCCACAGCATATCTATCTTCACGCATCACTTCATATACCTGAAAACACTGGAAACAACATAATGCATGTGATTAAGATTGATCCACGCCACTATGATTTATTAAGAGTACCCAAAAGTGATTAAAATAACCAAAAAAATGACAATATGTCATTGAGACGTAATTCTTTCACTGCTCTGTACTTTCTCTGTTCTCACTAAACACCACATCACATTTTATTCTAAAATATATACAGAAGGAGTAAATTACATATATACTCAACGA
The DNA here is from genome assembly GCA_020882685.1 of Aphelinus atriplicis. NCBI lineage: Eukaryota > Metazoa > Arthropoda > Insecta > Hymenoptera > Aphelinidae > Aphelinus > Aphelinus atriplicis. The sequence continues at coordinate 443,597 of JAJGQD010000027.1, forward strand.
ATCTTATTTTCATGTCTTACTCACATAGAGTAAAACATCAAATATATGGAAAAATCAACGATAATCGACTTTTCACTCTGTGCTTGGATACTGAAGCAATAACAACATGTACCCAAGCACAAAGACAACAAATGTAGTATCATTGGACGACAATTCAGTATCAGAATTGATTTTCACTCATGAAAACTTCAATTCTGAGCATGTGTCGACCAATATCATACTATAACCAATTATATCAAAAATCAACTACTCACAGTTTTCTCCTCGCTCCAATAGAATTTCTGGCTCTGTTCAGCTTACCTGGAACACAGAAATTATCACAAAGCAACATATTACAAAAAATATATGAAGAAAGGCAAAGGTTAAGTTGACTTATCTGAATTTCCTTGCATCTAGATGAAATTTATCTCCATCAGCTGCTGCACTCGATGAAGCTCCAAACCTGCTGGAGAATACTGTGACGGAAATTTATCTATAAATTTTCATTACCATTACTCAAACTGTTGTGAGTAAGCAATGTGTACCTGATGAGTACACATCACATGTCTAACTAAACATGGTGTTTACAAACGACGCTTATGGTAACCTGTTGCGCAGTACCTGTGTTACCGACTCCGCCCTGCAGGTTACCATAGGCGTCGTTTGTAAACACAGTCAGTTAGACATGTGATGTGTACTCAGGTAGTCATGCACTATTTTTACTCACAACAATTTGAGTAATTATGAGAAAAGTTTCCAGATCAATTCCCGTCACAGTATTCTCCAGCAGGTTTGGAGCTTCATCGAGTGCAGCAGCTGATGGAGATAAATTTCATCTAGATGCAAGGAAATTCAGATAAGTCAACTTAACCTTTGCCTTTCTTCATATATTTTTTGTAATATGTTGCTTTGTGATAATTTCTGTGTTCCAGGTAAGCTGAACAGAGCCAGAAATTCTATTGGAGCGAGGAGAAAACTGTGAGTAGTTGATTTTTGATATAATTGGTTATAGTATGATATTGGTCGACACATGCTCAGAATTGAAGTTTTCATGAGTGAAAATCAATTCTGATACTGAATTGTCGTCCAATGATACTACATTTGTTGTCTTTGTGCTTGGGTACATGTTGTTATTGCTTCAGTATCCAAGCACAGAGTGAAAAGTCGATTATCGTTGATTTTTCCATATATTTGATGTTTTACTCTATGTGAGTAAGACATGAAAATAAGATTCGTTGAGTATATATGTAATTTACTCCTTCTGTATATATTTTAGAATAAAATGTGATGTGGTGTTTAGTGAGAACAGAGAAAGTACAGAGCAGTGAAAGAAATACGTCTCAATGACATATTGTCATTTTTTTTGGTTATTTTAATCACTTTTGGGTACTCTTAATAAATCATAGTGGCGTGGATCAATCTTAATCACATGCATTATGTTGTTTCCAGTGTTTTCAGGGTATATGAAGTGATGCGTGAAGATAGATATGCTGTGGAAGGAGTGGAAAACCAAAATAGCTTTTTTGTACCAATAATGGTGAAAATAGTGTTCTAGCCAGGCTCGCATAGAGCCATAAGTCAAGTTATTGGGAGCGTTAGACTGAATGGCTACACCGGGTATCTCATAATATACCCAGGAACAAGTTCTGGCAGTTCGGTCAAGATTGGGCACCCGAAGATGACAACCTCTCCTAGTAAGATCAATATGATTATTGTAATTTCAATGCATGATTTCATATATATTTTACAATGTAATTTTCATGATTAACCTTTCTGCACATATTCACGCAATGATTACTTGAACATTAAAAGTTATTAAATTAAAGTTCATAGAGTTGTATCACGTGAAATGGGACAAAAATTTTCATATGACGAATAATCCTTACTGATTAACTTCAAGAATGTCAATCTCACGTTTGATTTCATATCGTCGCCTGGGGGGAAAAAGCATCGATCTCAGAAGAGCGCTAAAGGAAGATCTATTTCGAATCAAGCAAAATAAAAAGATCTATTTCGAATTACATTTTGTTAAAAATTGGTATACATGGGTTTTCGATGTCGCTGAACACGAATCCGGCCTCAAATTTTGAAAATACAAATTAGATCAAGCCTCTAAGATTACCTGACATTTTGAAAAAAATTCAATTTTGTTGAAGATTGGTATACATGGGTTTTCGAGGTCGCCAATTACAAATCCGGCCTCAAATTTTGAAAATACAAATTAGATCATGCCTCTAAGATTACCTGACAAACATTTTGAAAAAAATTCAATTTTGTTGAAGATTGGTATACATGGGTTTTTTCGAGGTCGCTGATCACGAATCCGGCCTCAGATTATGAAAATTGAAATTGGAGCCCCTAAGATCACATGACAAAAATTTGGATAAAAATTAAATTTTGTAATAAGGATTATTTGTTTTTTTTTAGTTAAAATTAGTAGTTTTAAAAATTAAAATTAAAAACTAAAATACTAATATAAAAAATTTCTAAAAATGACTAATATTTAGTTTTAAAAATTACTCAAAAAATACGCTGCCCGAGCTCGGTGCGGGCTGCCCGAGCCCGGTGCGGGCTGCCCGAGCCCAGTGCGGGCCGCTCGATCAATTGTACTGAATAGTACTAAACAGCTCGGGCCGCTCGTGCCGTTCGGTGAAGCGTACCGCACAGTACAGAACAGCGCGCGCTGCTCGAGCCGCTCGGTCAAACGTACCACACAGTACAGAACAGCGCGCGCTGCTCGCGCCGCTCGGTCAAACGTACCGCACAGTATAGAACAGTGCGCGCTGCTCGCGCCGCTCGGCCTGTCGTACCGAACAGCGCGCGCCGCTCGAGCCGCTCGGCCTGTCGTACCGAACAGCGCGCGCCGTTGGAGCCGCTCGGTCAGACGTACCGAACAGCGCGCGCTGGTTGTGCCGCTCGGTCTGTCGTATATATTTGTATATTTATATATACTAAGTGCGTGGGTCCGCAGTACCGCATGACTATGCAGTGTGCACACGGCATAGCCTGTACAGTACAGACCGAGCCACCAGAGAGCGGTATCGGACAGGTGCAAGTAGTCTGCACTCTGCAACCGCCATTATACAGCTGATCAGGCTGTCCGATATCCCCGAGGCATTCAAGAAGAAGCTCCAAACATTCCTCTTGACGAGCCCTCGCGTGATCGGACTGCTCCGGTTATACGCGACAGTTCCTCGGCTGTTTCGCCACTGTGAAGGCACCCTTACTCTTTATCAATGACTTACCGGGAATTCTTATCCACGCACTTCACTCTCTGTACGCTAACGACACGAACATATTCATGCACACATTAATTCAGAACCTTTTCGAATTCATCCAATTATTGAACCGTGATACTGCGGTGGTAGTCAAATGAGCCTCCGACAACGGACTGAAGCTTAACCACTCCAAAACGATCATTTTTGGTGGTCAGGCCTACATTTCATCTCTCAACCGTTACCTCATCAGTTACCTCATATTCTCGTGGCAGGCACTCCTATTGATTTTTCGTCCAGTATCAAGTGTCTCGGATACCATTTATCATCCACCTTGGATTAGACTAGTCAAATTGATGACGTATCCCGACAAGTTCAAGGCGGGTTGTATTCACTGAGAAGACATGAGAAAAAAATCTCGTCGAATCCCTTATCTTTCTTCATTTCGATTACAGCGCACCCGTGTTGACGCTTGGTTAACCAACAGCTCAATCTACACCGTCTATGGAATTCGTGTGTGCGATTTGTCTATAGTTCAATCCCACGAATTCGTCTCTCCTTATCGTCTTGCTCTCAATTGGCTTACTCCTAATCGTCGTAGAGAACTATAAGCAGGTAGCCTCGCTTTCAAAACTCTGAAGACCGGTGAACCATCTCCGCTATTTCAAAAGTTCACTCTGATCTCCGATCAACGCTGATCATCTAGACGTACTCCACAGTTACTTACGTACCACTCTCTCCGCTCTAATTCACTGGATAAATCATTCATAATCACAACAAGAAAACTACTAAATTCACTTTCATTTCTCAACTTTCACACAGTTCCTTTAAACGCTCCCTCTACCATTACCTATACAGACTAGACAGAGTTTTTATCCTCTCTGTTTTGTTTTTCACTGTAAATACTCTGTCATAATCGAATATTAATTATGTTATCACAATGTATATTTTCGTCGAGGATCAAATAGAAAAATACCCCAAGACCCCATTGAAAACTTATTCTATTCTATTTTATCCTATTTTATTCTATTCAACTCCACGATTTTGTTCAGAAAATTGATTTTTTGAGGATCTTAATACTTTCTCTGCCACGTGATCGACCCCTTTAAACAAATGAAAAATAAATTTCGAAAGAATGAAAGCCAACTAGAAAGATTTTTAATGTTACTCTTACACCAAAATATTGTACTCATGGTGAGCTTCAAATCGTGCCACCTTGTTCGAAATGGGAAGCGAGAAAAGCTCAAAAGCTAGTGGCTCAACAAGGTACTTCAACATCATCTTTTGACAAGGAAGAAAGAGTATTATTTGATAAAACTGTATATATTATCACAAGTTTCTACGAAGACGATGCTATCGCTAATAGTTGATTGATGTCTGGGATGGAAGATTTTTAATCGGTCAAAAATTATGATGACAAACGAGTCCATGGGCAGAGACGATTATTACTCTGGAACTTGTTTGAGATTAGAACTGTCGAGGAGAGTATCAGGCCTTCGGGTCTCCAATTTGGACCAAACTTGATACGTATGTTCTCTGGAACTATAGTGACCATAAGCAAAAAGACTCTTTCACGACATATACAGTACACGGTATACACGGTACACCGATACAGGTTAAGCTACCGATCAAAGAAAGACATTCCAACTTACAAGACCACTATAGAGATTTGAAAGTCATTCTCACATAGATAAACTCTACAAATTCAAGTTTATTGTGAAATTTTACATTCAGTCTCTTCTTTGGTTCGGTTAATATCGGCTCAATTTATGAGTAAATAATTTTTTGTCATAAGGAATAATTTCTCCAATCAAAAAAATTCCTCATCGTGGGTTGTCTTTGATACAAATTATCACAAACTATCAATAGTGTATATAGTACAATAACTCTAAGTTTAACTTCTTCTCGCTAAGATCATTTAAACAACTTTTCCTATACTAGATACAAATCTATTCATTTCAACAATTATCACATCTATTACTGCTCCATAAGTTCATAATCTAATAATTCATAATTTCAGAATGGGACCCTCAAAATTATCGACAGAAAGAGACATATATTCAAATTATCTCAAGGAGAATATATTGTTCCTGATAAAATAGAGAATATCTACGTTCAGAGCCAATACGTTAATCAAGTATTCGTTTATGGTGAGTCGTTAAAGTCTTGCATCGTTGCAATTGTCATCCCAGATGTTGATGTTGTTAAATGCTGGGCCATTGAAAGAAAGATACCTGGTACTTTGAGTGTGCTCTGTGCTAATATGGAGATCAAAAAATTGATTCTAGATGATATGTTAGAAAAAGGAAAAGAATCTGGTCTCAAGTCCTTCGAACAAGTGAGTGGCATCTGATCAATTCTGATTAAGTAGCAAAGTCTGTTGTCTTTTTATATTATGTTCAATTTTTTCAGGTAAAAGACATTTATCTACATCCAGATCCATTTTCAGTACAGAATGGTCTTCTGACACCGTGTCTGAAACTCAAACGATCACAGCTAAAAGCATATTTCAAGCCTCAGTTGGAAGATCTTTATCAACATTTGGGTTAAAGAAAATGTTTCGCCATGTCAGTTCAGATGTAAATAAAGCAGTTTAAGTGAAACAATTCGTTCATAATGACTCGCTATTAATCCTACTTGGAGTATCTCAAAAGCTTCCTGGCCCAGATGTCATTTGATATTCAATTCAGTTTTTAATTAATCGGCATCATTACCTGTCGGACTTTGTTATTTTCGAGTTTAGGAAATGTAGAAGAAGCAGGTCTACACTTGCTGTTGCTGATATTCGCTAATAACTCGCTATGTCAGTCAGGATTCTATTGGTTCACAAGGCTGACCAGCGAATCTTTAGTGCTGCTTACCCACGATCGACTGATGATGCCTGGGAAAAAGGATTGGGATGGTGCGTGGGCTTTCTCCGCTCTCCACTCGCTTGCTCGCGGCACTCGTCGATTCTGAGCATGGGAACTAGGGTCGAGGAGTCGGAGAGGCGTAGAAGGGTGCTCCTGAGTTAGAAACCATCGACAAATATGCTTACTGATTGCTCGCTTAATGGCGCTTGTAATAGTCCATGAGCTTCGATTTTTGGTGGCGCCAAGTAGTCTAGAACCACTTATCTTTTGTACCTATAATGCAACATATTTGAGAGTTCTGACGTATCGTGAACTTCGTGTGATAAGGTGCTGACTCGGTTTAGTTTTGAATTTCTGATAAAATTTAATTCACCACTCTCTTGCGAAATCTTGTGCACGATTTCTGATAGGCATAACACATTTCTGTGGGTGTGTGTGTGTGTGTGGTGTGTGTGTGTGTGTGTGTGTGTGTGTGTGTGTGTGTGTGTGTGTGTGTGTGTGTGTGTGTGTGTGCGCGCGCGCGCGTGTGTGTGTGCGCGCGCGCGCGTGTGTGTGTGTGTGAGAGAGAGAGAGAGAGAGATTTGATTTGATTTAATACTATTTATTTGAGTCATGGGGTAGTACCCCGTCGGACTCTATTTGGTAAAAATACATTTCAATATACACATATATGAGATAAAATAGTATAATAACAATGATATCAGAGCCTCTTGATTGGCAATTATCTGTTTAATCTAAAATATGACATGTAGTAACAGTTGATTTCGAACATATTTTGTATATTATATTGCATTACACAACTTTGCACCGTATCAGCGGTTTTTTCAATATAACATATTAATAACTATGTACAGTGCATTGGATTGATATTAAGTAAATACCCCTACGGCCAAGACAGAGCGCTACGCTGTGACGTGATCGGCTAAAATTGCAAGCTGCCTGCAAGACGCGGGGGGACAATAGGGACAAAATTCGCAGATGCCTTGGCAAGCCAGTCTGCTCGGTCGCGTTGCATTAGGTGGCTAGTCAGGAGGCTCCTGAACTCCGTGAGTGAGATGGTGCTCAGATCGAAGGGAGGTAGTTCATTCAGAAGCCTCGTAGCCACCAACGTGAAGGACCTGTCGAGTGCGACGGTGCGACTTCGTGGGAGTATAAGGTTTCTCCGAGGTATTCTCTGGGACGAGCGGGCTGTGGCGCTACCATCATTGATGATAAAATTGTCAAAGAGGTGTCGTGGCTCTCGGGTGCGGAGTATTTTAAAAGCAAAACAGCCGATGATGTAGCGGTAACGACTCATCACCGAGAGCCAGTCCAGAGAGATACGATATGGAGAAACATGGGCTCTCCACGGGATATCGCCGAACACGAAGCGCACACAGGCATTATGCAAGCGATGAAGACGAAGCTTGAGATAGGCGGGGATGTTGGAAGTGAGAGCAGCAATATAGTCGAAGCGGGGAAAGACTAGTGACTCTACAAGTTTCTTCCGAAGGGGGCGCGAAAGGGCATGCCGATAGAATCTTAGTGCATAGAGGGCACCATGCACAGATCTAGAGAGGGCGCGTATCTGAGGCTCCCAGTCAAGGGTAGGGGTGATTTGCAGGCCAAGGCTGGTTATCTTAGACGAGAATTGGACAACAACCCCGTCAACCACTATGGGAGGAAGGAGCTCAAAGTCAATAGCTCGAATATTGGGGGCGCTTCCTATAATAATAGCAGTGGTCTTACTGGGATTCAGCCTTAGCCCGTTTTCATTTGCCCATCGAACAACTGCAGCCGCATCCTCGTTCAAACGAGCGATACAATTTCTAATCTCGCTAATCGTTGTCTCGTCAAAAATGTCGGTGTCGTCGGCATAGAGCGATTGTTTAGAAAATTTGAGGACGTACGGCAGGTCGTTGACAAAGATGACGAAATCCAACGGGCCGAGACTACTGCCTTGGGGAACGCCTGTATCGACTGAGAGCCAGAATGAGAGATCATCCCCCTCACCACGCACAGCCTGCAGCCGGTCACTCAAGTAGCTTGCAAACCACCTAATCACACGGTCGCTACATCCACATTTTCGAAGCTTCCGAAGGAGCTGTGCATGTGGGATGGTATCAAAAGCCTTGGAAAAGTCAAACGAAATGAGAATAGTGACTTTGCGGTCATCTATGGCTTTCCTCGAGCTTTCAAGAATGTTGAGTAGCGCAGTGTGCGTTGAGTGACCGGGCCGAAAACCAGACTGATAAGGATTCAGAAGGCCGTGAGTCGAGAGGTGTTCGATCAGCTGTGCGTGAACAACCCTTTCAAGAATTTTGGAAATCTCGGGAAGCTGAGAGATCGGCCGCGTGTCGGAAGGGGAGTCGATGACCGCCTTTTTTGCCAGTGGGGTGATTATTGCCCGTTTCCACTCGGAGGGGAAAATGCCAGAAGCAAGTGAATTATTGACGATGGAAGTCAAGTGTGGCAAGAGAGATGGAAAGGCGGCCTTAAGCATCCCCGAGGACAAGCCGTCGCTACCAATGCCACGCGACTTTGCGCGAGAGAAAATAAGTGCGATGGATTCCGCAGAAACTCTGCGAAAATCGAACGTGGGCGTATTTTGTGGAATGGGCAACGACATACAGATCTGCTCAGCCTCAAGGTCGCTCAGAGGGGGCGCAGCGGAAGTAACTGCCGAGAAGTGCTCAACAAGCTCATTAGGGGAGAAAAATTGAAGTGGAGAAGGTAGGCGGCGGGGGGTGAGTCCCAGACTACGCAACTGCCTCCAAAGTGACTTGGCATCAGGAGCTGACGCGATACGTGCGCTTAAATGGGCATTTTTTGCCGTATCGAGAGAGTTTTTGAGGCACCTCTGCAGCTCTTTATAACGCTGGAAGATAGCTTCGCTGCACGTGCGAGTCGACCTTCGATAGGCCCTGTCTCTCTGCCTCCGCAAGCACAAGTGGTGCACCGACACCCAGGGTTTTTTACTTGAAGATACAGTGAAGATACGGGTGGGTGCCAGTGAGTCAAATGCGCCAAGGGTGACATCAGTCCGGGCGCGAACTCGGAGGTCAAGACTGTGACGGGTCAAAGGTTGGTATAGGGGAGGGCTGAGATCGGGGAGTGGCGACGAGCGCGAATATGGAGGGAGGTCTGCCGAAGTGGGAAAAGGGGGTGGTTGGCTAAGCAAGGGGCTTGCTGCGAGATCCTGAGTGATCCTTGCACGAAGAGAAACCAGATCCAATCGGGCAAGCGACCTACTTGCAAAAGACCGATCGGGGGAAGGAGGGGGGCGGATATTATATGTCATTTCTATGTAATCATGACCTCCAGCGAAGGGGGTGGGTGATTGAGAGAAATTCCTGACAGAAGCAGGGTCGCGCACAAGAAAAATATCAAGGCAGGTATGTGAAAAAGTGGATGTTTCGGGTTTGAAAGTGTGATGTGTGGGGCGGGCGCTCACTAGGTCAATGAGAAGGGAGTTTGTAATATTGTTAAGATAAATGGAACCTGTGTTGGTTGTTGACATGTCCATATTGAAATCACCGGTGATAATTGTGTGGGGGTATAGTGGTAAGTAAGGAGACAGATCGTTGAAGAGGTCTATTGGATATTGAGCTTCGGGACGGCGATATACTATTACAAAAAGGAGTAAGATGTTGCCTATTTTAATCTCGTACGCGACAAATTCTGTTTTATTTGAAAAGAGCTGCTCGGACGAAAAAATGAGCTTCACTCTGTATTCGGAGCGTAAATAAAGGCCAATACCTCCGCCGTCCTTGCCGAGTCTATCATGATGGTAGAAGTTGTAACCATCGATACCATATACGTCGGGGGGGCGGTCAGGCTTGAGGAATGTTTCAACTATACCGACTAGGTCGTATTGAGTATTAGTGAGACGAGTTTCGAGAGGCGGAAAATTAGTACGACCCAGCCGGTTGATGTTGACATGCCCGATTTTGATATTGACAGGTTAGCGGGGGGCAGGTCTGACGGAGACCTGGTTCGGCAGACGGGAGCGATCTCAGTGGGGGCGGGCGTTTTGGGGGGCTGGGAGGGGCTGAAGCGCATCCAGATCTGCACTAGAGTGGACGGGAATAAGTGGAGATCTAGGGGACTTGCGCATGTGGATGGTCTGATTTTTGTAAATCGGGTGCATGTAGTGCAGCTCCCTTCCCTTTCGAACCGCTTCCTGCCATAGAGGGTAGAGCTCCGTGGGGATGATAGGTGTAAGGTACACCGGCGTGGCCCCACCTGTGCCAAAAATGGAGTCAGATGTTTTGCCTCTTAGTTTGGAGCCCTGCTCGCGAATCAAGTCACGCGTGTCGGAGCTGGTGAAACGCATTACCATTGAGAATGTGGTGGATGGTCCACGATTTGAGCCTGCACCAGCTTCGGCGCTTAGTGAGGGGGGGCTCCATGCACGAAGTGCAAACACAAAACTTAGCGCGTGTAAGCAGTTCATCGCACCAAGGATAGCTGAGGCAGCACTGCGGAGATCATTTTTCAGCGAGTTGGGAACTCCCGATATTCTCAGCTCGTAGCTGTCAGAAATTGTTTCTTTAGCTGCGATAGTGGCACTCAGAGCGTCAATTTTTTGAGCGTTTGAGTTAATCGCATTTGCTAATGTTTGGCGCGTTTCTTGTGCTTCCTCGCGCACCTCTTCACGTATCTCATCTCTGAGTACTTCAAACATGGCAGTTAAATAGCTCGGGACATTTGGATCATTCCGGAACTGGTCGAATTTTGAGGGCTTCGGTTGATTCGAACTCATACTCAAAGGCGATAAATGCTCGGCCGATGTGCACGAAACTTTCTCCGCAGGCTGTAAAGTGAGCGCAGGAGGGGACGAGGCAAGACGCTTGGACGCGGGCAGGCGCGCGGGCGCCACCGAGTGTTGCTGCGGCTCGAGTGGGGGAACGCACGCGCGGTTCGCAAGGCTCGCGGTCTCTGCGGAGCCGGTGGATGAGGGGGGTACGGTAAGGGGCAGCTCGCTATCGGGCGGAGCAGAACAGTACGGGCAATTATAGCTTGAGCCGTCAACAAACGCAGGGGCAATGCACTTGACGTGAATAGGGGACTTACAGGTAACGCAGAATATAGCCGGAGTATTTCTTTTCACCGTGTGTCTGCAAATTCGGCAAGACGTTCTTCGCACCGAGGCCGAGTCAGGAGCCATGCGCGCCGGCACAGCACAAGGTGGGTTCGTCTGTTGTTGTTTTGAAGTCGATGAGGAAGGTGAAACGGCGGGTGACGGGAGCGGCGCTGTTGATGTTCTGACGAGACAGTTTGGCGCCGATTAAGCAATGTAACCTCAAAGTTGTCCGGTAATTTGCGATGTCGATTGAAGTTCTGAGCCTCGTTGCACAGTAATAATTATCATCACAAACGAAAGCTCTTGATTTTGCACACAAGCAGCTGCAGACAAAGACGCCCAACGGGCACAAAATGCAGAAATAGGAGCACTTTTGATAGAGCGGGCACAGAACAGGTGTTTGCAGAGACTCGACACCAGAGAGGGTTTTGTTATTGGATGGATCTGAGAGAGAGAGAGAGAGAGAGAGAGAGAGAGAGAGAGAGAGAGAGAGAGAGAGAGAGAGACAGCCGCACGAAGTAAAGCAACGGCAGCGACGCAATCAGCGCCGAAGAAAGGAGAGGCTCATTACGAGGAAAGGCGACGGATCAGCTCTCCCTCCCTCTCTCTCTCTCTCTCTCTCTCTCTCTCTCTCTCTCTCTCTCTTTCTTTTTTCCCTCGTCAATCTACAGGAGCTATATGTACATAGATAGTGCTGAAATTCCGAACGTGAGTCTACTTTCTAGTACAGTTTCAGTGACTCTGAGATGTGTGTAAGTGATAAATGCGAAGAACAAAATGTTGTTCTTTCGACATGACAAAAGATTCTTGGATTAACCTTTAGACGGCCGGGATTTGGAAGAGCATATCGCCCTCAGAAAACTGGTATTTAAGGTACCTCATATCAATGATTAATCATACACAAAGTGTAGATCATGAGGTGCTCCAATACATTGATTCTCCGGCAGGGAACGGAACTGCTGATGTTAAAAATTTCAAATTTTTAAAAAATGTATTTTTAATAGTAGAAAACGCTTCTTTCTTCATGAGAACATTATTTAAGTTGAATTTGTAGATTTAATTAAATATTTAAAGAATTTTGAAGGGTTGATAGTCAAATTTTAAGGGTTGTTTTAAACTATAGTGCAGATACACTTTACCGAAAAATTTTTCGACGTTGAATCCAAATCTAATAACGAAATAACAATAAATTAAAAAACAACCCCTGGAATAATTAAAAATAAAAAAATACCCCATCAAATATGGTATTCAAGTTTAATTATTTTGTAGTGTAAGTATACATTTTCGGGGTACTTTTTGACGCTGAATTTGAATTTTATGTCAAAATTATGATAAAACCTAAAACAACCCTTATAATGCGATAAAAAACAACCTACTTAGATACAGAATCGAATTTTCATTGATTTTGGAGTGCAAATGCACATTTCCGGGGTATTTTTTGGCGCTGAATCCAAACTTTTCATCTAAACCACAATAAATCCTAAAACAATCCTTATAATGGGGTAAACATAAAAAACTACCCCTTTATCTCGCGTGAATGATTTTGAAACACCCTCCTCTTTTGAATACGGGCTTGGGACCGACTGTGGCAGAATTTTGTTTGTTTTTTTTTTGTTTTTCTATTTTTTGTTCGTTTTTGTTTATTTTTTTGTTTGTTTTTTATTTTTTATTTTTATCGTTTATTATAATTTTTTTTGTTTTGTTTTTTCTTTTATATTTCCTTTTACTTTTTGGTTGATTATTTAACGATTCTTCGGTGTGGTAGATTTCAAAACAAGGTTCGATACATAGAGGCAACATGTTCACACTCATATGTAGATCGGGTCTTTTTATTGAGCATACTGCACAAAACACATTGACGTGATAATTGTTTATTACTCTTTCCAGATTTAATATTATGAAGAAAATGACGAACCTTTAGTCGAATACCAGGTGTAAGAGGAGTTGGAACTTTTTCAAAATCTAGTTGTAAAATTTCTTTCACTACGCATAATCGAAAATCGGTAAATGAAATCTTAGTGGAAGTAAGCATCTCGAATAACTTATTGGCATTTGTCAACATCAAATCAAGAAGATGAAAAAATAGTTGTCTGTACCATTTCATACATTTTCAAATCGTCTCTGTCATGGATACCTGTCTGTCGATATCATCGACTTTGCCCATATTCTTGTTATAATCATGAATACAACTTGATTTTAAACTCTCTTTATTAGTTTTGTAATTCGTTTTACCAGTCGCACAGTACTCAAATTCGTGGATACTTGTCAGTACATAAGCCTCTTTTTTATCCATCCATTCGATAACCATCGTAGAATCTATATGAGCAACTTCTGCTTTACCACGATTCAGCTTCGAGCCAAGAGTAGGTATTCCTTTTCGATTTTTTTTACAGTTCCACAAAGACCAGTATCTTTATTATGGAGATATTCTGCAAGTTGTGGTGAAGTGTACCAATTATCAGTAAATAATTGACGCCCTTCGTTACAATAAGGTAGCATAAAATGTGCAACAATGTCACCAGAAACGCCTAAATCAAATTCATCGTAATCGGTGTCTGCACCAGTATATACTATAAAATCTAAGAATCAAAAAAATGTTTGAAGCATTCTAATGGTATCATTTTATTCATTGACACGTCAGAACGAACTCTAGCTTCGCCAGAAAAATCTTCTATCGATGGATAAAAATATGGATCAAAGTATACGTCCAGTGCTTCAGAGTTATCATCGTTCATAGTGTCAACCTACTCAACATCACTTCTAATACCTTTATATCTAACATTTTCTTCAGGCTCCGATTCTCCACTACTCCAAACATTATTTTCTGTATTCATCGTATTATGTAGTTAGCATATACAGTAAGGCATAAAATAAAGAAAAATGTTGTACTTATAGTAAAAATCATATAAATTCTGAAGCATTGTACTCAATTTTATAGTTCTTGATTCTGATTTGCTATGAAAATTCTTGATAAAAATTATTCACATGAAAATAAATTTATTCGTAATTAAAGCTACATCCAAATGGAGCAACTTATTTTTCCGAAAAGATCTAATGTGAAAGCATTAGACGAGTATAAGAGACGGGGAAGGGGGGGAGGTAAAAAGGTAATTTGGGTAAATTGTTAAATTTTTATCAAAATCAATCCCATGAAAGGAATCACATTCATAATTATATACACTTGCAAACAAAGCACTGCATTTTTTTAAAAAGACCAACATAAATACTCGTATAAGGTATATAGAATGGGCAAATAAGGGTGGAAAAGGGTGGGGAGTGATAAATTCATATCAAATTTTATTGCATAGTAATAGCAAAAAGCTTTTCTACAAATGTATTCTCCTGTAATTATAGTCTGAAGGGAACAACAAAATAATGACCTCTTGCAGAAAATACAGATTAAATGGATTTGGGGTAGGTAAAAAGGGGTGTGAAGGGGTAAATTTATCTTGAATGACTTTAATGAGTGAAAATAATAATAAATTAATATATACCTCAGTCTAAAAATAAACATTGAACAAGTTTTTATCATGCGTCAACATATTGATTTTCTGGCACTCTAAAGGAGACAGGCAGCTTTCATTATCACTACTTTTTCTACCGCTAAAATGATCCCAATTCCAAATTCAAGAATGTCCTCTCCATTTCATGATACCAAAATATTTCATCTCAAATTTAATGCTAAGGTGACTGGTGACGCGTTTCGACCTTCTCCTCCATCTATCTTCTCCCTATCTTCCTCTTATAACGTCGGAAAAAGAGCTCAATTTCTGTAACTATATTGTTGGTCTACACCCACTTTATACTCTGTGCATTCCAAAATCAAGAGTTTCAAACCTTTGTGAACAAAAGTCCATATTTCTGACGAGAAAAGATTGTTTGTATTCGAGTGATTGAGTAGCGAACATGAGAAAATGCGCCGCGTCGGGCCGTACCGCGCCGCGCTGACTCCACGCGCTCCAGCTCAAGTCTTCTGCTTACAAGAGTGCCGAAATCGGAATATATTTAACATTCATACAAGTCTCTATCTGTTAGATAAACTACTATCTAGCGTAGATCATGTACTCATTTGGGTTATGGACTGAGATAAGGACATTATTTCATTTACTATGTTTCAACATAACTACTTTTTCAGTTCGTTTTGATCCAGGAAAAATTTCATATTCCTCAGCAGATGAAATTTTTTTGATCATCAGTCTGTCATCGGAAGTTGGTATGAATGCATGAAATTGCAGAGTACCTTGTATAGCAAAACACTTATCAAATCTTTCTTTCAATTTCAATTTAGCTTGCTCATAATCTTTTTTTTTACTATAAAATACCATGGTTTCTTTACAGTAATTTCTTGCCCATTCAAATAAACCTTCTACGGCTAAAATATGATTATTTGCAGAGCGTTGTAAACTTGCTCGTTTAGCACCTCGTTTCACATTAGCTCCAATTCCATCGCATGCTCCTTTCCCGTGTGCGGTCGCACAAAAATGCCATTCCGCGGGAATGCCAAAATCTTTCTTATGATTAATAAGATTAGAGAAACTTTTCTGATTTTTCAAGTGTTGACCCGCTCCATCGGTACTATAATAAATTTTATTTGGTTTGTATTCTTTTTTCAGATAATTTATGATTATTTCTTGGTATACATGAACTGCAATAGTGTCATGAGATAAATTATCCGACATAATAGCCAAACTTTTGTGTTGAAGTTCAGTATTCCTCTGAAAGTAGATAACTACTGTGAAAATTGTTGCCTGATTATTATTCCAGTGGAAAGATTGAGCTGAATTCTGTACAACAAAAGCATAATTTTCAGCAAAATCAAAACAAACTAAGAATTTTCCTTACAAAAAATTTTTTCAAATCATGAATGAATACAGACTGTTTTCTGGCAAAAAGTTGTGAGTTTTCAATTTCATTAATTTTTCACCCAGCAAGTTCAGATATCTGAAATTGAAAGAAAGATCTGATAAGTGTTTTGCTATACAACGTACTCTGCAATTTCATGCGTTCATACCAACTTTCGATGACAGACTGATGGTCAAAAAAATTCCGTCTGCTGAGGAATATGTTTTTGAGATATGGCCTGTTTTATGTTTTTTTTCTGTAAAAATGTGAAAAATTTGGAAAACTGAATTCACCATCGGAAAGCTGAGAAAAAACTTCATTGATAGCATATCCAACATTATTTACATATGGGTCATATAGAGTCGAAAACAAGCGTCGAAAACAAGCGTCGAAAACGTGAGGTTTTAGCATCCGCGCGCCGGCTCTGGGGAGTTGATGAAAAACGCCCCATATGCATATTGTTTGATAAATGAAAATAGATTATTTTCGGGACAAAAAATATTTATTTAGTTTTTTACGCATAACTTTTTTAGCAGTATGTAAAAGTCGTGCACACACTTGGAATACTCATTTTCGGGGTAGCCTATACCACATATAAAATTTTCAAGAACGTGCTTACAAATTTATTTTTATTTTTTTTTTTCAAGCAAAATCGCCCTAGTTAGTAGAATTGCCCATATACGTTTCATTGGTTTTCTTGCGTCTACTATTCCCTCGAAATAACGAAAACGAGCTCATCAATCGGAACGTAATTGGTGTCAAATGAAAGCTAATAAGATTCCACAAATTTTGAGTAGAAAATCGTTGCTCTACTTGGCTTATGTCACAAGCTATCTCTCTCTGAAGTTTTCAACAGTTTTCAGGTTATGTACTGTATATATGTCAACGCGGCGCGACTCATTCGAAAAGCACGAATTAGCTGCAACTTTTCGATGTACAACAAAAGTCCCGATTTATGATTCATTGGTAGAAATATATGAAATAGTGCACCGCGCGCCCAGTTTCCCGAGCGTAACTGCCGGAATGACGGAGTAGAGGCGTGGTGGAGGAGCAAAATCGTCTGCTAGCCGGCCAGTGAAAGACTGATTTCGCGCGTTTCAAATCACCTGATCGACCTGCAATCTTTATATTTTCGCAACTATCAGTCGTATTTTTATGTTTGACCACTTAATTTGGGGTAGCTCGTCAAGCTCAAGCCGAATTTCTTCACAAACAGTCATTTCGAAGAAATACTAGACGCAAGAAAACCAATGAAACGTATATACTTCGATAAAATTATTTTTTACCAAAATCAACCAAATTTTTTTTACCAAAATTAGTGTAATGTTAATGTTGGATATGATAGCTGGCTATCTCACGAACGCATAAAAAAATTGGCTTCAGAAACAGAGCTTTAGTTTTTGCGTAATAAAGCGATGAAATCCAAATTTGAAAATTATTATTTTGGAAAATGATGGACCAATCACAGGTGGCTTGGGGGTGTATTAAAACAATGATAAAAGACTCCTATCAACGAAATTTCATCAATATTAATGCATGGAAAATGTGTTTTCCCATTGATTCAATTTTTTCGTGTCTAACCACGTGATCGGGGCTTCATGACTATCCCAATCACTGAATCGTAACTCAACAGGGCTCATTTTGTAGGGAATTTCAATACGAACAACTTTATACTCTACACATTTTTTCAAAAAGTCTTTCTAAAAAAAGTTATGCACTGAAATGTGAAAAAAACGTCATTTTTCAATTTTCTCCATTTTCACTACAATTTTTCACAACTTTTGAGGATTTTTCTTAGATCCAGTTTCAATGTGGAGGTGAAAATAAAGCTATTCCAAAAAAACAGACGCCAGGCACGTTTTCAGGTGTTTCCAGCTAAATGCACTAGTGTATATCTAAAAAATACTATATAAAAGTAATACTATCTACTACTATATAAAAGGACAGCCTGTTTTTGTGACCGCTAATCTCAAAAACTACTGAACCGATTTTCATGAAATGTTGATACTTGATTCTTGACCACTCCAGGCATGTTTATGGATATGTGGCGTTTCAATGTTTCGAGTATAAACCGAGAAATAGACAATGCATTTTTTTGTGGTGGGGGTAACTGACCAAGTACCATGGCGCGCCAGTAGATGGCGAGGCGTTGAGTCGCACGTGTATAAGGTATAGCGCGGCACTCTCTCACAAGAGAGTCAGCGTTCTATCGGCTATATAGGAGAGCTTGAAAATGAGCTCAGCCTCTTTCTGGGATCTTTTGAATCCGAGTCCCTTGATGCCAAATGATTTTGGTGACAATGCCGAGACCCAGAAGTAACATTGGGCGGTAGACGATTAGAACCAGACGAACGCAAGCCGTTCGTCAGGATCGAATAATTGAAGCCCCGTTCATAGTACGTAGAAGATATGCTTTTGAATATGATCCATCAGAAAATTACACTAATATAAAAGATATTGTAATTGGATCTATGAATAAAGATGAAGCTCCTGGATTGTGCAAATCGATTGATTTCGATCTACCTACGCCAATTCGTGGTCCACGAAATGTTTGTGATCTCGATAAAGCTTTGAAGAATCCAGATAACATTATGGGATTGCGTAATTGTTTGGAATCTAATATACCTACAGTGGCTAACTAAAGATCTAACTTAATATTAGCTCAAATTCGTATTTTGGGTGCTTTCAATGATCTTTGAATTCCATGCACAAAGTTCATTGGCCATGCGAGAAGTATTAGCCACTCGAATCATTGTACGTCGAATTTTAGAATTTATAGAAATCAGATGTTTACATGCATTTACTGAGACATGAGTGATCAGTCAATGTGACATATCAAAGTTTATATATATTTTTCAGCATTCTGATGTACGCAAGAAGCAGTCTTAGCATCAAGAAGCAGTTTATTCGATGGAGAAAGTGCTTAAACACCGTGGAGAGAAAAACTATCCGGATCAGTGTGTGTAGTGTATAAGGATAAAAAGTAATTATAATGCTATCGGAGTAACTTGGACCTGAGGGAGCGTTGGGAACCAAATCTTTGTCCGTATGATCACTGATGTGTCACAGGACATACGTACAAAGTTTGGTCAAAATTGGTGACCCGAAGGTCTGATACTCTCCTTGTTAATTTTTGATAGTAGAAAGCTGAAAAAGTTAACAAACTCTTTTAATCAGCAGTTCTTCAGAATGGATAAAATCATCGTTCTGATCGTTTCGAAAACTTCTATTCCAGACTTTTTTAACAAAGTTGAAGAGAAAAGTTCTTAGAAATGTTCGATTGAATTATCCTCTACCATTCAATATTCTTTCATTCTTCCGTACTTTGATATTGAAACGTTGAGAAAAATCTCCATATGGTAGTAGCGTACTGGTGTCATCTTCTTTTCCCCGTTCTTCTTGTATCCATGTGTGACGTGGAGTTGTCTCGGTTTGATCAGATTGATAGTCTTGTGCAAATGATTCATAAGGTCCAATGGTCTCGGTTTCTCCAAATCCATTATTTAGTGAACTTGTCTTCCAATGAGTCTCAGAATTAATTGATATTTTATTCTTTACAACGGAATCAACTATTGGAATTTGCTTCGACACTCTGTTTCTCGCATCTTGCGTAGAATTAGAGAATTCCTTTCCAGCGATTTGAAGTCTAACTCTTTCTAATCCCTTTTCATATTTCGATTTTCGATCTCTGCTATTATTGAGAAATTTAGCTTGTGTCGCAACTATATCTTGTCCCCTTGACATATCATTTATTGAATCATATGAATTACTGGTGACCCTCATGTCCAATTGATCATTCCTGTAATAAAAAATTCATAATATCGGTTAGCAGTGATGTGAACCAGTAATCCGAATAAGTTCGCGTAATCATCAAAACAATTAAATTTTCCGATAGATAAAGGAAAACGTTCGAGTGATATCACGAGAGACCAAAATTCTTCTACCACCTTACGTTTTCAATGGTTTGGAATAGTCCTCTAAGCCTGATAGATCAGTATTTATCGTGAACATACTTGAAGATGTAACAAGGATATCAATTTTAAAATACTACTTTTGGTAACGATATGTAGTCGCTCAATAGTTGGCTGGGGAGACGTGGGTAAAGTAAAGATTTGCCACTTAGACAATCGAATCAATGACCATTGCGGATCCGGTGATACTGCGAGAGAAACAAATTCATGCTCCAGGGATGTGAAGAACAGTCGTCTTCCCGGTGGCGCATACGGCAGCGCGGATGATCAGAGATCAAGGAGATGCTGGTTCGAATCTAGCCCGGAAAGCGTTAAGTTTTTCAAAACTAACCAATGAAAACTCGACGCGTGTTTGATCACGCGATGAACAGTGAGGTGAGTGGGTGCAGCGAGCACGCGGATTCGCCCCAACATCCAGATAGACTCAATCTGGGCTGTTAGTCTTGTAGATTGTTCATCTACAATGGATCCACTTCACATTATAGCTTGATTTGAACTCGTGTTTACGATGCCAGAATATACCTGAGAAAATAACTCATTAGGCCACTTCAATGAAGTTTTTCCTCAGCTTTCCGACGGTTTCACTAGTTTTCCGGAAATTTTCCATTTTCACCCCGAAAAACACCCAAAACATCTCATATCTCAAAAAGTATATCTTTAGTATTTTTTTTCATGATCTCAATTGAAAGCTGACAATTTCTTACGCAGGAAAAGGTCTTTTCCGAAGAGTGTTCGATCGATTTTCTCTGAGAAGTAGAACGTCGAAGAGACGTAGTGCGGCCCGCGCGAGCCCGAAATCATGCTTTTTTCAACTCTCCCCAACGATACCTACATGAGAAAATCTCTGTGGAATGGAACATCGAAAAATTTGATTTGGCTCAAAATTTTTTTACGTTCTAGGGCATCATATGCCCATATTCCCAAAATTTTTTCAGATTTTTTAAATCATTCTAACTCTAATTAATAGACAGACTAAGTTGCTCATTTTACTGTTTTTGCAATTACAGAGGCATTTTCAACCTCTATTTACACCCTGAAAGTGATCTCTGAGACGGAAAATCAACCAGACAATCTTGTCTGCCAATCATCTAAATTTAATAGGAAAATTATCTCTAAGGTCATTGGAGCTCTTAAAGTACTACACATTATCAAAGAGAGCCTCCATTTTTGTACTCTGGGAATTTGCTTTCAAGAGCTCGACCTCATGGGTACTAAAAGTTGCCTTATTTCATGTCACATATAGCTCATATGGTGAAGAAATGGGCCTGGATTCCGGAAGCTCTCAAAAAAATAGTATATCACCTTGAATAGGCATGAAAATAGACTTGAATGACCATTCAGGGGACCCTTGCACCGCCTAATCTTCCAAATTTCCCAAACACTTATCTGTGATATTATTACAACTATTCATTGTAAAAACTCACATCCTACCATGCTAATATATATCCTGAGTTATAAATATAATTTATATGGATCAAGAATCACTACTTATACTTGACGCCACCTAACTTTCAGTAGTTATATGAATTGATGATCAATATATTATCTCTATTGTTCTGAAATTTACAGGAAACTATTAGTAAAATATATGTGTCAAGAATTGCATTCATTTGATAAGAAAAATTGATTGAAGAGAGAGAGAGAGAGAGAGAGAGAGAGAGAGAGATTTGATGTGTTTGTTAATGTACATTATGTTGTACAATGATTGATACATTGGATAAAAGGATACATTAGGAAAAAACAGAAATATAAGATTGACTAAAAGTAGGCGAAATGGTTGGGGTGAGTAGATGTTAGTGTGAACGGGTGCAGTGAGAATGTGTGAAGAACAATATATGAATGAAGTGGAATGGAATGTTTTAAGTATTAAGAGTGATGCCTTTACGATCAGAAATATATTTGAAGATGTGGTGCTTGAACATGTTAAATGAGTTGATATGCTATGAATCTGACTGGGGAGATTGTTCCAAATGTAGGTCAAGCTAATTTAGAATGAGTCCCTAATCCGAACGAAGGGATGACAAGGGGCCTTTGACATTCGAGAGAGGGAGAGAGAGAGAGAGAGAGAGAGAGAGAGACCAGCCTTGTTATTACTCGCAGGAAAAGCCGTCGGAGTCGGCGCTCTGAATCCGGATACGGCGGCGGTCGGTGTCCGGGCCTCGCTGTAGCCGAATCTGCGGTCACGCAGGTCGAGGTGCCGGGGCACTAAGGGCACAAACCCACAGAACACGTGGCACGAAGGGGCACAAGGGCACAAAGGGTCGCACGGGAGGAATCGGATTGCTGTGCTATAGTTCGCGCTGTAGCTCTCTCTCTCTCTCTCTCTCTCTCTCTCTCTCTCTCTCTCTCTCTCTCTCTCTCTCTCTCTCTCTCTCTCTCTCTCTCTCTCTCTCTCTCTCTCTCTCTGTCTCTCTCTCTCTCTCTCTCTCTCTCTCTCTCTCTCTCTCTCTCTCTCTCTCTCTCTCTCTCTCTCTCTCTCTCTCTCTCTCTCTCTCTCTCTCTCTCTCTCTCTCTCTCTCTCTTACTTCAACTCATCGGCGCTATAGAAACAATCATTGTTGCTGGGAACAGGGACACCTCACGGTACAAAGTACCCGTGAAACCCCCCCTTCGCCCAGGCGTGCTCTATGCTCAAAGAAAGTGCCGATAAATTGGGTTCCCTTAAAAAGGCCATTATCATCAGTTTCATTGAACTTCAAAAAAAATTAGAAATAGTCAATATATGTGAAAAAATAATTTTGCGATTTATGCTTGTATCTTCCCAAGTTCCTCGGTAAATTTTATATGCGCACGCAGTGCTTCTCCCGAGTCGCACATTTCATTTGTTACATATTCGTTCGCTGTATATTCCCCCATGAGCCTTCGCATTATTCGTTGTTTTTTTTTCGCGCTCTGCCCCTGTTTTCTTTAACTCGAGCCTTTGGAGCACTTCCTCAAAGCCATTGTGACTCAACTTTGTAATCCAAACTGTCAGATCGAAATATTTGTTGTCCAAATCCATATTACTTTTCATCTTGCTTTCAATTTTACGCACGAGTGGTTATTCGGCGATCCAAACACTCGGTTTCACACTAAAGTTTTGGCTCAATCCATTGAGTCCCATTGACAGTAGCTTTACTATGTACCCTGAAGTGTCATAGGCTATTAACCCATTAAGTCCCAAATTGCAGAAATTTTATTGGTACTTTCGAGCTCAAATATTCTGATGAATAAGGCGGAAGGTTTATTGCAAAATAGTCATTCCTACTATTTTAGGGTATGCTCTACACGATACAATGGTTAGAAAATCTGAAAAAATTGATTTTCAACAACGATGTTCTTAATTCTTAGTCATCTACAGTCCCGAAAATGGACCTTCAACTGACTTTTCCCACTCCCCAGTTACAATTGTAAGAAATATAAACAGCAGTTGCTAGAGACATCAACAATGGTTTCTACGGGAAATATCTCTTTGATTCTCATAGATTCCCATAAATATACGAGCCTCTGTACAAGCATTTATCATTTATATGGGAACTCGTCAAAAACACGCTAACAACGGTTGCTAGAGAAATAAATAATAGATATTGCTGAACACCGGACTCAGTACATATCTTCCGGAGACCAACCTGCATGCAAGATTTCAGAACGATCGGACCATTTTTTCGAGAGTTATTTATGCGATAAGCATGCCAAAACAAAAAGTAGTCAAACACGTACGTACGTACGTACATACGTACAGACATTTTTGGATTTCCATGTTTTTTGACCCGTACATCACGTAAATCGAGGTCCTGAAGTCCGATTCGATTGGTCGATTTTCACCCCATTACAAAGCTTCCTCTTTGAGAAAGCAAAAACCAAGAAATGATGGAATGGTGCAATTCCGCCTCAGAGAATAATTAAAAGGGCTTCCTGACAATAAAATTCGCGAAAGAAATTTGATGTTCTCAAGTATTATAGGGAAATCGTGGAAAAAACCACGAGATAATGGTATTATGCAAATTTGAGTCTGACCAATTCATAGATCATTGAAGGGGAATAATATATTTGAATTTTTATGTTCATTCGAAATTATCGAGAAAACCCATAGATTGATGTCACAATGCATATTTCATATTTATATTTTTCAGAGAGAATTAATGTTTTTTGGCTATATTCTTGCCCTAAATTTTCGAAAAAATGATGCGTGAGCATAAAAAATCATGGATTATTCTAAATTATATGAAATCTTTGTTTTTCGCATAAAATCTCTTTGAGATAGCATACTGGATTAAATTTTTCGATGAAATATTCGAGTTTCGTTGTGATTATAATTTTTTGAAAAGAGGTTGAGCCACCCAATGTTTGCCATTCTACTTTAATTGAGAATGTTGCATGACTCTATTCTTTGTTTTTGTTCCTGAGATGCGTCAAGGTATACCGCAGAACAATAATCAAGATGAGGGAACAGCAGAGCCATTGATAAGCGTTTACGTAGGATCTCAGTCGTGTATTCACGGGAAAATCGCGAACTATTCATGGTTCGGTTAAACTTCTTTGAGATTGCATCGGTGTTTTGACGCCATAACAGTTTTGTCAGGCATCACACCGAGAACCTTAGCCGTGCCCGAGAATGGCATGCGGGCCCCGCCGAGCCCAATGCCAGATGCACAGAGTGCTTCTTTGTACAGAAGATTGATGTGATGTCCGGACCCAAAAGCTATGACTCGAGTTCTTCAGGCATCGAGCACCAGCGAAGCAGCGCCAGCCTCACTGGCACGTAATTTCGTTCGCGGTGCGGTCTCTCTCTCTCTCTCTCTTACCTTTATCGGCAGCGCTGGCTCTCTGACTGGGCTCTAAAACATAACTTAACAATTGCTTACATTGCTCATTGCTTGCAGCACGCTGAGAGAGTCTATAAAAATAATGTATTTTTAGTTTGTGTTATGAAGTGTAAGATTCAAAGCTTCCTTGATGGCTATGCTCTCTGCTGTGAAAATTGAGTTGTTGCTTTCTCAAAGAGAAAGCTTTGTAATGGGGCAAAAATCGACCCACCGAATCAGACCTCGGGACCTCGATTTTCGTGATCTACGGGTCGAAAAACATGGAAATCCAAAAGTGTTTGTATGTGTGTGTGTGTGTGTGTGTGTGTATGTGCGTCTCGTTTTTTTTTCGTCCACGATAACTCTCGAAGGAATGGTCCGATCGTCTTGAAATTTCGCACACCGGTTAGTTGTGACAAGATCTAGTCCGAGTTAAATTTTCATCCATTGGTTATTTCCCTAGCAACCGTTCCTAACGTGTTTTCTCACAAATCATTATGAATGCTCATTGGGGCAAGCTGGAAAATCAGTTTTAAGTCACACTCGATGGCCAAGGACACTGAATTGTTGTATTTGCTCCATAGCAACGGTTGGTTACCTCCCTAGCAACAGTTACGAAGGTTGGAAATCATTAATTTATGACCCATTTCCATCATTTTCGACGGCAAAGGACACAAAATCTCCCCAATTAGCTCCTTAGCAACCGTTGTTTACCGCCCTAGCAACCGTTGCTAAGGGAAAGAAAAATTCATGTAAGTTTCGTTTCCAGTATTTTCAACGTGCTATAGAGAAAATTGGGAAAATTTGGTGTCTTTTGCCGTCGAAAATGATCAAAATGAGTCTTCGAGTTTGCTAAATACGGACTTAAGGGCAGGACGGATCGATTTTAACCACCATTAAACCGTATGACAGTCACAAGATGAATTGATCGGAAATTAAGCAGGTCCGAATGTCTCGCATCGTGTAGAACCTAGAACCGTTTGCTTTGTTGCATTTGATCAAATAATAAGAGAGCCCGGGCAGACATCAACAGTCGCGACAAAGTTTGGTCAATTGAAAAAGAACGACACTTTACACAGTCACAAAGATAAGAATTGAACTGATTAAATAATATTTTCGTAATTTTTGAAAAATAAATGATAGTATCTACGCTAGTGGAATGGTGAAAATACTGGTTTGGGATGCGTTTGTGGGTGATGTTAAAGCCTCTTTGAGAAAGCATACTGCTAAGGCACTTGGCAGCGGTTTTTTATTTAAGCTGATCGAGAAAGAGCTGTGAAGCTGCTCGCATATATAGGCTGACCCCACTGAATTGCTATTCTTCATTTCGCTGCCATCAGTATAAATTGCTATTGTGTTTTTGTGATAAGTAATTTTCTTTATTTCTTCATTTGGGTATTCTTCAAAGTCAGGATCGCGGGCAAAAGTCTGGTTGAATGGAATAGTAGTGACTATGGTGTTGTAACTGTAGTTATAGATATTGTAACTTGCAGAGCTCTTGAGACATGGTATAATTTTATCGAGAGTAAGAATGCAATTTTCGTGTAGTCTGTCTTTTGCTCTTCTTAATCATTTTGTTCTTTAGGAAAATTTTTATCGTATTGTCTATCAATAGACTTTCGTTAGTGAGAATTTCAGTCAAGTACGTATTGCAAAGATACTTGACTGTTTCTGAAATGAGGGGAAGTTTCGATTCGTCTAACATGATATTTGTTGGTGTTGTCTTCCGATATCCAAGTGCGATGGTAATGGCAGCAAATTGGATTTGTTCCAGTCTATTACTCATTTTCTGTATTTTTGGAAAATAGATGTAAATGCCATATTCTAAGATCGATCGTATATAACTTTTATAGAGTGTTAGTGCGGTAGATGAGTCTGCTCCCCATGAAATACCTTGTATATCTCTTATTATATTCAAGGCTTTATTACATCTATTTTGTACATAGTGAACGTGATACTTGAAAGAGAGTTTATTATCGAATATTACACCCAAAAATCTAGCTTGTTCCCTTGATTTTATAATGCATTTATCAACTATAATCTCACTTCCGCCAGATAGTATTTTCTTATTATTAAAGTGTACATAGATTGTTTTGTGTGGTGCTAAATCTAAGCACAAACTTGATAAATTGTTTCTGACTAGTTCCATTGATTTAACGAGTAATTTCATTTCTTCACGGCGGTTTCAATGACGTATCAACCACGCAGGACAAAAATTTTTTAGAACGTACTTGGGATATTTTTCTCGGCTGCTAGAAGTCGAATCGCAAAACCGATACGTACGTTTGTGAACATTGTATTGTGGAACTCTCGTCAAAGTTTTCAGCCCAAACCACTGAGAATAAGTCTTAATTATTCACCTCCTCCTGCATCACGTTTCCACCTTTATTCTGCAACGCCATAAAAACATCCATTTGATTCAGACTGAGCATTCGGCATATATGCGATGTATAGTGGGAGGATGTGTGTGTGTGTGTGTGTGTGTGTGTGTGTGTGTAGGCTACCCCCTTACAAACTGTTCTGAGTATCTTCACTGTTATTTTTATATATATATATATATGTATATATATATAATCACCGCCGTATTTATTAATAATTAATTAATACGTAATGGCCGCAGGGCCTGGAGCATGATAACGATAAAGGAGTGGCGCGCACGAAGTGGTGAGGCTCGTGTGCGCGGAAGTAGGATCTTGAGCGGGAATAGCGTGGCAAAGTAAAAGTCAGTTGATTCTGACAAACACAAATATTTATTAGATCCACAAGGGACGTATTTACACAAGTAAGGCAACGAGCCTTACGTCGCGTCTCGCGGGCCGGAGCGAGAGAGAGCGTGAACGCGTGTTGGCCGGCAGAGAGAGAGATGGCGATCGAAGGTGGCACTTACTCGGCGATGCGGTTCGAATCGGCTCCGGCTTGGATCGGCGCTCGTTCTTGGCCTCGGGCGCACGGGTGGCAAGCTAGGTGACGTGGGGGATGTCGGCTGTCGTTCTCTAGGGCCGCGATAACACCTAAGGGTGGTCTCGTGATTCGAGGGCACGTGCTATCGCGCGCGAGGGCCGGCAATAAACTGATAAGCTTCCGCCGCGCGCTGGGCCGGCCGAGCTTACTTCGGCCGTCTTCGGCTGCCGTCACGCGGCGCGATGCTCGAATTTTGTTCGCGACGCGGTCTCTCTCTCTCTCTCTCTCTCTCTCTTACCATTGTCGGCAGCGCTGGCTCTCTCGCTGGACGCTGAAACATGACTTGATCAATGTAAACATTGGCATATAATACGTTATTATGAGGAGAGATCTCACAGGGCCTGATATAACAAATAGTTATAATTAACAGCCCGTGACAATATATATACATACATAGTGCATGGTTGCGTTTAAATTGGTAGTTCACGTTTTTTTTTGTTTCTGATTTTTGTAGTACGACATTGCCTGGTTCCTGTTGTGTCACGAATTCTGTTTCGACTTCAACCTGGGAGCCAGGTACATCATTCTTTCGTATCTGATTCTCTGTGTTTTTACAATGCTTAGCCAAGTGGCCTTCTTCCTTGCAAACGAAGCAGCTTAATTTATCCGTGGAGAGGTATAGCCAGAATGTTACATCTTCATGATCGACTTTTATATATGGTGGAAGTTTACCGACCTCTTCTTGATCTATATAGAATTGCCTTCTAAAACTCAGTAGATGGATGTATCCTATGACATGCAAGCCAGATTTGATCTTGGTAATCGGTGATTTTGGAAAGAATCTATATCCGCTGAGCTTATCGATAGTATGTTTTCCTAGTATTACTAGTTGCACATTAAAAATAGTAATTCTCTTTGTTCTGGATATAAGCGGTCTGATTTCTAGTGAGTGTTCATTGATGTTAATAAATTTCTGTGTATCGAAAAGTTGCTCTGCTATCTCTTGTGTTCTAAAATAAACACAAATACCGCGTCCATGGGATATTCTCGAGATGTAAATCATATTAGCAGGATCTGTTTTACTCCCTATTGCTAGCGCATAATCTCTGATCGTTAATCTTTCGACTGCATCTATAAGTACTGCTTGATTTCTTGTGATACTTTGTGTAGCTTCAGCATACGATGCACTCTGGTTTAAACTATTACTTTGGTTTTTCATTTGGCTTCCTTGACTTGTTTCCATATTCTGTGTGTAACTAGGATTATGGTGGCCCCTATCGCTAGAAGCCGCCATAGTGGGTGTTATTCGTGAGTGAAAAACTTACGAATAAGATAGAGTGAGCTGTATCTATTCTTATTAGTGATAAGAATTCTACTCGTGATGTATAATTCACATTACGAAGGTAACGATCGCGATATACCCAAATATTCGAACGAGCGCTGTGTGTACAAACACGTCAACACTGTACGAGTGCTTGAACGAGACTGCAGGTAAATAAATTAAGCTCACATTTTTCTGTAGACTATTCTGTTTATAATTTTGAAGAATTTTGAAATTTGAGTGTTATGTGGCGTGATCCTTTAGACGCTGGGTTCAGATTTCGACTGCGATATTAACCGTAGGCGTTTCACTCGGTAAGGTTTTGTTACGTATCGAATCAGGTTATCAATAACTCAGTACACAGGAGTTGGGTTATATGTGTCTTTATTTCCTATCCATATGACTGAGAGAGTTCGGGTAATTATTCCAATACTAATTGGATTGCATTTTTCAACAAAATCAAGTAGGTGTCTAAAGGAGCATGTGTCAGGTTTCTCAATGATCGAGTCGATAGTCAATGGTAGTTTATAGCCTAGAGATGACAATTTGGCAATAAGATTGGTTCTATAAGATTCGTAGAGTTTGCATTGATGTGAAACATGGTTTAGGTCCTCGGGATAGGAATTATATTTGCGATCAGAGCTGTCGGTTATTCTGACACGAGCTAATAAATTCGCCAAGCTATAGTGATCCGCTCTGCATCTTTTAATCGAAGCGATGAACTGTCTAGGAGACTATGAGAGCCAATGAGAATCAATGAGAATCAATAAGAATCGATGAGATATTTTCCATAGCAATTACTGTTGATATCTTTGGTAACCATTTGTTTGAATCCCTAGCCACCGTTGCTTCGGAAGCTGAAAAATCAGTTTTAGTCACACTAGATGGCCAAGGACATTGAATTGTTATATTTGCTCCATAGCAATAGTTGTTTATCTCCCCAGCAACTGTTAAGAAGGTTGGAAATGATCGATTTATGACCCATTCTCTTTATTTTCGACGGCAAAGGACACAAAATCTCCCCAATTAAATTCTCAGCAACCGTTGTCACACCAGGTCAGAATGGTGGAACAGTGAAAATATAGGTTTGCGACGCGTTTATGGGAGATCTTGAAGCCCCGTTAAGAAAGCATACTGCTAAGGCACTTGGCAGCGGTTTTTAAAGCTATATCGACGTAAGAAATGTTAGCTTCTGATCTAGACTGTAAAAGAAAAACTGAAAGATAGATTTCTGAAATATAACCTGTTTCATGTTTCTTTTTCTGTGTGAACACGATAAATTTGGAAAACCAAATTCACCATCGTAAAGCCGAGGAAAAAAGTACAATGATATCATATCTTACATTAGTTACATATAAGTCTAATAGAGTCGAAAATGTGCGTCGAAACACGAGGTTTTAGCTTCCGCGCGCTGGCTCTGGAGAGTTGACGTGAAACGCCCTATATACATTCTTGTGCCTTGGAAGTGCACAACCCTTACCCACGGGATGAGAAGAGGATTTATCAAACTGGGATCCTACATCAGAGACCATACAGTGGAAACATAAAGTACTCCCCAAATGAATGGGCTCATTTATGATGCACCAGTCTAGTGAGGAAGAACGAACTTTCCCACTACCAAAAAATAGTAGATAACATCACGAATTTACCGCTCAGAACCACGATTGGGGAAAGAGAGTCATCACTAGAATTATTCCTAGTGGTAATAGGAATAATTGTTGAAGTAGGGCCGTTTCATCTAACTCTGAGACTGAATGCTACTGATGCTCTTCTCAAAGTCAAAAACCTTGTCGAAAACAGGAACATCAGGAAACTGATCGTACTCCCGAGGTGGATGGTAAAATAAATTAGTAAAAATCGGAGATCCGCGCTGTCTTCAATAAGTTGTTTCGAACTAGTCTGACGAACGATGGAAACTTAGACCAGGGCAGAGTTATCATACCTAGTAGAGGTATTGTAACTCTGCCATAATGTGAAGCATTGATTCACCTATAGTTCCAAAAATCACAATAGTACGAGTTCAAGTGTATTCAGGTAGTGAAATAGTATGAGGAAAATTATCTTCCTGGACTGTCTAGCCTTCATAACCGTCCATGGAAATCTAAGCTACTCAATTCATTGGTGCAAAATAAGTCAGGGCTCTGGATGCTGTTTCTGGGCTCAGAGTCCAGAATACAAGGACATGAAATATGCTACTGGTCTGTCTCACGGTTGCTGAGCAACGGAGTATCACACTTTGGAGGGAGCACTAATTCCCGCTTGATGATTGAGTAGAGAGGCTGTGAGGGGAACGCCAGGGTACTTCTCATAAATCAATAACAATAATATACAATAATGATAGTAATGATAATCATTCTTCCCGTTCGGACAGTAAAACACTGCGACAATTATTCAAAAACTCGTCGATAATGCAAGGGATGGTACATTCATTCTTGACCAAATTGAAGAAGGACGGTTCGACCGTTCAATGAACCATTTTACAGAGATAGTTGTATTTGGTAACTCCTGACCTGATGTGCAAGGCTGGATTGATATTTTTCTTCTGAACTCCATTACAACACTGGGTTTGTTCGCAAATGAAATCCTTGATGAGGGCACAATCCATTACTATCCATGCTGATTTTGATGATATAGCCACGCAACCTCTGGAATTAGAATCGGTGTTATTAGTCGAGTGGAAAATCTCTATCCAATGAACAACTATTTTATATAAAGGGTGAAGTATTTGTAGTGATTTCTATCCACGAATTGTTCTCACATCCAGTTCTGTAACTTTTATTCCAAATCCACATTAAAGCACAGTTGTTATTGACTGGTCTTGTCCCACCCAATTTTTAAAGTTTAAGAAATGACAAAATCCAGTTGGAGACGCTCACGTTCAGACAATGCGCATAATTCCACAGCTACCTGAATCATGTGCTGTCCAATAATTCGATGCACAAGGATGAGTGTGTGTATGTGGGCTAAAGTTGTGTTGAACGATCTCTGCGAATGCGACGGTGGTTCTTACAAAAATGCACATGGGGCGAGATGTGCGAGCTATGCAGCTGCAAATTAATTTAATAAGGATACAACCATAAGTCAACTTCTTATCAACCCATCTTATGCTCTGAGCAGTCAGTGCTCGGGTGATCGAGCAAGTATCAACAAACGAATGTGTGGCCAAGAATTTTATTCAAAATAGAATGATCTGACTACTGTTTAACTATTGCATATTCTCTACATTGAATGTGCTTTCTACATTACTGAAATCTCAAGGTACTACAGTCAATATCCACTATGAATTTCATCAAACGTCGCTCACTGTAATACAGTCAATATCCACTTCAACTTATAGTGAAAATCAATGACTGTAGTTACAGTTAGAGGTTAAGTGTATAGTTAGAATGAATCTTAAGTTGTAACGTTCACGTTTATCCGATTTATCTGCGTTTTTCGTGAACGCACTGACCCGGTCGCCAGATGCTTGGAGCACATCAAATTTCTTCAAAATACGGTACACTGCTTCAATCTCCCACATCCATTGATCGATTTGCAACAGTGTACCAATTCGCATTGCTCGGAGCGTCGCCCCGTTCACGACCTTTTGTACTGAAATAATGAGTCAAAATACAGCATCTCAACAGTGTGCACATCCAGATCAGTTACATCTCCGTACAATGTTCCAGTTTTTGCAAAGTGGATGATTCTTATCGATCGAGGATTGCGAATAACATGAATCTTCATGGTTTTCACCGCTATGACTCCCGTTCGCAACCCTGCACCAAATTCGCTCGCACACAAAGAAATCACGTGAACCGATCGGACAAATAAACTTGTGAACGTGTGCACACCTTTATCTCTCCTCAACAAAACTACCAAACAAATTCAACTTTATCGGTACACATCACGCTATTCCACCCTGACAACCCTGCGTGGATTGCGCCAATCCAAACTCCAGTTCGGCATCCCTCTTACACGGGGAGAAGAAAGGGAGGGGAGCTGACTCGAGGCGCAAGGTGCCGCGAGTCTCGCGCGCGGGGAGCGCTGGTGCCCCCTTCGAGCGCGCTCGAGAGACGTATGCGCGGTGCGTGTCTGCGCATGTAGTCGTTGGCCCGCTTATACACATGCGTGCCCGCGGTTCGCGCGCGATTTTACTGTAGTTGTTTACATCAGCAAGTGCCACAGATTTACAACACTGCAGCTCGTTTGTGCTTTCTCATGCAGGAGTTTTTGCATATGAATACAGTGCACGTACAGTGTATCTCATGGTTTTGTCTTCATGTAGTTATTTTACTTTTCTGTAGTATGGTATCAATGTATTGATTGATAGATACGGGCAATTCTCTGTGGGATCGAATATGAAAAAATTTGATTTGGCTCAAAATTTTTTTGTAAGTTCTGGGGCATCAAGCCGATTTCCCAGAATTTTTTTAGATTTTTTCGAGCACTTTAACCCCCTTTAATAAATAGGCAAAGTTGCTGATTTTGCTGTTTTTGCATTTTCAGAGGCATTTTCAACCTTCATTTACACCCTGAAAATGACCTCTGAGGCAAAAAATGAATGGGACACTCTTTTCTGCAAATTACCTGAATTTTATAGAAAAATTATCTCCAAGGTCATTGGAGCACATTAAGTACTCCACATTACCAATTGGAGCCTCTATTTTTGAACCCTGGGAGTTCGCTCGTCAAGCCCCACACCACATGGGTACTAAAAGTTGTCCCAACTCATACCACATACAGCCTATATAGTGAAAAAATGGGCCTGGACTCTGGAAGCTCCCAAAAAATTAATATATTAACTAAAATAGGGGTAGAAACAGGCTAAAATGACTATTCAAGGGGAGCCTTGTACCGCCAACACTTCCAATTTTTGCAAACACTTGTCTGTGGTATTATTACAATTATCCACTGTAAAAACTCACATTCTATCATACTAATACATATCCTGAGTTGTCAATATCATATTTCGGACCTTATCAAATTGCCCAGGCACTGTTTGGCCCGCCAATCAAAAACGGGTCACGTGCTTTTTGCCCGCCAATGAGCTGAGACGTATGTAGGGGTAAGATCGATAAGGTCGGTAAGGCAGTTTTAATTGAAATCATCATCGCGTTATGACCGAAGGAGAATATCAAAATGTCCTAAAGAGTTTTGAAAGCTCTCTGCAAAATATTGATTTAATTGAAGTTGCAGAACATGGATTTTTGGGTTATTTGGGTTATTTGGAAAAAATATGAAACTTCTTTATCGATCAAGTTCCAATAGCTGATTGACCTGGTATGCCCTCATTGGCGGGCAAAAAGCACGTGACCCGTTTTTGATTGGCGGGCAAAACAGTGCCTGAGCAATTTGATGGGGACTCTTATATAGATCAAGCATTACTATACTACTTGACGCCACCTAACTTTCAGTAGTTACATGTATTGATGGTCAATATATTGGCTCTATTGTGTTAAAATGTACAAGAAACTACTAATAAAGTACATTGTCATGAATTGCATTCACTCGATAAGAAAGATTAATCCAGAAAGTAAATTGTAAGCTGTGCATTACACGTAAACCTTATAACACACTAGGCAGTGCATAGATATCATATGATTTTTTTAATATCAACAAGAAAATGTTGAAGTTCACTAAACATGGGTAATATTTATGAATGTGGGACTCATGAAATCCACTCATATTGTATAAACTGCATAGCTGAGGTCCAGGCAGCTATTGCCTGGTGGACTCAAACTACAACTTCAAGTTATTTACTCATGGAATTAGCTAATGTGAATCAATCCACTTGAAAGTATGATCACTAGATGCGCAATTTGATAAGGTATTCAAATATATATAGTTTGCCAGTGTTTAAATGACTTTATAAACCACTTTGTGAACGTTATACTTGCCTATACTGGAGATATATATGACCCATGTATGGCAAAGGTTAGGTTACCGACCATAGACTTTTAGACATGCAAAGCTACTTTGGAAGCTCCAAACTCATTTCTGGACAGGCAAACTATATATATTTGAATTCCTTATCAAATTGCGCATCTAGTGATCATACTTTCAAGTGGATTGATTCATATTATCTATTTTCATGAGTAAATAACTTGAGGTTGTAGTTTGAGCCCATCCGGCGATAGCTGCTTGGACCTTAGCTATGCAGTTTATACAATATGAGTGGATTTCATGAGTCCCACATTCATGAATATTACCCATGTTTAGTGAACTTCAACATTTTCTTGTTGATATTAAAAAAATCATATGATATCTATGCACTGCCTAGTGTGTTATAAGGTGTACGTGTAATGCACAGCTTACAATTTACTTTCTGGATTAATCTTTCTTATCGAGTGAATGCAATTCATGACAATGTACTTTATTAGTAGTTTCTTGTACATTTTAACACAATAGAGCCAATATATTGACCATCAATACATGTAACTACTGAAAGTAAGGTGGCGTCAAGTAGTATAGTAATGCTTGATCTATATAAATATGATATTGACAACTCAGGATATGTATTAGTATGATAGAATGTGAGTTTTTACAGTGGATAATTGTAATAATACCACAGACAAGTGTTTGCAAAAATTGGAAGTGTTGGCGGTACAAGGCTCCCCTTGAATAGTCATTTTAGCCTGTTTCTACCCCTACTTTAGTTAATATATTAATGTTTTGGGAGCTTCCAGAGTCCAGGCCCATTTTTTCACTATAAAGGCTGTATGTGGTATGAGTTGGGACAACTTTTAGTACCCATGTGGTGTGGGGCTTGACGAGCGAACTCCCAGGGTTCAAAAATAGAGGCTCCAATTGGTAATGTGGAGTACTTAATGTGCTCCAATGACCTTGGAGATAATTTTTCTATAAAATTCAGGCAATTTGCAGAAAAAAGTGTCCCATTCATTTTTTGCCTCAGAGGTCATTTTCAGGGTGTAAATTAAGGTTGAAAATGCCTCTGAAAATGCAAAAACAGCAAAATCAGCAACTTTGCCTATTTATTAAAGGAGGTTAAAGTGCTCGAAAAAATCTAAAAAAATTCTGGGAAATCGGCTTGATGCCCTAGAACTTACAAAAAAATTTTGAGCCAAATCAAATTTTTTCATGTTCGATCCCACAGAGAATTGCCCATACATATATATGGGCAGTGTGGGATCGAACATGAAAAAATTTGATTTGGCTCAAAATTTTTTTGTGATTTCTTGGGCATCATGCCGATATCCCAGAATTTTTTTAGATTTTTTCGAGCACTTTAACCCTGCTTAATAAATAGGCAAAGTTGCTGATTTTGCTGTTTTTGCATTTTCAGAGGCATTTTCAACCTTCATTTACACCCTGAAAATGACCTCTGAGGCAAAAACTGAATGAGGCACTTTTTTCTGCAAATTGCTTGAATTTTATAAAAAAAATTTCCGAGGTCATTGGAGCACATTAAGTACTCCACATTACCAATTGGAGCCTCTATTTTTGAACCCTGGGAGTTCGCTCGTCAAGCCCCACACCACATGGGTACTAAAAGTTGTCCCAACTCATACCACATACAGCCTATATAGTGAAAAAATGGGTTTCACCCGATCCCTATTCAATTCAATTTACAATTTCTGGTTACATAAATAATCTCCTTTAAGGAAGTTTCATGCCGAAAAACTTCTCTCTTGCGTTTTTCCCGGCGATACGATGACTATTATTAATTTATTTCAAATTAATTAGTTCGTATTTTGGCAATTCTGATTGATCATCAGCATTGTTGGGGTTCCCTTATCGTGCTCACAAATTTTCAAGTCATTTGGAACAATAGAAGTTCTAATACAATGACATTACTCAACAGTCGCGAGGCAGTCGCTTGCTTTATATAGTGCCTGCAGCTGGCCTGCCGCGAGCGCCGTCGCGGGGGAGCGCTGGTGCCCCCGCGAGCAGTCGCGAGGCAGTTGCTTGCTGTAGCTATAGTGCCTGCAGCCGGCCGCGCACCAGTCGCTCTCTCGGCGGCGCGACTCCCCTCCCTTTCTTCTCCCCGTGTACAGGCCAAAGCTCCGATCAACCAGTCTCAGTCTACATATATGAGCCATTCCACGAAACCTTAGGATTCCGTGCTCCTGTTGTGTTTGATGGCTATTCGATGATTTTTATGAAGTTTGTGCAATAGGACTGTATACTAAAAATCATAAAATATAAGATTATATGTCCATAATTATTATAAAAAATCATTTACTGCACGTAAAATATCATAATATCCAGCATTTTCATTGATTTTCGTTGCTACCAACCCAATTTTTCGAGTTATTAGGGATCTGTATGCAAGCATTTTTACCAAAAATACTCGAAAAATTTTTTTTTGTAAAGTGTGTTGATCGGAGAATACAGTAGAAGCTGTTTCAAAAGTGTGCCCGAATCGCAAACTGGCTTATTAATTCAATATATACCTGCAACTACTTTTCAAGAGAAATGAAAATGTTTCGCTTTTGCCTCTGTAGAGAAAAGCTTTTTTCGATCACATGAAGTTAACATACTGTATATAGCTGAGTAGAATTAGGCTCAAAATGACCATGGTGTGGATGTTGCGAGGTGGTAGCAGAATAACAATTGGAATTGCTTCAGAACAGTCTCAAGGAAGACATGTTCACCTCCGCACGCTGAAAACCATGTGCGTCTTGAGTTATCAACAATTTAGTGAAAAAATGTGCATTTTTTTTCATATTATCGCGAATAACTCAAAAACTATGAGGTTTAGGGAGATAATTTATAGGAAAAATTATGTTCCTGACAAAATTTTGCACAAGATAGCATTGGTTTCATATCAAAAAATTTATTTTTACAATGTGTTATAGCTTAAATAACATTAAAAAAGCAACAAAATGTTAAAATATTTTTACAAGTAACTAATGTCGATGGAAATGCTCGCCGTTCGAGATTTGGGTACTTCATTATGATATAAATACCCATGCAAAATTTCATTTGAATCGGATTATTAGTTTTTGTGCAATCCATTTGTTAACTTACATTTTTTCTAAAATTGTCAACATTGTCACATCCAGAATCCGGCCTGAAATTGGTCGCCAATTTTTTTTAACATACTTTCTAAGCTGATCTTTCAATTGGCATAGTTATTTCTACCATTTCACATATTTTTACAACTTTATGATTTTTTTTTTAAAACCGGACAAATTTCACCTTATAAATAAATTGAATATCTTCCTCATTTTTCGATCTTTTTGAAAACTAAAAAAAGATATGAAATCTACATAAATAGCCGCTCACTTTAAGTTTTTGTTTGTCGGAATCGGCCCAGTAGAACCGGAGTTATATTGTTATAAACATATTAGTTGTTTACGTCAAAATGGTAGCAACTACAGCGATAAAAAAAATACTGTTGGCTTTTCTAATATGTACCACATTATGGTACTTTCGATGAAATGTGTTTTATGATGAGAATGTTTGCAAAAAAAATTCATGAAACAGTCCGATAATGCCCGAAATCGGCTCTCTCAGCCGACTCGCCGGCCGGGCGGGGAGAGGGGGGAGCGCGCGACAGACTCGCGAGTCGGTGAATATCGACTTCAAATTGGACTCGCTCGGAAAAATCCTTGATATCTCTGTACCTATTCATCGTAGAAGGATGATTTTTGTTTTAATTCGATATAGAAAATCACTAGAAATGCAATGGTCGAATCAGCACTTCAAAAAAATCATCATATCGATCTACATTTTTCATGTTCCTTCCTATTTATTTATAAATTGACATTTCAAATTTCTAAATTGCCTCCTACAGAATCCGCCGCTGAACAACATTCATTGCGCGTTTACTGCCAAATTCAGAAAATGGCTCGATTTAAATGTGGAAATTGAAACACAATGGGGTTGGTTATTACAAAATAATCGATTGTATCCAAAAAAATTAGAAGTTGGCGAAAAATTAGTACCTGATGATATTCTCAAATATGTCAGCTGTAAATGCACCAATGATTGTTTTAAAAATTGTAGTTGCGTGAAGCATGGTTTTAAATGCTCACAATATTGTTCTAATTGTTTGGGGAAAAATTGTAAAAATTGCAAAGTTCATTTGAATCTTGACGATCTTGATTTGAATAGTATAAATAAAGATAAGGATGATGATAAAGAAGATGAGAGAATGGGAACTTGTGAAGAAGATAACTTAGAATTGAGTGATATGAGCGATATCGAGGATGAAAGTGAAATAGAAGATTATGAGGTATTATATCCTCCTAAAAAGATGCGAATAGAATGAATGAACATGTATTTTGTATAATAAGATATGATATAGAAAACAATAAACTGTTATTTATTTACTCTTTATATACTTTGGAATTATATAATTATGTTGCATGAAAAAAAAGAAACATGAAAAATGTAGATCGATATGATGATTTTTTTGAAGTGCTGATTCAACCATTGCATTTCTCGTGATTTTCTATATCGAATTAGAAAAAAAATCATCCTTCTACGATGAATAGGTACAGAGATATCAAGGATTTTTCCGAGCGAGTCCAATTTGAAGTCGATATTCACCGACTCGCGAGTCTGTCGCGCGCTCCCCCCTCTCCCCGCCCGGCCGGCGAGTCGGCTGAGAGAGCCGATTTCGGGCATTATCGGACTGTTTCATGAATTTTTTTTTGCAAACATTCTCATCATGAAACACATTTCATCGAAAGTACCATGATACGGTACATATTAGAAAAGCCAACAGTATTTTTTTTATCGCTGTAGCTGCTACTATTTCGACGTAAACAACTAATATGTTTATAACAATATAACTCCGGTTCTACTGGGCCGATTCCGACAAACAAAAACTTAAAGTGAGCGGCTATTTATGTAGATTTCATATCTTTTTTTAGTTTTCAAAAAGATCGAAAAATGAGGAAGATATTCAATTTATTTATAAGGTGAAATTTGTCCGGTTTTAAAAAAAAAATCATAAAGTTGTAAAAATATGTGAAATGGTAGAAATAACTATGCCAATTGAAAGATCAGCTTAGAAAGTATGTTAAAAAAAATTGGCGACCAATTTCAGGCCGGATTCTGGATGTGACAATGTTGACAATTTTAGAAAAAATGTAAGTTAACAAATGGATTGCACAAAAACTAATGATCCGATTCAAATGAAATTTTGCATGGGTATTTATATCATAATGAAGTACCCAAATCTCGAACGGCGAGCATTTCCATCGACTTTAGTTACTTATAAAAATATGTTAACATTTTGTTGCTTTTTTAATGTTATTTAAGCTATAACACATTGTAAAAATGAATTTTTTGATATAAAACCAATGCTATCTTGTGCAAAATTTTGTCAGGAACACAATTTTTTTATAAATTATCTTCCTAAACCTCATAGTTTTTGAGTTATTCGCGATAATATGAAAAAAAATGCACATTTTTTCACTAAATTGTTGATAACTCAAGACGCACATGGTTTTCAGCGTGCGGAGGTGAACATGTCTTCCTTGAGACTGTTCTGAAGCAATTCCAATTGTTATTTTGCTACCACCCTGCAACATCCATGCAACTTCCTAATACTACTCAGCTAATATCGTAGATTTTTTGATGGCAAACCATATGCTTTCATTTAAATGAGTGTGTCGCAATTGATGAGAAAGTTATACTGATGTAAAGTTAGGTAGTCGCATGGGCCCCTTATAGGGAAAATTCACATTTTTTAACGTCCACATTGCTAGTACGTTCGGCACATTCTTCAAACCGATGGCTCTTTTCTCTCCATCCATTTTAGGATATATATCCCGATGGTTGAGACAGAATTCGCATTCTGCAGCGAGAGAAAGGCTTAAGAAAATTTTTAAGAAATGCGAAATTATTCTATGCATGGTACGAAAGATTTTGAAGTAATGAACAACTTGGAAAATGATGATTTGAAGTATATTCGGTATAATGGGTCGAAACAGGAGGTCAAGAGCTACAATTTGAACTGGCTATGTGTTGGAAAAATTGATATTGTGGGAGCGTATTGACCATAAAAACAGTTATTTAACGTTTGATTCCAGAAAAACGTTGAAAAAATAATATAAATAATATAATAATATAAATGGGTTATCTATCCAAAATTTGGTCTTGCAGATTTATAGAGGAGATTGAGCATTTTCATAATCTGAGGTGAAAAATCCAAAACAATAGACGCGGGGCGTAATCTATGTCATAGAAAATTATGCATAGTCGAATTTTCGTCATACGAAAGATTTTGAAATAATAAACAACTTGGAAAATAATGATTTGAAGAATATTCGGTATAATGGGTCGAAAGAGGAGGTCAAGAGCTACAATTTGAACTGGCTAAATTTTTTTCTCCATATAAATAGTTTTTTTTTAGTTTTCCTTAAAACATTGTTGAATAAAATGAGGGGCCCTATATTTTTCATACTGTCACGGTTATTTGGTATGTTATAGAACAAGTTTCAGTGGTGTGCCTTCAAAATTAATTCTTCGATTTTTCTTCATCCAAAATCCTAAAGTTCCGTGGAATTGCTCATATATGCTAGTGTGCATACTGCTTTGTCTTTTCGATTCCAAATAATAAATATATGAATTGAATAGAAGAATAGATCAATATATCTGTATACATGTCTTGGGGTTACAAAGTGTAGTTAGTGGTGGGTGGATGATGTAACGTACCTATCGGTTTTTAGGTACGTTTGGGCATTTTTTTCACGGTCGCCAGATATACTCGCGGTATCAAATATTTTAATTTACTTTATCATGAAACGTTATCTTTCAAAGAAATTGCCATGTATCGGATTCATCAAATTAAAGTTGCAGGATTTCGTACAGGACACCCCATAGATTGTGTGTGTGTGTGTTAAGATTTGTAAGTGTAATTATTTAACATCATTGAATATTTTCATGCTAAGTGCTTGAGTTGCCCTTACAATGAGGACCGGGCTTGTTCAGAGTGATATGCTGCATACATACTGAACACAGAGGATTTGAGTTCAACTGTCTAACTCTTGTTTGCTTCAGCTGTAACTCACTTGGCTTAATCGGGGCTAACCGAAGCTAACTGGGGCAGACACGAGCCCCTCGACCAGGTCTGAGATTCACACCTGCACATCCCGGTCTCTGCACTTGGCTCTAGCCTCAAGTCGCGCTATGGAAACGTTCGCGCCACTTATCACAATGTACCCAGTATGTGCTCACCTGTCTGCCCCGCAGCTACAAAATATACGTCTCCTCTTGTCGTCATCCGGGCCAGAATTAACGAGATTTCTTATTAATGTGACTGTAGGCACAGTAGAAATACTATAACGATTACTGAAGTAGAATTCCATTGTAGTACAGTGAATAATGCACTATGAGTATAGTGAATAACGTTTCTCATAAAAGATCGATCGGGCCAGATTTCCATGTATCTATTTCGAATTATAATTACAAGTAGGCCGTCTTGTCTTGAATCGTCAATCATCAATCGTTATTTAGTGAATGCGCTACAAGTGTTTTTATGTTGATGTATCTTTGATTGAACTGGAAATGTGTTATGAGAAGGCCATCGGACTATGAGTCGATGAATCATTTTTCAATAAGACTAAGTGAGCGCTCTTAGAGAATCGGAAGAGAAAAAGCATACGGATAATTTCACGTGTGACTATAAGTTGCGAACGCGCTAGATCTCTGCGAAAAGTGTTGCATATGGAGAGAGAGAGAGAGAGAGAGAGAGAGAGAGAGAGAGAGAGAGAGAGAGAGAGAGAGAGAGAGAGAGAGAGAGAGAGAGAGAGAGAGAGAGACATTCGACTTAAGGAACACATTTCACTTCATTTCATTACAGTTCAGTCAATTTCATTTCATTTTTAATTCATACAGTAACATCCATTTACATACATTCCAAAAATTATTAGCGATACACAAGATTTCGGTTTAGATTTAAAAAATGGGCAAATAGGGCGATTTTGAATGTTTCAACAGTGCCTTTTAATTCAATGTTAGTTGGAAGAGAACCCCAGAGGTTCATCGCTCGGTTTGAAAACGACTTCTCGTAGCACTTCAAGGTGATTTTCGGATACATGAATTCGGACTGTTTATTCCTCTGGAATCGTCTGAGACTGCCATCAAACCTTGTGAACAGCTCTAAAAGATATTCGGGGCGAGATGTGGTGAATATTGTATACGTCTGGATAGCCAATAGATAAATCCTCCGATTTTCAAGTGACAGCCAACCAAGGCTAGAATAGTATGGTGCTAGCTGAGCATCGGATTTTTAGTGAAAGATGAATCGCACCACAACGTTAAATAATCGTTGGAGTTTAACAGAAAGATATCCGGAAAAGCCGCAAACGAGACAGACGTAGTCAAAGTGGGGAAATATAAGGGTCCGTACAAAATGTTTTTTTATATTAATCAATAAACAAGTGCCCCTAAATCGCAGTCGATATATTTACTTCTGAGCATACTCTTGAGATATGGGCGTTCCATTTCAAGTCATTCAATAACATGATGCCTAGATTTTTCACGGTATGCGACAGGGGAAGAATTGAGTTTCCAACAATGATCGGGGGGAATTGTATTCCGCTCTCTTTTAGTGTTTTGTGATTTTGCGTTGTATCGCACAGCATGGCCTGGGTTTTCTTTATGTTCAACGAGAGCCCGTTTTCAGCAGCCCAACGAACTACTGCCTCCGCATCCTCAATTAATTTCGCCACTGCAGCACTCAATTCCTCCCGAAAACACTCAATGTAAATGTGGAAATCGTTCGCAAAAATAAGACCCTTACAGTGTTTTAAAATCAAGATAATCAAATTTATAATAATAAGAAAGCTATTCGTCCTGGTTTAGATCCCTGTGGGACACTAGATGTATTCGGCAGAAATTCAGTGGATGACTCGACGTTCTGTAGAACAGCTTGAACTCGTTCCGACAGATAAGAAGACATGAACCGCACTGCCTCATCTGAGAAGTTTAGTTCTTTCGCTTTCTTGAACAGCACCTTATGATCAATGGTGTCAAATGCCCTCGAGAAGTCGAAAAAAAGAATAAGCGTGAACTTTCCTTGAACGTTTGAGAAAAAAAGAGAGAGAGAGAGATTAAATCAGATTAGATTGATTTATTACCTGTACATTATGTTGTACAATGTGATCATAGTTATACATACAGTTACTTATATCTAGATGAACAGTATGAATTTAGCTTAATTCAATTTAGAATTGTTTGATCTAGTTTATTTAAATTAAGAGTAAAAAGGAAAGTCTAAGAGCACAGCAAGCTCTCACCACGGTCGCAGGTAAGAAGGTGGAGAAATAAAAGTTTTTCGAAAACAGGAAGAGATGAAGCGTTAGTAATTACAGTGGGGAGTGAATTTCAAAGATAAGTTGCACTGTCATGGAACGACCTACGGGGGAAATTGTTGCGGAAGCTGGGAACAACAAGCTGCGGAGAAAGTACTCTGCGAGATACGACGGGCTGCCATACTTGAGAATCTTATATACCATACAGGC
Organism: Aphelinus atriplicis; assembly: GCA_020882685.1. Classification (NCBI taxonomy): domain Eukaryota; kingdom Metazoa; phylum Arthropoda; class Insecta; order Hymenoptera; family Aphelinidae; genus Aphelinus; species Aphelinus atriplicis. The sequence continues at coordinate 487,952 of JAJGQD010000027.1, forward strand.
CATGAAATAGCTTCGCCGAGTGGATGTCATAAGCCAGCGAAGTCCCCTAGCAGTACTTTAGTACTGTAGTCTGGTGAGTGAAGAGTGAGTTTGGGAATAAGGTCGGTCCCATCTTTGAAGGAAGCATGAGGCAGCTTATACACCACACCAGCAAAGAAAGTGTTGTACCTGGAATTCATTTCACAGAAGAGGAACACGGAAGAGCCCTTGCTCACAGAGTTTGCGGAGGCTGGGCGCGAACTGGGGGGGGGGGTCTAAGCGCGCCGACTCATCACTCTGCACCAAGGTTGTCTGCAGGCAGGCCTCACGTAGCGTCGCATCTTCGTCTTTAATGCGAGACTCGGTAAGGCCCGGAAAGGCAGCAAGCATGTTCTTTTGGTCTATTGACAGCAATGTTGATGGTAGCCGTTATAAGGTCATGACCGTCTATGAAGGGAGCGTCCGTTTTCCAGTGTCCAGTCACCGTGCCCGGTATCTGCAAAGCCTCTGTGGAACGTCGCTTCGTGAGGAATGGAGTACAGTGAAAGCTGTTCAATGAGTTCATGGATAAATTTTGCATCAGAGGAATTAGAGAGTTGGTCAGCATTGAAATCCCCCATCAGGATTTTGGTACTATAGTCGTTCAGGTGCGTGCTGAGATCACCCAAGAAATCAGTACCATCTTTGAAAGGAGTATAAGGAGAACGATAAACGACGACAATAAAGACAGTATCACCAGGGGGTTTGCAACTCACAGATATAGTACTCAGGCTGACCAGGCTGCCCAGTCCAAGTTGAGGTGAAGGTGCATATCTGGGTGACAGAAAGTGAGTTGTGGATGTAAAAAGCCACACCACCACCATTGGCATTGCGATCTCTCCTGAGCAGTTTATAATCATCAAGAGTAATCATTGGATCGTTATCAGCAATATCGAAGCTCAGCTTCGTCTCAGACACGCCTATTACGTGTAATGAGGGAGATGTGAGAAGCCACATGGTACCTAATCTTTCCAATGTGTCCCCTGATGGAGTTTGCATTGAAATGACAGACACGGAGATCATCCAGCTTCCCAGACCGAGCCCAACCAGAATTCGATGAGGTGATCGAATGAGTGACTGCTGGAATATATGAGAGTTTTCGGTGGGTGGGAAGGGTAGGGTGCGGGAGTTATGTGGAATGCAGTCGCTTCACTTCCTCAGCTGCTACAGTGGATGAGGTGCCTGCACCTGACGAGGATGTATTCGTCCAGCTTCTCGCCAAGTTGAGTCTGACTCTGCGCTAGCATGCACTGCTGTTGTTGGACTAAGTTCATTTTATTCTCAACTTTCTCCAGTCTATTGAACAGCTCTAGTAGTCGGTTAAGTACCTCCAGATTCTTTGTTAGATCATCAAGTTCAGATGTGATTGACTTGGTGATTTGAATGGTGATATTCTCTTGCAGCTTAGAGATTCTAACCTCAAAATCTGATCCTGTAAGGGTGTTAACGTCACCAGCGAGTGCTGTCCTCTGCCCTTGCTCGGATGATGTTAAAAAGAGGAGTCCGCCAGACTATATTGCGATACAGCTGATACCGGCCGACTCATTGCATCCATAAATAACGGTGTGGTATTGGTTGTTGAGCTGGTATGGTACATGTTAGTTGAAGCAACTCCGGATGTACCATCCGCCTGAGAGATGTCCAGGTCCAGTAGCGATGTCTAGGGTTGCTCGCTCGGCTCCATGCAGGTGTAGCAGAAACGTCTCAGTATTCCTTTTCTGTCAACTAAATCATATATATTTTGTATGCCACCATATGTACCGTGAAACCATGTGTTGCATTTTGAAGACTTCTGGCGCAGAGTTTTACCACGGAGAAGTTTTCAACATCTGCCACAAACCACAGAGTCGCGTTGGGTAGGCATGGTAGCGTCAGCTGCAATATATCTAAGATAGAAATAAATTCAAAGTGCCACACCAAGCGGTGCAGAGTTGGCCTAACGTGCGTCCAGGAAAATCCGCTTGCAGTACGGTCCAACGCAGAATAGGCCTGCAGTGCAGGCGCACGCGCGCACACGTCTCGAGTATATGCGTGGGCGAGTGATTGATGAGCGAGTGAGAGAGTGAAAGAGAAAGCTAGTGAGCAATCGGTATATTACCAACCGAGCAACACAACAATGTAGGGAGACTCACCAATATTATGATTAATTAATTAATTGATTACAATAACTTCTGAGCAATATAGTCCAACGCACTCACAGTAGTCCATTGTACGCTCATCAACACACTCACACTCACAAAAAGCAATCACAGCATGCAACTTAGTTGATCTAGGATACTATACAAGCTTTATGTTTCAATAGTTATAACACTGTATACTCAAAATAGTTTAAATACAGATTTATGTTTGTTCTTGTAATGTTGTCAATTTATGTAGACTGTAACAGTTTTCACTGACCACTGTGCACTATAACAGTTGGAATTAGTTGCTGCACTGAATGTTCATTTCACACACAAGTTGGCCTTCACTTCGTCGTTGATGATAAAGTTGTTACTAGATGTATTATGGTGTGCAGTATGTACTCTAGATATATTCAAGAATTCTGCTGTGTTCGAGTCAGGAACTCTTCTACAGGTGTTGTGAAGCAGGTGACCTAACCTCGAATTTATCACCGGTGAAAATCAGATCACCTTGCCTTTGTGAAACGAGTGCTCACCGAAGTGCTCGTATATGCAGAAGCTACTTGGTGTCCGGTTCGCCTGTAGAGATTTTCTCTCACGCGCACGGATACGGCTGCGCCGAGGTTCGCGAAGCCCGATTATTGATGCGATCCTAGAATTACGAGATCGGTAAGAACGTGAGCCAACAAGCAATCAGGCGAGTAGCGCGGCGCTATAGTATGATTGAGTATGGCAATGTCTCTCACCGCTCACTGGAGCTTTCTTCTCTTTCTTACATACGTAGCGAACGATGTATTTCCGCTCACGCACGGTTCGCCCAGCCGACATTTCCGCGACATTATATGACTCAGATTAGCCGATATGACGGATTCGTCCTATTTTCGTGAATGCAATATTTGGCTGCAAAGGTTTTGATGTAAGTACCCAGTACAAAGTCAATCAAGTGATAAAATTAACTCCTTGGCATATGGAATTTATAATGCCGCAGAGGACGGCTGAGTCGAACACGAACATGCGCGAGTGACAATCATTTGCATCTTCAAGGTGAAGTGACTGTTAGCGAACCTCTCATTTCAGTGAGTCTCCAGCTGATGTGCGGGGACACGATCACACAACTGAGGAGCCCAAAAAGGAGCTCTCCTCATTTTACGAAAAAACATCATCTCACGGATCAAGTTATTGGAACAGATGTGAAGCCGCCTCAAAAAATTGTTCCTCCACTGTGTGCAATCTAGCGTCTCGTCATATTGTTTGAACCATAAGAAGCAGAAAATTTCGTGAGAAACTCTACGAGAGTAATCTGAATTTCGCTAAAAACTGCTCGATATAAAACTAACTAAGCTCATTTCGGCCCAAAACTATACAAATTCATACTTAGGAGATTGAATGCATATTCTAGAGATAGTATACTATAGATTTGTTCTAAAAAGTAGCCTTTTTTAAGCCTCTAAAGTAGGCTATTGTTTAATAGATAGTGTGCTACATTTTGTACTAGGCATTGGTTTAAAGCAAGTGATGTGGGAGCTATGTAGTGATAGGACGATTATGACCCTTTTTTGGTTTGCGGTATTATTACAATTGAGTATGAAAAATAATTTAAGGATAGATTCTGATGTAATTATGGGTCCAAGAAAATTTATTCCGGAGCAGGTTTAACTGAAATTGATGGACGGTGTGTAGCCATAAATCGATATCACGACTAATGTATTGTAGTTCAATAGAATATCTGCACATTCAATTGAAATTATAAATCGAGGATGTAAACATAGAAAATCTTCATTCTACCATCAAGCTTTATTGGTGGACCACTTAAAGAATATGGAGAACCTGATTCATTCATTATGATAGCTTGTAACTCTGATTGGCGGAGAATAATTGAAAATTCGGAAGGTACAATATTATCTTTGTTTTTCAAGATAGTAGACAATATAGAACAGCCAACTCGTGTAGAAGATGCAATTGAAGGGCACCTTGTGATGAAGAATGGATCAGTCCCTTAAGGGGGGATATACAGTTAGAACGAGAGAAAAAACTCATTTTTGAAAATCGTTTTTCAAGGGTAGTTTTCAATCAAAATCAATCAATTTTTTTTAACAAAATGACGGCCGTTAGATAGCGTTGGAAGAGTACTTTTATTTTGCTTGTGCCGGCTCTCCTGGTCGCAATTTTGATCGGAAATCAAAAAATCAAAAAATTTACATCAATTCAATCGACAGTTAGCAGATGGATTACAAGAAGTGAAAAAAAATTTGCACTTTTGACGTAACTTTTTCGAAAAACTCCATTTTTTTCCCGCCATTTCATCACATTTTTCCATATTTAGTAATAAAATATTACATTAATTTTTGATTCATCTAATAGGTAATACTATAATAAAGAAATCCTATAAGTTTCAGCTCAATCGGATAATTAGTTTTCGAGTTATCACCGGCATAAACTCTAAAAATGCAGTTTTGAGAAAAACGCGTTGAAAGTTTTAAATTATCGTTAAATCGTACTCACACTTCAATCAGCAATCCCTTGAAAAAACACTTGGAGTTCGAATTTCGGAAAAAAGGGTTTTCTTAACTTACTAACTTTTATGTTAGTAATTTACTAACTTTTCATGAAAAAAAAAAACTTTTTGTCATTCTAGCTGTATATCCCTCCTTAAGGGGTAATATCCACCGAATGCTCAAAAAAACAAAGCTTTTTCCATAATTTTTTTTTAAACGAAATTTGAGATGTAAGGTATATGAATAATATATCATTGGATTGAGCAACTCTTGGAGAATAGGAAAAAATTTTTCATTGTTAGTTTTCTTAGAAAATGGCGGCTGTGCAGCGATTGCCGTGAACCGCTTTTTTAAAAAGTTTTTCCGCGGCGAACAGAGGAAGTCGTGCCCAACGCCACCAATAACTAAAAAATCAATTTTCCCTTATCTACATGAGTGTCGCTAGTGAAGTACACATCATTATATTTTTAGAATTCTTTTTTGGCAAAATGGCGACAGTTTGAATTTTTTTGACAGAAAAATCGAGTTTAATTGTTTATAACTTTTTTTTGTTGATCAATCGCTAGAATCGTGTGTACTTCACTAATAATATGAATAATATGATAATCTAATGAAGAAGCAAGAGTTAAAATTTCAAGACAATCGGATGTAAACTTTTTCAGTTCTACTGCTCGCCGTGTTTGAAAACATGGTTTTGAAGTGAAAAATGCGTTTGAAGTTTCAAAATGCTCTATATCTTGCATAAAAGTTGTTCGGTAAAAATTGATTTAAATGAATTTTAATTTTAGATCATAACTTAAGAGTTGTAGATTTCGATTCTAGGATAGTTTTAGCATGATTTAAGCCAATAAAAAAAATAAAATAAAAGAAAATTTGCCGGTATTACCCCTTAAATGAAACTGCACGATTTGAATTTCATGAACCAATATGTGAGTCGTTTGGTGACATATCGTCGCCTCCGAGCAAGAAGAGGCCAACTCAGGCGAGTTTTGAATTTCATATAAAATTAAATTCACGACTCTCTTGCGAAATATCATGCATGCTATATTATAGCCGTAGCACATCTTTTTCAATGATATAGTGATTCTAGTGATCTACATATTTTAGGCTTATTTTGAGCGAAAATGTATTATCTTTTGTGAGTATAGGGTTCCCTGCATTTCATTATTGCTTATGTTGCAAAAATAATTATTCTCAGACTGAAAAAAAAACATTTCCGAGAGAAATTATAGAGAAATCGTTCCTTTTGAATATCCTAGAACAAAAAAAAATTGAGCATTTGAGGATCAGGCTGGCCTTCTGAAGCGCATCTGTTAGGTGATTTTCTCCTAATCCACATATTTCGGAATCACTTTTTCTCGTATGGTTACACATATATCTATATATATACACACATACATTTTGTATTCACCCGACGAATCATGTATACCGCGTCACACGCATCCAGGCGCATATTCGCACGCATTCTTATACTAGTACTTTCATGCTATTCCCAACAAACAATATTTATCATAATCCATTATTGTTATTTTATCATAAGGACATGTTTTGCCCTTACAATCTGGACGAAGGAATAGTGGCAAGCTTTTGGGGCACTGGAACAACGACTTTATGAGCCTTCAGCAAGCTGATCTGAGCAGCCCGTACACTTCAAGAATAGACGCCAGTAGCTACGCGATCGAGACGATTTTACTCCAGGAGGTGGGCCTCGGCAACCGCTCGGTAGAATACGCCAGTAGGTTGTTGACATCGGCCGACCGTAATTACTCGACCACAAAACGAGAGGCCATCGCTGTAGTCTGGGCTGTAAACAAGTTTCACAGTTATATTGACGGGGTCAAGACGACGGTGAAATCCGACCACCAGCCACTTGAGGGGTTACACACACCTCAAAAATTTGGGAAATTTATTTTTTTTTTATTTTTCCTCATGGTTTTGGGTCCTCTCTTTCAAATGCCGAAATCTGTTTCCAGAAATTCGGTCTCCCGACAAAGTTATGAATGAGAAGTCACGTCTGGTGGCGAGAAGTTATCAAATATCTTGATTTCTAGTGATAACGCTAATTTAATCTTTTTCCTCGCAGAAGGATATATAAATAGATACATTATTAAGAATGAATGATATTTGATTAGAGCTATTGAACGATAGCATGAGCCTAGGAAGTTTATTTTATCCAGTTCGCAATAACCAATGTAAACGCCAATGTTTTCGATTTCCATCTACTTTTGGACAAAACGGTGTGCTAATAACTTTATTGTTTGAATGGGAATATTTCATGTGGACAGATCTTCAAATTTTATATGTGAAACTGAACCATAACCCACGAATGAATTGAATAATTTTATCCACAAAAGCAGTCTACGGGATGCTGTGATGGAAGCCATAAAACCAGAGTATGAAGATCAACAAAAATTGAACTACTGACGAAATATCTTGTCGCATACTCCCAAAATTCAAATGGGAGTTTGAACAGTGTAATTTGTAAGTATGTTCCAAAAAAGTGAACTAGTGGTGCAACAGTGTTGGAAACTGGTGTTTATATAGCTGTCAATTCTCAATGGCGGTACCAATACTGTTCTTGATATAACGAGTGCATTTGAAATTTTTCCCCGTAAAAGTGCTGGACTCTACACTGACAGGAAGAATATAGCCAGGATTCATGCAATGGATAGTCGAGTGGAGGCATCTACTCTCCATGTTCGTACACTGAGAAGAAGACTGAGACATGAAGTGAGTGATGATTCCTGTCAAGCACGAGTCAATGAGATGTGATTAAGATCCTAATAGTTGAGGTTAATATTTACAACTTTTTCAAAGTGAATTAGCACGGAGAGGGTCCGGCGTCATAAATTCCGTGCCGCGCCGCCGCGGGACTCCCCAAAATTCCTGTAGCTGAGCGACTGAAGATGGCGCTCCGAGTGCGGTGATTCCTGTGACTCGGCTACGCGCTTTCTGTAGCCGGCTACGCGTTTTCTGTAGCTGGCTACACGATTCCTGTTCCGTGTCAACAGATTTTGTGTAACCGGCTACGCCGATACGCTCGCTTCAAACGTCCGCTCAGTATCGCAATTCGCTGCGATATCTATAGCGCGGCCAAAAACATTCCTATTGAATATTATTGTTTGACCGATCTATATTATGTAGACTTATAATTTAAAACACGTATTGGAATAATTCTGCTGAAAACCGAAAATATCCACAACAAATATGGAGGTTTTGCAAATAAATGAACAGTCAAATATAACTCATATTCATCTATTTATTGTGAAATGGATATTTTTTTATAATGAATTACAATATATGCCTACTTACAATGTATAAAGTATTATTTTGCTTAATCGAAACACATGGTATTCTATTAGCCAATAAGTTATACTCAATAATTTTATAACTACCTTCTTCTTGTCTAATGCTATATGCGCAGTAATGATTATTAAAACCAATCATTTCATATGGAACATATTTGAAATAGATCTTATCATCCACTACATATATTTTTTGTATCTCTCCAAAACTAATGGAAATATCACCTATGGTAGCTACAATGATCATGTTCGGTTTATATTTGATATCATTAATAGTGACAGAACTGACCGATTTTTTAATTGTTGATAGAGGAAAATAAAAGTCGACATTGAAATCTTCTGTCTGTGCACCATATGTGATGTATGCATCTAAATATTTGAAAAACTGGAATTGCATTAAACTTAACTGTAAGCGAATTCCAACACTCATTAAAATGTTTATTCTAGATGAGGTGGCCGATAAAATTGCTTTTATTTCTGTATGTTTAGACTCGAATCTCATGCATGAAATTTTGGACAAAGGTCCATTTTTTTTCATTATTCCAGCATAATGTATAAGATTATGACATTTTGATGTTAAATTTCCTATCAACTTACAATACAACTTATTATGTTCCGACACTAAATAATTCAATTGAAGAAGGTCCGAATTCGTTACTTGTGGACTGAAAACTATTCTCACGATTCCTCGGAGTGCCGTGTAAAGAATCCAGAAATCACAGTCTTCAGGGACAAGATGCCCGACCATGATCCCAAAGTATCTAATAAAAAACAAACATTCTGATGCTGACATTTTCAATTTTTTATTCAACTTCAAGTAATCTAATTTTATAGGCATCGGTTTATTCGTACTTTCATAGCAAAAGTTCATACTCGATAACATATGATTGATAAACTGCACAGTGAAGTAATTTTGTTCCACTGTATACTGTAGAACCAATTTTGCCATAATTGTATTACCAAATCCTTCCAGGATATCATGCATAATATCTACTGTGCCGTTACTTATGATATGATAATCTGGGACATTATTAAAAGAACTAAATTGTTTTATACCAGATATTGATGGATTTAAATTCTTTACATTATCGTTATAACTCTCCACTGTACGCAACAAACTTTCATTTTCATCAACTAAAATTCTAATTTCATTTGGTCCAGCATGACAAATTCGACAGCAGTGAGTATTACCAAAAGATTCAATAAAACCTAAAATTCCATTGAGACCCAAGTTATCACCAATAATTAGAGTCAATATTAGATAGATTCTGTACACTTCACCATTTTCAGTTTGAATCGTGAGTCCTTTATATCTCAAATCTGTTATTTCTTCGATGAGCCTTTTTGTAATAGCCTCATTCCCAAACTTTTTTCTATGGCTGCTGTAAAAAATATCTGTCACAATAATACTATCAAGTTTCGATGAAAAGCTAGGTGGATAACAACCAATAGTACTAGATATGCACCCTATATGGTTTTTCCCTGCATGACTTCCTTGTGCATTTCCAGTCTCTACATCATCATAATACAGAATTAAGGGAAGAGGAATGCCATCATGTTTAAAATTCCTAACTTGTTCTTTCCATAACTCTCCTTGTACAATATTGCTCATTATCGTATCATCAGACATGCAAGATCTCATATATGAAATAGTTTCTTCTAACAGCCCGTTTGTTTGTAAAATTTGTTTGTACGAATGCTCTATAGGAATATGGACCATTTTTACATCTATACTCTTGATACTAAGTGATTGGTCGTGATGTTTAGTTTCCACTTGATCAGTTTCCAAAATAATAGTCTCAGGTTCAACGTACATAGACATACTAGAATATAGTTTTAATCTTTTTTCATCAGTATCAACAATTTTGAATGGATCTTCATGTTTTTTGAAAATACGAATTATTTCTTCTCTTATTTCTAGTTCTAGTATTTCAAAAAGACTCATTTCTATAGAATTAAATAAACATGGTCCATAAACATTTTTCACAAAATCTCTCAAAATTTCAATAATAAAACTAATATCTTTTCTATTAAATTTCAAGTTAGCATATAAGTGAGAGGTTAATTTAATAACTTCTGCTTGCATATTTATATTAAATTCTTTATTAATCATTTCAAAATCTGTTTTCAAGAGCACTAACACTATACTACCTATACACTATGAATATCTATTTTATTACTAATGTAATTGACTAGCTAGGAATCACAATATCGTCGCTTGGGAGGAAGAACGTTCCATTTCAGAAACTTGCTATAAAAAGTTCCATTTCAGAAACTTTCTGTAAACAGTGCGGTTTCAGATTGACAGGTATAGAAAGTGCCATTTCAGAAAAAATCTATAAAAAGTGCCATTTCGGAAAATTTCTATAAAAAGTGCCGTTTCAGGAGAAATTTTTTCCCTCGGAGTTTTTCTGACTTCGGGGATGATGTCGTATGTATGTCTCTGTATGTACATGTGTGTATGTGTGTGTACACGTCTGAGAATGACAACTTGATCCCACGTCGAGACGTGATACTCTGAAAGTAAACTATTTCCATTACATATTCTCTTCATCGATGGATTTGGATGAAAATTGGTATCTATACGTTTTTGAGGTCGCTGATTACGAATCCGACCTCAGATTTGAAAAATTCGAATTAGAGCCTCTAAGATCACCTGAAAAAAATTTGAAAAGATACTGGATTTTGATGAAAAATGGTATGCATGAGTTTTTGAGCTTGCTGATCACGAATCTGGCCTCAAATTTTAAAAATTAAAATTAGAGCCTCTAAGATCACCTTATAAAAATTTGGAAAAAAATGGAATTTTGTTGAAAATTGGTATATATGGGATTTCGAGGTCGCTGATTACGAATCCGGCATCAAATTTTAAAAATCAAAATTAGAGCCTCTAAGATCACCTAAAAAAAATTTGAAAAGGTACTGGATTTTGATAAAAAATGGTATGCATGAGTTTTTGAGCTTGCTGATCACGAATCTGGCCTCAAATTTTAAAAATTAAAATTAGAGCCTCTAAGATCACCTGATAAAAATTTGGAAAAAAATGGAATTTTGTTGAAAATTGGTATATATGGGATTTCGAGGTCGCTGATTACGAATCCGGCCTCAGATTTTAAAAATTCGAATTTCGCCTCTAAGATTGCCTACCGAAAATTTGAAAAGATACTGGATTTTAATAAAAATCGGTATCCATGGATTTTTTTTCTGGTCACTGATTACGAATCCGGCCTCAGATTTTAAACATTCGTATTGTCATATGGTGTTCAGAAGCTGATTCGCATGATCTACATAATAATAAGATGGATCCATACATTTTTCTAGTCCACCTTTCTTGCTCTCGGAAACAATGATATGACAATTTATAGGTAGATTTAGTATGACGGATCGAAAGGTTGGGTCGAGGACTACATTTTCTGAGAAAAAAAATTTGAAAAATTCGATTTGTGGTGGGCATATAGAAAATTTAAAAAAGTTTTAACCGATGTTCCCGTACTAACCCCTTTAAAAACGTACAAGGGGTTGATTTTCGAAATTTTGTTCAAACCGATCGTTAGAGGAGCTTGAACGCTTTCATAGTTAATGTTGGAAAATTTGGAAACATCGATGCGTGGGCGTATTCTTTGTGGAAGAAAATGATGTGGTGACAATTAAACATTTTCGTCAATTTTCTTATTCATGCTAAACCAAAATTATACAGTTTCGAGGTATCTTTGGTACTGCAGATCGAAAGGTAGGATCGAGGACTACATTTCCATAAGAAAAAAATTTTGAAAAATTCAAGTTATGGTGGGCGTATGGAGAATTTAAAAAATTGTTATCGATGTCCGGATGGGACCTCTTTTAAAACATACGAAGGGTTGATTTTTTGAAAATATGTTCGAGCAGATCGATAGAGAAGCCGGGGCGCATCCTACATTCGAATCGACAAATTTGATAATATTCATGCGTGGGCGTATTCTCTGTGAAAGAAAATGGTGGGGAGATAGAAAGTTTTGGTTTTTATTTAAATTATTTACCGATGATACAATTAAAAATTTCAATTGTTTCAATGGAAAGACACTAGCGAGCGATAGTGAGTGAGTGATTTTGACTAGTGAGCAATAATTTTCACAACGTTTTACTACTTCAAGTTTAACAACCACCTGTTGCAGTTTGAAATGACGAGAATTTATTATAAATCTTCAAAAATTGGATAATATCGTTTCCGTAAGATGCGAATCAGCATCTGAACACCTTATGACAAAGCCAGAAAAACATACGAATTCTACTGTATTATACTGTTTTAACCATTGATTGACTCCCCAAAATCCCTCATATAATAATATTCATCAAGACCCAGTGTATTTGAGGCAGGATTCGTAATCAGCGATCTCAAAAACCCATGGATTCCATTTTTTATTAAAATCCAGTATCTTTCCAAATTTTCGGTAGGCAATATTAGAGGCTACATTCGAATTTTTAGAATCTGAGGCCGGATTCGTAATCAGCGGCCTCGAGATCCCATATATACTAATTTTCAACGAAGTTCCATTTTTTTCCAAAATTTTTGTCAGGTGATCTTAGAGGCTCGATCTAATTTGAATTTTCAAAATCTGAGGTCGGATTCGTAATCAGTGACCTCAAAAACCCACGTATACTAATTTTCTTCAAAATCCGGTATCTTTTCAAATTTTTGTCAGGTGGTCTTAGAGGCTAAATTCGAAGTTTTAAAATCTAAGGCCAGATTCGTGATCAGTAAGCTCAAAAACTCATGCATACCATTTTTCATCAAAATCCAGTACCTTTTCAAATTTTTTTTAGGTGATCTTAGAGGCTCTAATTTTGATTTTTAAAATTTGATGCCGGATTCGTAATCAGCGACCTCGAAATCCCATATAAGGTAACTGTACCCAATTTGGCACTGTACCCAATTTGGCACAATCGTCAGATTTCGTATTTCCGGTGCTCTCTGAGCATCAGTCGCTCTTGGGTTATGTTGGGGGAATTAAAAGAAAATTTTCGGTATCTTCCCCGCCCATTTAGCCCTTAAAACCACTCTCCTACAACACTTTGAAGTTTCACTTACTGATTTTTTCACCATTTTCTTATTTCACTTTTCACACTCAACCTCAAAAATCAGGTGTCAATAATTTTTATCTCTCAAAGTGTCATTACTCTTTTTTGTGTAAAAACATCTCAGCTTTCGATTGGTCTCATCAGTTTTCCCAAAATTATTTTTTATCCTACTCAAATTGCTGTTTTTCGCATCAAAAAAAAGTGAACCCAATGTGCCCCTCTACGCGTTTTTAAATGGGAAGACTGAGTGAAATCATTGAATATTTGTATAGACATATTACGATGATTTAGACGCGTATTTTTGAGTTGTATGTTAAAAATTTTGTATAAATATCACTGGGAACATAATTGAGAGTTTATTTCAATGCCAATTGGATCGTCCCTGTAGGCCTATATAGGCTGTAGCTAATGATTAAAAAATTGTGCCAAATTGGGTACACGTTTTGTGCATTTAGCCTTTTTGCGTTTTTTTTTAAATTGCGATTTTCGATAGGTTAAAGAAGTCGAATAATGATTATGAAGATGGTTTCTAATAGGTATTGAGCTAAGCTTTGAGATGCCGTTCACAGAATTTTAAAATTCGAAGTCTATCATAGTCAAATTCGCGAAAAACCCTTAGGGGGGGGCACATTGGGTACAGTTACCTTATACCAATTTTCAACAAAATTCCATTTTTTTCCAAATTTTTATAAGGTGATCTTAGAGGCTCTAATTTTAATTTTTAAAATTTGAGGCCAGATTCGTGATCAGCAAGCTCAAAAACTCATGCATACCATTTTTCATCAAAATCCAGTATCTTTTCAAATTTTTTTCAGGTGATCTTAGAGGCTCTAATTCGAATTTTTCAAATCTGAGGTCGGATTCGTAATCAGCGACCTCAAAAACGTATAGATACCAATTTTCATCCAAATCCATCGATGAAGAGAATATGTAATGGAAATAGTTTACTTTCAGAGTATCACGTCTCGACGTGGGATCAAGTTGTCATTCTCAGACGTGTACACACACATACACACATGTACATACAGAGACATACATACGACATCATCCCCGAAGTCAGAAAAACTCCGAGGGAAAAAATTTCTCCTGAAACGGCACTTTTTATAGAAATTTTCCGAAATGGCACTTTTTATAGATTTTTTCTGAAATGGCACTTTCTATACCTGTCAATCTGAAACGGCACTGTTTATAGAAAGTTTCTGAAATGGAACTTTTTATAGCAAGTTTCTGAAATGGAACGTTCTTCCTCCCAAGCGACGATATATTCTGATCGGGAAAAATAATGAATCGGATAGATAAACTGCTACACTAACTACTTATACACTGCTACAACCTCTTTCAAATACTCTATCTAATTCGTCGATGAATTTTATTATTTTTTGAGTACCTGTGATCGCACGAATTTCTTTTAATTCAAATACATATTTTTGAAAAAATGACCAGACATGAGCACATGCTGCACAATATTGTAGGTCGAAAGTAATAAACGATTTATAACAAAAATCTACAGCTTCGATTGGCGATGCGCAGGGACACACATTTTTATCAAATACTGCAAATGATTGAAATGAAGATAAGGGCCCATTAAAGATCACATACGGCTGTGAACACTTTACCTTATCTTCATAATATTCCAACCTTTTCTTAGCGAAATTTTCTAGCTGCTCTTTGGTCTGATTCTCCTACAATACAAATAATAATTGAATAAAATATCATATTTGATAAGTGATTCTAGTTCACGTAAACATACTTTGATATGCACTATAAATGATTGACCGATTTCTTCTTGGTCAATTATCCAATCTGAATTTTTACTTGGTCTAGGTAAGTAGTCTATAAAACTCGGTATAAGTAAGAAAGCTACCGCATGTAGATGATCTGAAAGAAATTGATGATAGAAAAAGTACTAATATTACTATTTGTACTAATATTACTATTACTATTTGTTTGATATTCACCATCACTAGATATTGCTTCTGCAATCAAACTTTTCTGAATATCAGCCAAATTCAAACTTTTCCTTTTTCTACTGGTCTTCTTCTCTGGATTATTATTTTTTTCTTTAGCTAGTTGAATAATTTTTTCAGCTATTTCTGGCCAGTGTACTGTCAATCTGTCACATATTGAAGTGGATTGAAATTTGTCATCACTCGATGCTTTGACATCTTTAACTTTATTAATAAAGTCTAGAGAAACCTGAATAAAAAGTGTTCAATTAAAGATTGGCCAACACAGAGATAACTAGATCTTTCTACGAAAAATAAATTGATGATTAGTATAGTATTGTAATGGCCCGACCGTTATTTAGAGGGGCGGTTGGGCGAAATACCCCTATATTGGTTGGAATGTTTGTTATTGGAAGGTGTCGCGATCCGTTATCCGTGTGTAAGACCGCTCGGTCACTTACATATTCCCTAATCCGTCCGGCGCCTGGTTGTCCTTGGCTGGAGCTTGGCAGCGTGGCAGCCGAGTAGTCCGCGGCGCGCTGGGCCGTATACTCGTGTTGGTTCCGGATGCATGTGTAGTGTGGGGGGGGGATGTTGTTAATAAACACACTTCAAGTGCACTAGCACTAAACTTTATTATGTTGCCTAAATCCTATATTTAACACTCGATCCCGCGTGGTTGGATCGTTCGATATAATTCTGTTCTTCCGAAATAGATGTAAGTATGCTACGCGTCCGCGGGGGAGCTGCGCCGCTCGCGTGCTCCATGTCCGGCCACCCGTGTGGCATCCGTGATTAGCACAGATCAACTCCGTCGTGTCCGCCGCGGCCGCTTCTTTTATAAGCGTCGTGACGTCACGTCAAGATGCGCTCGCAGGGCGCGAAGCGCGGGCGCGAAACGGTTGGGAAGCGCAGTTGCACTTCGCGAGAATTACCTCTCCCTCATGGAGTGATAACAAGCGCGCGTGGCTCAGCGTCTTTCCTCCGTTCGCACGCGCGAACACTTATGACTACGAAGCGCGGTCGCTTCGTTACAAATCCATGTATGCGCTGCAAGGCGCATCGGTTTACTTATACATGTCATTCAACTATTTCACATGGCACTTATTAATCCTGGCAAAACGCTATTGATAAGATATTCCATTCGCTCATGGCACCTCGGCCTGTCTCCGATAAAAATATATAAACATAGATAAATTCTGATCTGGCCAGATCAATTGCTTATTTCCTATAGCGAACAATTCTAGTTGCATTACATGCAGGGTTCATACATTCGTCTATACGTTCATTCGTCGTTTTCGCTCGAGTGCCCGCTGGCTACTCGTCAACTTATACGTGCCGATAAGAAGATCTCCTATGGCCGTTTCTAACTAATTTGAAGCTGCGCAGTTGCCGTGTGCAACTTGCACTTATAAAATAGCATTCCCGCACGAGCGCCCGCTGGCTCCTCGTGTCTCCGCACAGGCTGATAAGAGAATATCTTATAGCCGACATCCATCCGTTTCAATGTTGGGCAGCTGCACAAAAATGCAAGCTGTCCTCATGATTCCCATGCACTACGTGCAACTTGCCATCCGTCGCATGGATGCGTCTCAATCAGCGCATTCTTACACTCACACATGTATGCTTAATCCTAATGTCGCTTCTCGGCGCAACTCGGATAGCATGTGGGAAAATGCGCATCGCGAATGTGCGATGCGACTCGAGTCAATTTAAAATTTCAAAAATGGGCGGAGCAAGGCTGGGCCATAACACCCCTACCCTCAAGTCAAATCGAGGACTACTGGACCGAGATTTATTCACAAATGAAAAAGATGCTATCTGAGTTACCTCGAAAATTTTGCTAAAGCTTAATGGCAATTAGTCCGCAAAATTCCATTATCTATTTGCTTAATATAATTTCCTTCGTATTCGAAAAAACTAGCCTAGATGGCCCGCTGGCCCGTTACGTCTCATTCATGCAATCATACTACAATTTTTATTACAATTCATGAATCAATCAATTTCCCGACCGATTGATCTGCAAGGGTTGGCATCTCCATTTTTGCTGCATATAGCTAAACACATAAAATTTTTATCAATATTTGGAAAAATGAAATTGATGTTCATAATGTGGTTTATGATCTTGACACTTGAATGGATCATATCAGTTTGATTCTCAACGCAGACGGTCGGTATTGCAAGACCATTGCGTGAAAAGGCTGGTGCGTTAGCCGTGTCTCTCTCGTTATTTCTTGCGCAGTGCTTTGCACTCTCTGCGCCTTCTGTCACAACTGTGATACAGATGTATCGGAGCTATCAGATTGCTCTGCATCGCCAATCGGCTCCTCTCCTTTATGCAAATTGAAATGCATAGCAACTCATGTGGCGTTTTCATTTTCTTACATTCTCGTCGGTCACATGGACCTCTGGTCATGTCCCAAAAATAACTAGTGGACTCTTGATTATAATCAAATGACGCGACACCTGGATGTCAAAACTGAAAGTCAGTACTCGGGTCTGATCTTGGGATTCAGTGTTCATCAGATTCAAATTTCCGAAAAGCAAAACAGTTCAAAACAGTACTTAGATTATCAAACTATCGTTAATTTAGCGATGCCAAAACTTACATTTCATTCGTTCAAAAAAATAAGTTTTAATTGAATCAAGGTTCATGTACTCATATTCGCACGCCTCATTCTAATCTCAGACACTCAACTTAGCGCGATTCGCTACTTATCGGTTAATATGCTCGCTTCCGCAATAAACCCTTTCGCATCAGCTTCTTTCGAAGTTCCTCACTCACGGTCACTTCACTGAGTGTTCCGATGACACTCGATCTGCACTGCATAGTCCTATCAGTCGCTGTCGTTGTGGGTAGGCAGGATGGTTCACTCTTTCTCTCGCTCTCTCTCTCTCTCTCTCTCTCGCTGGAAGCGTGGCTTGAGAGTCAAAAGCTAGCCGTAGCTGCTAAGTCAGCTGGCATGATGCAGTCGGTGCCCGCTTCCTCTATCGGGACTGCAGCAGCTCCACTCGCGCGTCGGGTTGCTGGCAATTGGATGGGGCGCAGCTCGATGCTCGTCGGATAGCGCGTGGATAGCACTTCGTTCCGTTGATGTTGCATACTCGTATGCGTGCGGCTCGTTGAAGTATCCTTTGGCCGTACACTCTGATGTCATTCCCTGTTGGATCGAAAATTCTCGGCAGATTTTGCTTCTTGCTTAGATAACTTACTTGGCTAATTTTAAGAACTAGGGTTCTTTTACATTAAAATTTTAAAGGTTCGCGCAACTACATATATTTGGTTCGATTTCCTCGTGTCAACATTGTAATCAAGTATTAATTATCGTCTTATCATCAAGCTTAGGTTTAAGGTTCGGATCGGCTCCGCGTACTTATCGTCTTGTTACTCGCTATTGCTGTCGATAAACTCATCATTATCTCTATGATTTTCACAAAATCCCGGAACTCGATTTAGGCGCGATTTTCTCGCATTTCTTAAGCGTTAATTGAAAGTGTATGCATTTTCTATTGATATAAGCTTCCCGGTATTTTGCTGTTTCTATCACTATTCAAAATAGCTACGCTCTATCGGTCACTGTGCCGTATGTCCGTCGATTATGTCGCATGTCTTATTTGAAGTTCATTCGCGGATTCATAAAGGCCCTCGAAAGTCGCGATTGAATTTCAAAATTTATTTCATGTGGCTCTTGGCCCTTTGCCGATACCTATTTGCGGTTGTGTCGTGCAATTAGGCTCATTTTTTGTTTCTGTCGTATAATTCGCGCAAAATTCTTAGCAGATTATTATCTGTTCGTTCGTGATTGTAATGTCGTGTGTCGGTGGCGGGTCTCATGACTCGCTTACCCCCACCCTCACGTTCCCCTTTGACTCCTTGAGTCCATTAATTTACGATTTACTTGTTCCAAATATTGATAAAATTTTAGAATCATTGTACCGCGCGTCCTACAATTGCTTGTCTCGCCGGTTCGATTCTAACTGTTGCAACAAATCGAGTCAATCCGCGGTGCATCCTGCCCGTATCTCGATTGTTGCCCCTTCATGCGACGAGTGGTTATCCAACCTCCTCGTTCCCTTTTACTCGGTACGAAAATTGTTATTTCGCGACCCTTGATCCGTAACGACAGTGACGGTGCCCCGTGTGTCCTATATGTATCCGGTGATCAGCCGGTCCTTGGGATTAACCCTTACAGCATGTTTGCTGTTCTTAGGAGGTAGTTTCGTTTACCTCCTTTCCCTTAGTGTAACGAGAGATCATCCGATCTACCCGCTCCTAGTGTGTCACGAGACGCGTATTTTTCGATTCCGGTAGTGAAATCCTCACGTTCTCGCGGTTTTTACAATTCCAATCGTTTCGGGATAGGCGTGCTACCGCTACACTAACTGCGACGATTAATTTTAAATAGAAAGCCGAAATAGAAAATTCAAAAATGCATAATGCCGCATACCAAGGAGTCGAACCCTGTCGCTCCTATCCCCGGACCTTCGCAAGTTTCAACCGTACGAGTTCGCCAGTTATCGAAATATGCGTGTTTCGTGTTCGAACGTTTTTGTTTCGTTTGGCTAACGTACAACCTGATACTGTGGCGCGCAGTATCCGAACGCGAATTGCCCTGCAATTACCCATTTCTGGGCCCTCTTATGTTCGCGACGACGATCCGATCGCCGGTCTCCTTGAAATTCATTTTCTGCAGCCTATTTGCTGTTCAATATTATTTTAAGATTGATGCATACTCGAGTATGCCCTTGAGATTTGAGGAAGTATGTTGGCTGTCCTCGTTCGTTCATTCTGAATATTTACTTAACCGTACATTGTTTATCGGATGACTTTATTTTCGGTGGAATTATCACGCGCGTTAAGTGGAATATCCCGATCGACTAGTCGCGCGGCGAATTTATTTTGTATCTTCCTAGAGCGGGATTCTTGCTAGGCAAGTTTGCCGCTGCTCTTTCTCTGGAATTCTACTTTGAATTTTGAACTGCGCGCGCTACTCCCTCTCAAGATTTCCTCGTATGTCACCCGCATCGCGTAATTTTCCTAACCAGAAAATAAGCACACCGATTCTGTTTTCTCGTTGTTCTATTTCGCACGCTTTTGCACGATGTGTCCCGCGTGTTCTAATCCGTTCGTTTGAGTGGAGTCGTCGCTCCTCATTTTTATGCGCGGTTCGCGTATGAGCATCTCGCTCATCACTCTATTAATCCGTTCCGCGTTCCCCTCTACGTATAATTGTAACGTATTAATGCACGCGCGTATCTCTGCAATTTTGTTTCCATTTTCGTTAATTGAAAGATTATTTCAAAACATTGACTCTAGAATAGAATTTTGAGTTTTCGCGTCACTTCCCGTAAACAAACATCCCACCGCTGTCACCATTGTAATGGCCCGACCGTTATTTAGAGGGGCGGTTGGGCGAAATACCCCTATATTGGTTGGAATGTTTGTTATTGGAAGGTGTCGCGATCCGTTATCCGTGTGTAAGACCGCTCGGTCACTTACATATTCCCTAATCCGTCCGGCGCCTGGTTGTCCTTGGCTGGAGCTTGGCAGCGTGGCAGCCGAGTAGTCCGCGGCGCGCTGGGCCGTATACTCGTGTTGGTTCCGGATGCATGTGTAGTGTGGGGGGGGGATGTTGTTAATAAACACACTTCAAGTGCACTAGCACTAAACTTTATTATGTTGCCTAAATCCTATATTTAACACTCGATCCCGCGTGGTTGGATCGTTCGATATAATTCTGTTCTTCCGAAATAGATGTAAGTATGCTACGCGTCCGCGGGGGAGCTGCGCCGCTCGCGTGCTCCATGTCCGGCCACCCGTGTGGCATCCGTGATTAGCACAGATCAACTCCGTCGTGTCCGCCGCGGCCGCTTCTTTTATAAGCGTCGTGACGTCACGTCAAGATGCGCTCGCAGGGCGCGAAGCGCGGGCGCGAAACGGTTGGGAAGCGCAGTTGCACTTCGCGAGAATTACCTCTCCCTCATGGAGTGATAACAAGCGCGCGTGGCTCAGCGTCTTTCCTCCGTTCGCACGCGCGAACACTTATGACTACGAAGCGCGGTCGCTTCGTTACAAATCCATGTATGCGCTGCAAGGCGCATCGGTTTACTTATACATGTCATTCAACTATTTCACATGGCACTTATTAATCCTGGCAAAACGCTATTGATAAGATATTCCATTCGCTCATGGCACCTCGGCCTGTCTCCGATAAAAATATATAAACATAGATAAATTCTGATCTGGCCAGATCAATTGCTTATTTCCTATAGCGAACAATTCTAGTTGCATTACATGCAGGGTTCATACATTCGTCTATACGTTCATTCGTCGTTTTCGCTCGAGTGCCCGCTGGCTACTCGTCAACTTATACGTGCCGATAAGAAGATCTCCTATGGCCGTTTCTAACTAATTTGAAGCTGCGCAGTTGCCGTGTGCAACTTGCACTTATAAAATAGCATTCCCGCACGAGCGCCCGCTGGCTCCTCGTGTCTCCGCACAGGCTGATAAGAGAATATCTTATAGCCGACATCCATCCGTTTCAATGTTGGGCAGCTGCACAAAAATGCAAGCTGTCCTCATGATTCCCATGCACTACGTGCAACTTGCCATCCGTCGCATGGATGCGTCTCAATCAGCGCATTCTTACACTCACACATGTATGCTTAATCCTAATGTCGCTTCTCGGCGCAACTCGGATAGCATGTGGGAAAATGCGCATCGCGAATGTGCGATGCGACTCGAGTCAATTTAAAATTTCAAAAATGGGCGGAGCAAGGCTGGGCCATAACAGTATAGAAATACTCACTAATTCATATGCAAATTTCGTTTGCAAGATTTTATATTTATCAAATATTTCGTTGACACTTAAGCCTTTATATTCTATCCCGTGTCGAAATTTGTAAGATTGATTCCAAGTATTGATCAAAGTAGATTTATCAACGTTTTCGTCCTCTTTGGTTAGAATTTGTAAGTGGATAGTAAATTGAGTATCTACAATAAATATATTGATTAATGGAATTGTAAGACAAATAAAAATTTTTCAACACAGACCTTTTTTATTCTGAGTAGGCTTTAAAGCCTGTCTTTGATTCTGGATCAAATTAAGATCATTCAATTTGTCTCTTAAACCATCATATGCGCTTATTAAATGCCCTGAGCTACGTTGCTTCTTTATGCTGCCATTCACTATTGTTGAAACACTTTTAGAATAATATCTTTCTTTATTTTCGTTTGGAAATAACTGCGTTATAGACGTCACAAGGTCATCAAATTGTTCGTGCTTTAAACTGGGGGAGAAAAATCACTATTTATCAAGATAATAATTATAACATCATTCAAAAATATTTTGCAGTCAAATTGTGGAGAAGGTTCATACTATTTATATATTAGTACACAGACTTAGATTGGAAAATGTACGGTCAAACAATGTGTTGATAATTCAGAATATAACATAACAGGAGCAAGTTTAAATCTTACATGAATGGAAATTTAAAGTCTGTCTTTGTTAACTTTAACTTTTTATCCACAACAATTCGAGCTAAATCTTCCTTGTGGGTCACTGCATTTTTTTCAGCATAACTTAAAAGAATCATCTCGCCCATTATAGTTTTTTTCAGCGTTTGATATAATTCTCTACTCTTTTGAACTGAAAAGTAGGAGAACGAAAAATTATTTGTAAAATATATTTTCTTGAACTCGAATAACGTTTACAAATATAGTTGAAGAAATATTTACACTCTGAGTAGTAGTGATCTATATTGAGTAATTTTGCAATAGGCGATAAATTATCAATAACCTCACTGTTTTTTCCCACTGCTTCTGAATTTGTTATATCTGTTAGAGCAGATTTAAAGCTGATCTGGTCGTTGTTCATCCTGTAGGTTTACTTTCCCTGTGTGGTGACTACAACTTTCATTCCCGAATTACGACAAACGACTGTACCGATAGGAGGATTTCTGTTCCCTCTCACTGTTTGTTTTGAATTATAAGTCTACATAATATAGTATTGATCAGTCAAACAATAATATTCAATAGGAATATTTTCGGCCGCGCTATAGATATCGCAGCAAATTGCGATACTGAGCGGACGTTTGAAGCGAGCGTATCGGCGTAGCCGGTTACACAAAATTTGTTGACACGGAACAGGAATCGTGTAGCCAGCTACAGAAAACGCGTAGCCGGCTACAGAAAGCGCGTAGCCGAGTCACAGGAATCACCGCACTCGGAGCGCCATCTTCAGTCGCTCAGCTACAGGAATTTTGGGGAGTCCCGCGGCGGCGCGGCACGCAATTTATGACGCCGGACCCTCTCCGTGAGGTTCCTCACATTAGTACTTCTTTCGGAACTTCAGCTACCAAGATCCAACCAGTTCTGACCACCTAAGCGAGTGACCAAATCTGTAATATTGCTGTTTTTTTTATTTTTTAGTGAATGTATCCGATAAAGATCTGTTCTGAGATGGTCAAAATTGGTTAGATCTTGGTGGCTGAAGTTCCGACGAAAGGTATTAATATTAGGAACATAATCCACTTTAAAAAATTTGTCTACGTTGAGGGGGGGGGGTCGGTCTGTACGGCTGAAAAAAGCATATTTTCGCGAATTATAGGAACAAACTAGACATAGTGATCTAATATTTTAGCAATCATCCTGGAATTTTCAATGAAAAATATCAATACCTAAGCCATTAAATGTGAATCTTCGCGGCGCGTCCAAAAAAAGTGTTTCGCGGTGGAAGCTGTAACTCATCTCAGGATCATCTAAAACGGAAAAACCATAGAGCGTTGATGAAGTGAGATGTATCTCTAGGAAATGAAGGTAAGATTCCTTCAATTTTTCATTTTCTTTTAGATTTTTTTCGAACTTTGGATTCAAAACTGTGATTTTTGCAAAAACCAGACCAATTCGTTATTGTCAAATTATGATATTGCAAAATGGAAAGAAATTTCGACGCCATTCCCTGATATATAATGTCATATAGGACACTAAATTTTGAAAAGATCGGTTCAGTAGATTTTGAGATATAGATCCCACCGACTTCAAAAATTGCAAGTTCGGGAAAACGCTTTAGAGTTTAGCGGGTATACGAAACCCAAGCGCTTCACCTTGATCCTTGCTCTCCTCGCAAACCCCCAGGAAATCGCGCTGCACCCCTGCTCTCGTCACTCACACCGCGTGTTGCAATGGCGAAAGCCGGTGCAGAACTGCCGGTGCAGAACTGCCGGCCGCCACGCGTTCGCGCCGCGCCAGTCCTCCCCACGCGCACGGCGCCGCAGTGCCCTACGAAATTTCCCTAGCCGCGCAGTTCCTATCTAGTGTGCGCGTTACTAAAATCGGCGCTCGCGCACGGCCTCCGCGTCGGAGTGGCTGTGCGCTCCTTAAATATCTGCTTTCTATCAATTCTAAATTTTGACGTACAATGATTTGAGTGGCTACTACTTCCCACATGGCCAATGAACTTCGTGCATGGAATTCAAAAATCATTGTCGACAGAACATACTCTATTGGCATGTTCATAAGCCACAAGAAAAGAATGTCCATATTGAAATGAATAGCACACTCAGAATCACTGTATCACACAAGTAAATTTGAACTAACTTCACAATATTACAAGTTTTTACCTTGGCTTACTGGAATGGCGTCTCCACCAAGGAAGTGAAAATTAAGATTACATATGCTGTTGGTGTAAGAACATCAAGGACTCCAAAAATATGCTCATCAACAGTAAGACGATTAGGGAACTGGATTTCTTGATCGCTAAATTAGTTGCATTATTAGGCTTCTTGAGTGGAGGATGAAGTCCTACAACACTCACACTTGTTTCGAATACTGACAAGATATGGTACTGCATTCTGCTCAACTCCTTGGAAGTGCTTTTTGAGGTTAGACCATTGATGTGTCCCTGGAGCTGGGACGGCGGGCTCTTACGACCAGCTGTGATGATGAGCCGAGTTGTTGAGCTGGAGCGACGAGCTGGGGCGACGAGCTTGGGTGACGATACCCGTCCGGCGAGATTTCAACCAGGGTTGATATAGCAATATCAACAACTAACACCGCGCAGCGCGCTTAGCATACGGCAGTCCAGTACAGCATAATGGGACGGTCGTGCAGTCACTCTGTACAGCTGATGCACGCATAATCATTATTTTTGGCGGGCGCAAGTCAGCTGATTTTAATGTTTGGCAAGCTTGCGGATCATGTGGCCATTCACAAATTTAAGGAATATATTTGCTACATTTGAACCCAGAATGGTGGCCATCGTAGAAGCAGGATAGACAATAATATTTTTGGCACCATGAACATCTTATGAAGCTACCAGATTTGCAACCAATAACATCACAATTGGCGAGAGTTTTTGGAAAGCAGACTTCTGAGACATTACAAAATACATCTCTGTCGTCAATTAATCCTGCTCAGAACCATGCGTATTCTAGCATATTATTGAAAATTGGCGCACCTAGTTGATTGTGCAAAATTGCATGGATCTTAATGGCATCGTCTCTGCCATTTATTTGACGACTGCATTCGAGTAAGTAGGTTGCATTTTGAAATTTCTTTATGAAGAGCTTCATTTGTCTATGAATGTAGACATCAAGAGGTTGACAATACATTGTACACCCCGCTGGAACATACTTGAGAGTGCAAATACTTTCTTTATCTGTCTTTTTAAGACAATCAGATAAACTGTTTCTCACTTGACCATTCCAAGAGTCCAAAATTAACACAAAATCTCTTTCACCAACATGTCGTTTCAAAATTTCTTCAAGATAAGTATAAAATAAGGCGTTTGATAATTTCCCTTATTTTGAACAGGTCAAGTGAACATTCTTATACTTTCCTTGTAAAACCTCCATCTGTGCTTGGATTTTCGAACCGAAGCTGCCGGATACTTCTTGTAAACAAATTAAAACTTTTAGCAACAGCTTACCTGCAGCAGTCACTAAATATTGCTCTGTATTTAAGTGCATTGTTTCATTCAAATCACCTACGTACGCTTCAACAGATTTCTGCCCAATGAAATTCAGAGAACGCGAAACTGGCGCTCGATACTCGCAGCTCATTTGATCAGTCTGATAATCAAATTTTTATCAAAGGATGAAGTAATTTCTCTGACCTCCGCTTTGGAAATTTCAGCGTTTTTTAATATTTCTTCAACAGACTTCTGCTCTGTTGGCTTGACGTATCTATCGATCTTTTTCTGATGGATGCGATATTCCTGCTTGAATCGGTTAACTCATGCTATTAAAGCCTGGAATCGAAATTTTGGGTCTGTCTTGTATTGTTGAGCAGCTTGTAATACCCATTCTTGGATTTCTAGTTGTTACAGGAAATTTTTCTCTTCGGGCCACACAGAATCGATTGTAAGTCCATTTTTTAATGGCAATGGACTTATCATACTTCGTTCCACCATTGGTAATTATACTCTCCCACCTTTTCAACTCATCTATTCTTGTCAAATTCTCCCCTGCGTATTTTTGGAAAGTGGATTGTTTCCATTTGGGATGTTTTCGGTGGAGATTGTAGAATTGAATTCTTTTATCTAAAGAGATATGATTGAATTCTGGCTTCGTTTCTTCAAGATCATAACTATCACTCGATGATGCATGATGGCTTTCTTATTCTGGAGATTCTGGAATAATTTGTAGAATTATATTCCAATTATAATCAATGTAGAATTTCAATTTATATTGATTATTCCATCGATAATGTGTTGAAAATGACCAAAGTGAATTTTTAATTCATCACTTTATCATTCTAGAAAAGTGAATTTTAATATATAAGGATATTAGATTGCAACTAAATGCGCTTGCATGTGATTTAACAGTAGTTACATCCTCGCTATCCATTGGCTCGCTGTCATCTTGACGATCCTGATTTAATTTTTCGGCTTGTGACTCATTGAATGTCTCATCCTCGCCGTATAATGATTTTTCATCCATTGCTTTAAAACCCTGGATATAATCGAACAGCAAATCAGCCATTACCCTGCCTATATGTTATGATAGGAATACATATTATCGTCCGCAAGCTTACCCAGTTTTAAATCAGCTGAGTCGCATCAGCTGTGCAGAGTGACTGCGCGACCGTCCTATTATACTGTACTGGACTGTCGTATGCTAAGCGTGCTGCGCGGTGTTAGTTGTTGATATTGTTATATCAACCCTAATTGAAATCTCGCCGGACGGGTATCGTCACCCAAGCTCGTCGCCCCAGCTCGTCGCTCCAGCTCAACAACTCGGCTCATCATCACAGCTGGTCGTAAGAGCCCGCCGTCCCAGCTCCAGGGACACATCAATGGTCTAACCTCAAAAAGGACTCCCAAGTAGTTGAGCAGTTTCTCTCCTTCAAGTACGTATCTGATTATGAGGAGGACAGAAGAAACCAAACCTCTGATTTTATCAAAAAGTGTTCGAGCAAGGATGAATCTTCTTCAAGTTTCGCAGTTAGTCTTCGTAGAATGCAGTACCATATCCAGACAATTTAGCTCTGGCACTCAGACAGCACTGGTAAGTCGTTAATGCGTTTAACTATCTCATAAAAACATAATAATTTACATGAGATAATTGACAAATACATGAACAGTTGAAATATTATTTTTAAAACTGTTCCAATTATAATTACAGTGTGGATCGGGACCCGCAAAGTGCAGTGAGACGCCAAATTGGAACATTCTAACAAGATTCAAGAATATTCAATCATTTGGTGTCATAGAATGCATGTCAGCATTCGAAACAAGTGTGAGTATTGTAGGATTTCATCCTCCACTCAAGAAGCCTAATAATGCAACTAATTTAGCGATCAAGAAATCCAGTTCCGTAATCGTCTTGCTGTTGATGAGCATATTTTTGAAGTCCTTGATGTTCTTACACCAACAGCATATGTAATCTTAATTTAATAATGCTATCAGAGTAACTTAGACTTGAGGGAGCGTTGGGAGCCAAATCTTTGTCCGGATGATCACTTACGTGTCACTTAACATACGTACAAAGTTTGGTCAAAATTGATGACCCGAAGGTCTGATACTCTCCTCGTAAGTCTCCGCAGTCACACAAGCTTTTTCAGTATTTGAGATACAATACACGTATCTTAGTCAAATTAAATCGATCTGTGTTATGTTTTATTCTACTGATTATCTTACGTACCCTTTCCGAACGAAGTTAGACACGGCTGCCACCGAGAAACCTTATCCATCCCCAATGAACGATCGAACTAATAAGGCTACTACCATACGTACAAAGTTTGGTCAAAATTAGTGACCCGAAGATCTGATACTCTCCTTGTTAGATGTATGCACGTGAGCCAAACCGCGAGGGTGCGTACGTGAAGAACTGTCCGTGTACGTGGTTGATTAAGCCAAAGAGTGAGCGCCTCAAGTCGCTTCTATTCAAGCTGTCGTGGGGATGACTCCGTTCCTCTGGTAGTGGGAGGTATTCACCCCCTAGGGACTCGAAAAGTAGGAGCTCGTCCTCGTCGCTCCTCGCACGTCATCGTTTCCGACATTTCTGTTGTCGCGAGTATTTCTGGTAATGTGATACTTTTCTGTTCTGGCTATTCATTTGTCGCGGTGCAATCTCAATACTTCAATAGTTAATGATAATATGAATGAGTATATTAAATAAAATTTGTACTATTCCGTATAAGTTGTTAAATTTGTAAAATTTGTTTAGTTTGTGAAATTTGTTAAATTTGTGAAATTTTCGACGGTTGAAACCGTCTGTGTGAGGCGAGGAGTCCACCCCACGGATCAGGGAAGAGTCGAGTGATCAGGAGTGATCGACTCTTCCTTGTGGGTTTCACGACACGAGTACCGCGGAGGAATACGGGAAGTACGAGTGGAGTAGAACGGTACGGTACGAGACACGGTGGTGTGAGCAGCGAGCGAGGAGAGAGAGAGAAAGAATGAGAGAATGCGGGGGAGGAGGCGAGCGAGTGAATGGCGCGGGATGGGGCCGTAGTGTAAGGAGCGTACAGCCACTTCGACGCGGAGGCCGTGCGTGAGCGCCGATTTTAATAGCGCGCGCGAGCTAGGAACTACGCAGCTAGGGAAATTTTGTAGGGTGCTGCGGCGCTTTGCGCGTGGCGGCCAGCAGTTCTGCACCGGCTTCCGCCATCGCAACACGCGGTGTGAGTGACGAGAGCAGGGGTGCAGCACAATTTCCTGGGGGTTTGCGAGGAGAGCGAGGATCGAGATAAAGCAGAGCGACCCAGCAGCAGCGCAGCGACCAAGCAGTAGCAACTCGACATCAGCAGTCCAGCAGCAGCGGCTCGGCATGCAAGCAGCCATCGAGAGCGCGCAGCGGCAGCGATCGAGATCGTTGGTGAGGAGCGAGGGGGGAGTGAGTTGAGGAAAGGTACCGAGTGTCAACGAGGTAGACGTAGTGGTCGCGATCGGGAGTGAGTCGTGTAAGTGTGGGGTTCAGCAGATGGCTGAGCGACAGATCGGAGTGAGGGTGGAGGATTCGCGTGGCGGGAAAGCGCGTGACGGTCGTTAATAAGGCTACTACCTATGACCACGTAACAAATGGTGTGAGAAGTGAGATTTTCGATTTCGTGAAAGATAGCTCAAAATTGTGAGTAAACTTGTTGTTCGAGGTCCAAGCTCAAAAATATTTCGGGTCAATCGCGGCGCAATTGCAAGCCGGCGAATATCCGCACCAGGTTATCAGCACTCAAGAAATTACCAGAAGCGAGTGAGACCAGTCCGGTGATAGCAGCTCAATCAGCAAGGATCTATCCTGTCCGGAAGCTGCGGAAGGACGACCGCGACCAATCAAGAGGAAGGATGCTAGCTGCTTAGAAGATTATAGTCGCCCTGGTCTTTGTTTGGTGGTAAGTTGAAATTCAGTATACCGTGGGGTTCGCGTACAATTTGAGTCAAATTCATATAATCAATCTATTAAAAATTTGACAGATTCGTCGATGTCAGTTAAATTAGATACCCCGCGTTACTCTAATTCACATCGTAACCCACCAGGATTCCCCAACCCATATAGACAATCTAATATTCAAGGGATACCGTTCAACACAGGAGTGGAAATAGAATAGAGAAAGAGTCAGATGAAAATGAGGTTCACAGGGAACCGACTCATTTCGACCCGAACATCAAGGGGAGGTTCTCATCTAGCACCTCGAAAATGACTCATTTTTCTTTATTTTTTTTCGTTGAAGGAATTGAATAATGATATGGAACTTTTTCACACGTATTTATATATTATTTGAGTATACAAAAAAATTCTTTTTTATTAAAAATAACCATTACATAATAAATTAAATACATGCTTATGGGCACGCCTTTGAAAAAATTTCCGAATGGTGGGAGTCCTATCTAGAGCCTCCAATTTTCATCTGAGATCAAAAAACGAAAAAGTTTCGAAAAATATCTAACATTTGTAGGATATTATACCAATAATGCCGGAAACCGATCGAAGATTAACAAAATGGCGGAGTTGTGAAATTTACGTACCGATTTCGCACTTTTTTTTCTTCTCAAAATCGATATAACGATAAAAAATAATAATAAAATTAATGGTTTTATAAGTATAGGGTTCCAGGAATTCAATTTTCTTTGAAATAAAAGAAAACCAAGTCGATCCCTCAATTAGTTTTTGAGCTAGGATTCCCACCAATTGGAAAAGAGTCATTTTGAGTTAAACGCGTTTAAAGATTCGGTTAACCATAACAATAACGTTAATCATAGGTTCCATTATTATGCTATGACTTTTTTGAAAATAATATTTTACACATCATAAGGTAGCAAAATCAGCAAAAAAAAATCGAATTTTTGAAATTGCTCGATGAGAACCTCCCCTTGAGAGGAAGATGGTTAAACACATAGCGCAGGGTTCGAACGGACGATACAAGCAAGATAGATTCAACCCCAAGCCGGTTCCAAGCTTAGCAGAGTATCGACAACTCAAGGCATTGGAGAGAAATACTAAAATATAAGACGACAGATCAATGGATGTTACGCAACAACAGGATAGAGGATACAAAACACAGAACGAATATAAATGGCCTGAACCGTTGAGAAAACAAGAAAACTGGGGATATCACATTACGATGAAGCCAAAACACGATCGTCCAATACATGAACCGAGGACCAGGAATATCGGATCGAACGAATTAACTTAAACCAATATTCCCGGGTCCATCAATAAAGGAATGGAATCAAAAGATAAACAAAATACAGTCAGAACTGACGAGAGTTAGATCCCAACAAAATCGTAGCATCAATGAGACGGGAACAATACATCAATGGGATTGAATAAATTAGAAAAACGAATTCATAAAACGCTGTCAAAGTTAAATGAGTTCCATACCCGGATATATACAGCAATATATATATATATATATATATATATATTAGTGGTGGTCGGAATTTTGTTCGCAATTCTGCATTGACAAATTGATTGGTATCCATCCTCAGAATACTCAAAAATTTTTTCAGATTTTTAGGTGCATGTATGTGGAAGTTAGTCTATACACTGAAAACCTGAATTATTCAAAATTTAACTTTTTTCTCAATTTTGAGATCCCAAATAATCTTGTATATGTGTGAAAATGAAAAAAAGTTAAGAACAAAAATTATGCTGAATACTACAAAGATTATAAAAAAAAATTGTTTGACACCAGAATCTTCCATCCGGATAGGCTACTCTATTAATTAAACATGTTTCAACCAGTTTGGCTATGTTCGCCCACTTATTTTTGACCTTTCAAGTTATACGTACAGACCTCTGTTCGATAGCTTGAAAATGGTCTCATACATTTTTTGGAGAAATTCCAATATCTCCTGCAATTAATTGTTTAAATCTGCAATATCAGAATCCCTTCCTTGTTAGTTTCAACATATCAGGTCCACGATGAAGCTCACAGTGAGGATATCATGCCTTCGAGTCATCAATCTCAGTCAAACTCTACAGATATGTTCCCTGACACTGGATCAAGCTACCGGTAGAGTTTGGAGTTCCAGCGCTGCCTTGTTATAGAGCTTTTTATGACTTTAGACTGAGGCAGATATCAATGAATTTTTCTAAACAGAATCACAACTATTCTTTTATATTTTTTGAAATAGTCTAGATCGAGCTCAAGCTTTTCAAGATATGTTCTGTTCCATGTTCTTCTTATTAGGGAAACGTGAAAATTTTGGAAACCACAATGCATCACTGGAAAGCTGAGAGAAAATTATATCGACATTTTATTATCAGATATTGGTCTTATAGAATCGAAAAGAAGCGTCGAAAACGCAAGGTTTCAGCGTCTGCGCGCAGTCTCCGGAAAGTTGACGTCAAACGCCCCATATGTACTATGGAGCAGTTCCACCATGTAGTCAAACGCCCGCGTCGATGGCCCCTTTTCCAATGAAGAATTTTCATAAGAAATGGAAAAACACTGAACTCAGAATAAAGATGTTCCTCTCGCTAATCTATTTCTATTGCTGGCAAAGTCTTCAACATTACAGCCCGAATGTAACTCAAAGATAGAGAAATGGAATGCTTACATGCTTCTAAATGATGGCTAACACTGTATACATCAGTAGAGCAGCTTCACCGCAGTTCGTGTTCTATGTAAAATAATTTCTCATATTCGTTCCTTGAATGACTTTAACAGACCTAATTATCCGATAAAGTCCCGGCTAATTGAGTATCACGCGAATTCTTGTCATTTGGCAAACCCAAACGATACCTGCGACATGAGTTTCCGTTCTCCTTCTCGTCTTAATAAAAGTCACTAGTTGAAAATAGTGAATTGCAATGAATATCTGCTCATTATGAACTTAAAAATAAGATTGTGTGAAATAATAATTGTTGTCTTATAGACCTGTTTGAAACTTGTTGCCCAATTTTCTTCTCCGATGATATGCTTATGAAAGAATCCTCATTAGTTATGATTTGGTCAAAAGATATATTGAAAGGTAGACCGGTGCTCATCCAGAAATAGACACCAGTTCCTAAGTTATTGCCAGATGACCAAAAACTTTGATGAATAGATGAAACTTTCTCCAAGTTCTGCGTTATTGTGCGTAATTTCTTTTCTGTCTCAAAAGAGATGAGTTGTAGGCCCAGTGAGCGGCAATACTCATAAGCTGAGAAGAAATTGAGCTGCGAAACTTGAGGGTTTAACCAAGAAATGAAGTACTGACTGCCCTGAATTTGAGTCATCTTGGTATTTTGACCTACAAGAGAGATATTCAAAGATCGTTTGAATCAATATTGAATATATATTGAAAGAGAAATAAGTAATAGGGATGTGGAGTATAGATGAGCCAAGACTCTACTTGTAGCCAAATTAGAATATTTTATCACCTTCGTAATTATTAATTAATACTCAATCCAAGGGCCATAGGACCTAGAGCATGATAACAATATAGGTAGCGCGCACGAGGTGGTGTAGCTCGTATGCGCGGGAAGGGGATCTTTGGCTGGGAACGGTCTGACACATAAAAACCATTAGATTCTGACTTATTGGCAGCGCTGGCTCTCTCGCTCAGCGCTGTAACATAACTAAACGATATAAACATAAAGCGTATTATACTGCCTGATGAGGAGAGATCTGACAGGCCCTGATATAACGAATAGTTATAAGCCATCGCCCGTGACAATTTTGATATACGAGTATTTAGATATACTCGTATTCTTTTTTTATCTTGTTGATCGGGGCCCTCTTGATAGATAATAATGTTGATATGCCACTGCAATCAGGCAGAATAAATGTTTGATCGAGAGATCGTAAGATCGTAAGATCGAGATCTTACGACTCGAGATCATTTTGATCAATAATTCATACGTTATTAGTAAAAAAACCGCTGCCAAGTACCTAAGCAGTATGCTTTCTCGAAGAAGCTTCAACATCACCTACAAACGCATCTCAAACCTATATTTTCACCATTCTACTAGCTAAGATACTATGATTGATTTTTCAAAAATTATATCTTTTGTCTTTTGTCATCGAAAATGATGTAAATTAATCATTTTCAACTTCCGTAACGGTCGCTAGGGAGGTGAACAACGTTTGCTAGGGATGTAAATAACCTGACTACCTGACTACCTGAACGATGTCCAGGTAGTCAGGGTACCCGACGCCGGTGTTCCAAGGGTGCGCTCCTACTATTTTTGTTTGAGGAGGCTGACTAACTTGACTACCTGAACATCGTTTGGGACCAGGGTGAGCTTCCCCAAACCAAAATTCTAGGTGTACACGCTTGGAACACCGTCATCGAGTACCATGATTACGTGGACATCGTTTGAGTCCAGGGTAAGCTACTCCAACGAAAAATACCAGGAGCGCACCCTTGGAACACCGTCATAGGGTACCATGACTACCTGGACATCGTTCGGTTCCAGGGTGGCTTCCCTAAGCAAAAATTCCTGGAGCGCACCCTTGGAACACCGTCATTGAGTACCCTGACTACCTGGACATCGTTTGAGTCCAGGGTAGTTCAACGAAAAATACCAGGAGCGCTACCTTGGAACACCATCATCAGGTACCCTGACTACCAGGACATCGTTCGGGTCCAGGGTCAGGTATTCCAACCAAGAATACCAGGAGCGCACCTTTGAAACACCGTCATCGGTTATCCTGACTACCTGGACATCGTTCGGGTCCAGGGTTAGCTTCCCTAAGCAAAAATTCCAGGAGTGCACCCTTGGAATACCGTCATCGGTACTCTCACCACCTGGACATCGTTCGAGTCCAGGGTGAGCTTCACTAAGCAAAAATTCCAGGAGCGCACCCGTGGAGCACTGCCTTAGGTGACCCTAGCCACCTGGACATTATCTGGTATTAGAGTATATCCTTACTTATTCAAATAAAACTTTAGTCGACACGCCGACATCGGCATCCTAAATCACCATTTGCCCATGTAAAATCAATTAAATTATAAAAAAATCATGGAATAAATTCTGATATGTCTTGTCTCATCTTCTGTGAGTTTAAAAAAATCTGCAGTACTTTTCGTGGAATCTATGGGACACGGCTAATAGTTTTCCCATATTCTTTCTAATTATACATTAACAATAGGGAATTTGCATGAAAATAATTATGAGGTTTTTTCTATTTAGAATTAAACTTAGTATTAATAACTACTGTTTGATGGAAAAATTGGATTTTTTCATGCATATTTAGGTACTTTAACAATGACAAATGATTCATTAAAATTCAAATTATTTAGTTACTCGACCAAATGATTCTTATTGGTCAGTGAACGTGTGACGTCACAGGGGCGAAATTACTCGTCGTCTGCATCGCTATACATAGATTTATGCATATACGGCCTACACGTATCAAATGTTTTTATTATCAAATACTGTAAATTTGTTCGTTGAAAAATGCCAAACCAAGTGGACGAAGGTTTCAAAAAGGCTGATTCGTCAAACTTTCCAAAAATTGACATTTTAATGGTATACAATTATATTTGTACGGATGAACGACATAACGCTCCTGAAGTTCGTGGAGTGAAAACTACATCGTAAGTAAAAAAATCAATCTTAAGGTTCATGGAATCCTATTTTATCTTTTACCAATTTTCTTTCAGTAAAACTCAATTCTAAATTTAATGAAATTTTTAATTGTAGCTCTTCACGACAAAATTATGGAGACTCGGCTATAGGTTATGTATGTGTGAAACGAGATGATTCTATTTGTATATTAAAAGGGAAGATCTGTCCTGAGCACAGAGTTAGAGAAAAAAGTTATGATGTGCTATTGATGGTTAATGAAGTTGAAGAAAGAGTAATAAGTGTCAAATGTTTAGGTTGTGCAGCTTCCCAAGGTAATATCTCAATAAATCATAGAACATCAAATTTGTGCTGTAATCTTTCAGATAAATAATAATACTGATACTGAAATTCATATTAAAGGTGGTTGTAAACATGGCATTGCTTTCCTGTTTTGGGCCAACAGGCGTTCAGAGTCAGCAGCTCTCACTGAAATTGAATGTTATTGGCGAAAACCACCTCTTTCCAAAATTGGCACATCAAAAAAATTTATTACAGTTGATGAGATGATTAAGAAAGAGAGAAGTACTCCAGTTAATTTAGGTGATGATACAATTGTTTTCAAACAAGTTATGGAGCAAGCCAAGTCAAAACAACTCGACAGCCAGCTTTCTAGATATCACTTTGATCGGCCTGTCCAAAAATTCATAAGTTTATCAATTCATCAGTTAATATTTGAATTCTGTGAAGAAGACGTTCAAATAGATTTTATGTTATTTGCTAAAAACAAAATCACTGAAAGAGTGTGTGAAAAAATTGAAGAGGTTACCAGGGATCAAAAAGATAATTTTTTATGGCATGAACTAAGGTTTGGAAGAATAACAGCATCCAACATTTATGAGGCCAGTCGCTGTGAAACCACAGAAGGTAGTCTTGTTCATCGAGTGATTGATGCCAGTAAAGTATATGATAACATTTATATGGAAAGAGGACGAAGACTGGAACAAGAAGTGATTCATGAAATAGAAAAGAAATTGAATTTACGGATCAAAAAATGTGGCTTATTTTTACTTCCTTCTTTACCAATATTAGGTGCATCATCGGATGGAGTTGGGTCAGATTTTGTTGTAGAAATAAAGTGCCCTAGCTCATTAAAAACAGTTGAGAACTATTTGCCTAAAAGGAATCATCAGTGAGAAGTGTAAAGCACAAATTCACTTATAAATGTTAGCTGCTGGAAAAATGAAAGGTCTATTTTGTGTAGCTGATCCAAAGTTTGAAGAAAAGAAGCAGTTTAGATACGTATGGATTTTATATGAGAGTGAGTTTATGGAAGTGATAATCGAAAAAGCTACTAATCATTGGAAGGAGAATATTTATCCACTCTTGTTAAAATCCATAAATGAATGAAAAACAATAAAAATAAGGTTAGATTACTTGCATTTTCTGTGATTTAATTGAATGTTATAAGATGTTCAACTTACATTGTAAGCATCAATGAAGCGAATATTTTCATTACTCTATTATGTGAATATGTAATGTATAATGTATAAAATTATTGAATAATAAAAAAAACTGGATCTGAAGGATTATTTTTCATTAAAACAAATACTTTATTAAATAAGGTATTTTTTACTTTTTTATAATTGGTCTTTGTAAATTGATCAGAGCAGATGCAATAGTCACCATGTCGTTGATATGAGGCAACAACTTACAGTCCAAACAAGAATGAGGTTCTAGTATTTTAAATTCCCTAACTCTCCGTATGACTCGCTCCACATGTATCCGTAGGCTGGCAATTCGCTTTGTTGCTAATACATCTTGTTTGGTAGATTTACTTGATGCAGACACTGATGGTGGACGAAGGAGTTGACAACCCTTTTGACTTAAAATAGTTTGGATTTGTTTAAAACCTCGATCAGCCATTACACAAGATTTTTCTGGCAGAATCTCCATTATCATGCAGTCTTGGAATAAGTTAGTATCACTTATCCTGCCTCCATATCCAGATGATATAAAACTTATAAGCCCATCAGGTGTGCAGCCTATTAAATATTTTAACGTGTTACACTTCTTGTACTCTGACCAAGTCAATGCTTGATGTTCAGGATTTGTAGGCTTCTCTATCTCTATTTCAAAAGCATCAATGATTATATATACATGACTGTAGTAGGCTCTGAAAGCTATTGGTAAATTTTTTCTGACAGACTTTGAATCAGGATGCATTATGAAATTTTTCAAATGATGAACTAAAACAGGAACTGTTTTAGTAAACACACGACTGGCTTGTGAAGTTGATAAAGCAAACTGATTTCCAAGTTTACTGAATGAATCCCTGGTTTTTATTTTCATCAAAGTCAATTTAATATTGTCAACACTGCACTTTGTATGAAAACTCAACAGATCAATTAACCACAACCATTCACTGTCAATTCCAATATACTGCTTTGTATCTACACTTATAAAATATCTCGTTACTACAAGTGCTGATTACTTCATTTTCTCATCGCGTTCCTTTTTCTCTTCACTACTAGATTGATTATATTCACTGGAGGAAGATGTGTTGTACAGAAACTCACTAGAAACATTTTCTGAGAAATTAGAAGTAGACGTACTCAAAGAAGGTTGTTTTGAGTTACTTGATTTTGAGAAAAATTTGATTGGAGAAGTCATTCTGTCCACTAAAGTTACTTGATCAGACTGGCAAAATGTATTAGATGTTGTAGGTTTAATCATAGTTGATTTACTTCGAACATGACATTTCTTCATTGAGGCTTGACAACCTATCGTTCGAACAGTAACATCTTCTAGTATATCAACTGACTCTCCAAATCCAAGCAATTTTCCATCATCTTTACTTTGAGTATGGTCACGTGAATTACAACAACATTTTTGTTCAACTTCACACAGTGAATTCTCAAGATCCATTGCAATATTTTCAGCATTGGAATAAGTAGATGAAGAAACTTTTCCTGTTTTTGAAGGTGATCGATGAATCTACACAGGATAAAATATAATAGATAATCCAATTTATTCCAGAGAAAAAAAAATTAAAATACTATCAAGGGATAGCATCCAGTACTTACAGAGTTTGCAGAATCT
Organism: Aphelinus atriplicis; assembly: GCA_020882685.1. Lineage (NCBI taxonomy): Eukaryota > Metazoa > Arthropoda > Insecta > Hymenoptera > Aphelinidae > Aphelinus > Aphelinus atriplicis. The sequence continues at coordinate 526,429 of JAJGQD010000027.1, forward strand.
AATAGAGCTGACCTATGACATCCTAATGATTCCAATGCAATCACTCTTCTTTTTGGAGACGAAATAACTACATTATTTGATTGCGCATTTTCTTCCTGATTTTCTTCTTCAGATAGAATGATGGAGATGTCTCTTTTTCTATTTAGTTTTTTAAAGGCAGGCCGATCAAGTTCTTTTGATATGTGGATACGCTGAGGCTGACAATCAAAAATATGAGGGATCACATTGGATTTGAGTCTAACTGGGGCTCCCATCAAACAAAACCTGACATAATTTTCCATATCATCTTTCAACTGAAATTAAAATATTATCAAATAATGAGGTTATGTAATGCATTACACTGTACATGCAAATTTAATGGAAATAATTGTTTAATGTTCTAGCTAAATACTATCAGAAACAATCATTACTTACCTCGAAATGATCTTGACAGCAATAATATTTTGTTTGTAATGAACCTGGCTTATCATTACGATGAGCTACGTCGAACCATTTTTTCCTGATTTTCTCATTCTTTGGCACGAAAAAAAAAAACTTCTCCGATGTCCTACTAGTATTACTGCTGCCAATGGCACGAAACAAGACTTATATGCCATGATATCCTTCGTTATTAATTAAAAAATGTAGAGCTTGTATGCAGAGATATACTCTGTTCAACGATTCTTCGCCCTCGTGACGTCACACAGAGCTCAACCAATCAGCGAGCGTTTTGACGATTTTGAAAAGTGCAAATTTTTAATAATTTTTTTCTCAACCGTTTCACATCTTAAAATTGTAGGAAAAAAACTGTGTGTAAAACTTGAATATAAACTATCCAAATAAATTTTTTCTGAAAATCATGCAAATTCCCTATTTATTTTCAAAACCTTGCCCATGGTTTCAAATCTGCGCGGGAAGCAAGAGCATGTCAACGTTGTTACGTTGGCGTTCTGAAACATATGTTTACCTCTAACTATGCGTGAACATAGCTGCTTCATCAGGCTACCGTGGCTAACTTCATGGTCGTAAGAAAAATAGATCTGAACAAAAATCTGGTCGGGAGAAAAAAGTAGTAGATCGCTTGACACGGTACTTTAAACTCATTATTGCAAACGAGTTTTTGGGTATTTCTTTTTGTCAATCGCTCAATTGGGATGCTAGATGATCATGAAATCCTGTTTCGCATCCGAAAAAAGTCGTTTTGGCTAAATTAATGCCAATGTAAAAAGCGTGCAATATCAAACATTATATAGTGTGGTGTCTTCTGCTTGACGCATGGAACACTACCGTGTTCCGTGATTTTTACGATGTTGACAAGGATGATATGTAAAATAATTTTATAAGAATGACTAATATTTTAGAGAAACGACTGGTATAATGTAAAATGCCAATTTTTGTATTCGTATACAATAAAACATCTCTCTCTCTCTCTCTCTCTCTCTCTCTCGAATAATAAGGATTCTTGGAGGTTATATTGCGGAACGGTGCCAAGCAGTCTCGTCTGGACATCCCCACCGCCGCGGCTCCTGTCGCCGAATCACCTGCTGCCTTATCGACCAGTTGATCGACATCAATCAATCAATAGGTGGAGCCACCCGTACTGTGACAGCGCTGTTTTGGCGATCGCATGGCTCCGAATTCGGCTCCGGCACGTGGAACTTCATGCAGAATTTGTAAACACACCGTGAAGAACAATACCCATGCTACAAAGTGCGTCATCTGTAAGTCACCCATACATATTAAGTGTATCGCGCCCGCGTTTGTTGTCGGCTCGAGTTATAGCTGCTCACACTGCTCTGCTCCACATGAAAGTACGTCGTCCCTCCTCTCGCCCCTCTCGCCCACCGGCCCTGCATTAGCCGAACGTCACGCGAGCCTCTCTCTCGTCCCTCCTTTCGCATCGCAACGCGTCAACGAGCCCGTGACGAAACGCTCTGCCTCGTCCCCTCCAGCGCTTGAGATACAGCCCGCGGAAAAAATTTCCTGTACTGTAAGCAAGAATCTCACTGCTCCCATCATGACTTCGGAGCAACCTTCGAAGTATGATCAGCTGAGAAGCGACCCCAATGTGCCCAGCTATATGCTCACGATGTTTGAAGCGCTCAAGGAGGAAATACGCACCGAAATTCGTAACGAAGTACAACATATGCGTCACGACCTAATTAATTCAGTCACCACTAATACACGGAGTATTGCTGCCCTGAGTGCTCAAGTTAACACACTAAGCGCGCGAACGACCATCTCTGACAGCTTCGAGCTGAAAGTAACTGGAATCCCGTACTCCTGCAAGGATAAACTTCGCGATGCTGCGTCTCTATTTCTTCGAGCAATGAACTGTCCACACATGATACAGCATGTTTTTGGGGTGCGTGAGTGGAATCCGCCTAAAACAGACGCCACTGCCGGTGCCGGCACAGCATCGGGAGCATCCGATACTTTGTCGATGGTCGTGCGCTTAACAAGCTCTGATACGCGTCACCTCGTCCGCGAACAAGGCTCAAGACTCAAGGGTCAGACGACTAACTCCTTTTTCGGCGTTGGTGGAACGACTCCTGTTTACCTGACGCCCATAATTCCTACCGAGCTGTATCCGCTGTGGCGGGAGGCGGTTCGATTACGAAAGGAATTACACTATGCCCACCCCATTTTTGAGAACCAAACGATCCATATGCGCGAAAGCACAAAATCGCCGCTCATCCCCATCTTTACAAGTGCGGATCTAGAAGCGCTTCAACCCCTCCGCCCCTCCCCTCAGCGCCTCACTCGGACTGAGGCTCCCCCGGTCTGTCGAACCAGGTCTCTTCAAGACCTGCCCCCCGTCAACCTACCACCATCAGAGTTGGGCACATTAATATCAATCACCTAGGCAAAACGAATTTTCCTCCGCTTGAAATACGCCTCACAACTTTTCACTACGACCTTGTGAGCGTGAATGAAACATTTCTCACGCCGGATATCCCCTCTGATATCTATCATATTCCTGGTTACACACTATATGTAAGGAAGGCGGGGGCCTTGGCTTTTACGCTCGCTCTGAGTATAAGGTCAGGGTTGTTTTTTCTTCGGAGCTGATTTTTTCTAAATTCAACTGAATACATCGCGTACGAGGTCAGTATAGGTAACATTCGAGTCCTTTTTATAGTAGCTTATCGCCGCCCAAAAGCGCGTTATCCACTTGATCTTTTCAATGATCTTTCCCCCCCCCCTTACCTTTATATCAACACACCATTGTTTCAGGTGATTTTAATAGTGACATGGCAACCGTAAACGACGATTTTGAATCTCTCCATAGCCACACTGCCCCCCTACTGCTCGATCTTGTAAGTTCTCTGCCTACTCACCATACTTTCAACTCTACGACGAGCAAGTACTCACATACGTGTCTCGACCTTTTTCTCGTACGCGACCCCTTATCTGTGAAGAAGTTCTCCCAAACGTTATCTCCTTTTGCGGGTGGTCACAATTTCATCGAAATGACTTACAATATCTGACCGCCTCCCCCCCCCCACACCACGGTATTTTGCTTCAAGGTCACTCGCTCGTATAAATTTAAACGATCTTCGTGCCAAGATTGCCGAGGGCATCGAAGCAAACCCCCTTCTCAGCCACTCTATTCCTCTTCATAATTCGTCAGACTCATACCTCCCCTCTTCACCCATATCAGACTCAAGTTTCCCCCCCCCCCACCAATCTCTGACCCAGCATAGCCTCGAACTTCCCACTAATGCCCTTACCGAAGTCATGATAAGCGCATTTGACTCTCTGGTACCCACTCATATATTCACTGTAACTGCTCAAAAAAAACCATGGGTGTCAGCGTATCATCTGCGTCTCATGCGACAGAAAGACAGGGCTTATCAGAAGTCAGCTCGCACTTGTAATGGCGCAGATCACAACCATTACAAGGAGTTACGGAGCAGGCTCAAAAACTCACTTGATTCAGCCAAAAATGAGTACATGGTCACACGTATAGCCACAGCACCTGATGCTAAATCTATGTCGCGACAGCTGCGAAGCATGGGCCTTTCTACCCGTCGTCTACGATCTCCCCTCCAGCTTTTCACCCCAAACGAGCTTGTCGAGCATTTTTCAGCAGTCGCCTCTGCTGCACCCCCGCTGAACGACCTTGATGCTGAGCAAATATGCGCAACGCTCCCCATCCCCCAGGATGTACCCGTTTTTGATTTTCGCCGAGTCACGGTTGAATCCGTCGCACATATTTTTTCTCGAACGAAATCACGCGGTATGGGGAGCGACAATATATCATCGGGGATGCTCAGGGCCGCTTTCCCGGCACTCTTATCTCAGCTCACCTGTTTAATTAACGACTCGGTAGCTTCGGGCTTTTTCCCAAGTTGCTGGAAACGAGCAATTATTACTCCGTTAGCAAAAAAAGCAACCATTGAGACCATCTCTGACACACGTCCCGTTGCTCAGCTTCCGGAATTTTCCAAGGTCGTGGAAAGGGTTGTTCATAACCAATTACTCGCTCATCTCACGACGCACGACTTGCTTAATCCGCATCAATCTGGTTTCCGTCCTGGTCACTCGACTCGCACGGCGCTTCTAAGCATACTCGAAAACACAAGAAGAGCCATTGACGATCGCAAGGTCACAATACTTGTGTCCTTCGATTTTTCAATAGCATTTGACACGATTCCTCATGTGCAACTTCTGCGAAAGCTTAGAAAAGTTGGCTGTTGCGACCGTGTGATTCGGTGGTCTTCGAGCTACTTGAGTGGCCGGGTGCAGGCCCTGCGGGGTGATGGCGGTGAACTCTCCCACTGGCTCTCAGTACTGATAGGCACCCCCTAAGGCAGTGGTCTTGGCCCTCTTACTTTCGTTATTTATGTCAATGATCTGCCACGCGTTCTCAAATATACCAAAGAGGATCTCTACGCTGACGACACACAGATTTTCGATGAGACGCTAATCACAGAGATCGATCGATGCATTAATCGCATAAATGAGGACGTGGCTGCGGTGGTACGATGGGCGAGCAATGATTGGTTAAAATTAAACCCCAGCAAAACCACGGCAATCAACATGGGCAGCGCCCCTTATATAAAATCTATTAACCTCGCGCAGCTCCCGCCCGTGGTGGTTGACGGTGTTGTCATCCGTTATGCCACCTCGATCACGAGCCTTGGCCTGCGAATCACCCCTGACCTTAACTGGGAGCTACAAATATGCGCCCTCTCTAGATCGGTGCAAGGAGCCCTTTATGCAGTTCGATTCTATAGGCACGCCCTTTCGCGACCCCTTCGGAGGAAACTTGTAGAGATGCTAGTCTTACCCCACTTTGACTACAGTTCAGCTCTCATCTCCAACATCCCAGCCTACCAAGAGCTTCGTCTGCATCGCCTGCATAATGCGTGCGTGCGTTTCGTCTTTGGCGATATTCCGTGGAGAGCGCACGTGTATCCGTATCGGATCTCTCTGGGCTGACTGTAGATAAGAGGTCGCTGCTCCTACACGATTGCATGTCTTGCTTTCCAAATACTACGCTCTCGAGAGCCGCGACATCTCTATGAGAACTTTATTCTCAATGACAGCAGCGTTATGGCTCGTTCGTCCGAAAGACTCCCGCGGAGACTCCTCATTGTTCCATGCTCGCGCCTCAAAGCACAGGAAAAATTTTTCCCGGCCATAGCATCCCAGTTTTTGAATGAGATACCGTCGCTCGACTTGAACACAACCACGCTTGCTTAATTCAAAAGTCTCCTGACCGCGCACCTTATGCAGCGTGATCGCACTGACTGGCTCGCCAAGGCGTACACCAACTCTGTCCCGGCTATTCCCCCGCGACTTGCGGGCAGTCTGCAGCTATAACTGCGAGTGGGTACAATCGGGGCGCGTTCGCTCGTTATGGGAACGAACAGCGCCATGATGACGAGATGAAATTTTAGTCCAAATACTATTATAGTTGTTACTATTATTATACATTTATTTTTGTACCAAAAATTCTTTGCTAAGTTTATTGAATTCTGATTTTTCATTTATATATCTTTATTGTAACAGACAAGATTGTAATGCATATGTACAAACACGATGGAGTCCAACGGGGTACTACCCCATGACTCAAATAAGTCCGTAATTCAGTCAATCAATCAATCTCTCTCTCTCTCTCTCTCTCTTTCTAATGACGTGCGCGCGCCGCTCCATCGGCCCGCGCGGTACGACAAACGACGGCCGCGCCGCAAGCCTCGCTTGTTTACATCGAAGCCGGTTCCCGAAATCGGCGCGAATGAAGGCCTTTACACAAGTCGGTTTTATGACACGTTTGCCCGATTCTCGTCCACTCGAGCAATCACACAATCATCCTCAGAGTCGCTGTCTCATGGCTCTCTGTCTCTCTGTCTTTCTGTCTCGCGGTCGGTGCACGTCGTGTGCACATCGTGTATACGTCGTGTACACGACGATCATCCCGGCACACACACTCGCGAGCACTCTTTCTTTCGCTCACACACGTCCACTTACCTTTCGCCTCCTTCAGGCTCTCATCTACCTCGCCCGGCTTCACACGTCCAGCCATCCTCTCGACCGGACTGGTGTAGGCTCTGGAAGTCACGTTACAAACACAAGCACAACACTCGCGCGCGCAGTAGAAGCGTGCTGGGTCCAAAACCTGAGAGAATTCAGGGATAAAAACAACGAAGAACGCAAGTGTAGCTTCAAAAGTTCTGTCTATTTATTTATAAAGAATAAAGGGCACTGTCTATGAAATGAATTAATGAGCAAACTAGAAACACGTCCTATCAGTCGGCTGAAGGAACAGGGGAAGAAAAATGAGCTTCGCGTTGTGCACGAAGTCGGCCGCTTGGCGCTGTTGGTTCATCTGTTTTGATGGGCTGTTTGTCTCTTTTGCTTTCTTAAAGAGAAAGCTTTGTAATGGGGCAAAAATCGACCCACCGAATCAGACCTCGGGACCTCGATTTTCGTGATCTACGGGTCGAAAAACATGGAAATCCAAAAGTGTCTGTATGTATGTATGTGTGTGTGTGTGTGTGTGTGTGTGTGTGTGTGTGTGTGTGTGTGTGTGCGTCCCGTTTTTTTTCGTCCACGATAACTCTCGAAGGAATGGTCCGATCGTCCTGAAATTTTGCACACAGGTTAATCGCGGCAAAATCTCGGGCGAGTTCAATTTTCAGCGAAATCCGTTGTTTATTTCCTTAGCAACCGTTGTTAAGGTGTCTATTTTTTCGTTTCTTTCGTCCACGATAACTCCCGAAGGAATGATCCGATCGTCTTGAAATTTTGCACACCGGTTAATTGTGACAAGATCTAGTCCGAGTTAAATTTTCAGCAAAATCCGTTGGTTATTTCCCTAGCAACCGTTCCTAACGTGTTTTCTCACAAATCCTTATGAGTGCTCATTGGGACAAGCCGGAAAATCAGTTTTAAGTCACACTCGATGGCCAAGGACACTGAATTGTTGTATTTGCTCCATAGCAACGGTTGTTTACCTCCCTAGCAACAGTTACGAAGGTTGGAAATCATTAATTTATGACCCATTTCCATCATTTTCGACGGCAAAGGACACAAAATCTTCCCAATTAGCTCCTTAGCAACCGTTGTTTACCGCCCTAGCAACCGTTGCTAAGGGGAAGAAAAATTCATGTAAGTTTCGTTTCCAGTATTTTCAACGTGCTATAGATAAAATTGGGAAAATTTGGTGTCTTTTGCCGTCGAAAATGATCAAAATAGATTTTGAATTGATCATTTCCAACCTCAGCCACCGAAAATGATCAAAATGAGTCTTCAAGTTTGCTAAATACAGACTTAAGGGCAGGATGGATCGATTTTAACCACCATTAAACCGTATGACAGTCACAAGATGAATTGATCGAAAAATTAAGCAGGTCCAAATGTCTCGCATCGTGTATAACCTAGAACCGTTTGCTTTGTTGCATTTGATCAAATAATAAGAGAGCCCGGGCAGACATCAACAGTCGCGACAAAGTTTGGTCAATTGAAAAAGAACGACACTTTACACAGTCACGAAGATACGAATTGAACTGATTAAATAATATTTTTGTAATTTTTGAAAAATAAATGATAGTATCTACGCTAGTGGAATGGTGAAAATACAGGTTTGGGATGCGTTTGTGGGTGATGTTGAAGCCTCTTTGAGAAAGCATACTGCTAAGGCACTTGGCAGCGGTTTTTTAACACTGATTTTCATTTTATTTGATATATTTCTGAAGAATAATGTTTGGCAAGAATTTAAATCAAGTGGTAATTCAAAAGTCTTATGACTTTTCATACCAAAATTTTGCCTGTGCCGGCAATATTATTTTTTGATCTTCATTTAATTTTTTATGATAAGAGTAAAACAAATTTTTATAAGTCCCAATATTAATATTTTCAATCAATTTATGAGATATGACAGGATCTGGTAAGCCAAAATCTGCACATTTATGATTTTCTGTTTTCAAAATTTCATTTATAGCGTTTAGAGAATTATTTTCAGGTTCTTCCAAAAAATCTTCATGGAAGTAACATTTGAATTTTTCCCAGATTTTGAGAGAAAAGATAGGCTTATCTCAGATTAAAAAATATGCAAAAAATTTTCGTAATTATTTAGGTAACATAATATGACACGCTTCATCAAACATTTTGAATATTTCTTTATCACATTCTACAAGTCCCATAGCTACAGCTGTTTCGGTGAAATCAACGTATACAGTATTATTGTATGTCTTCAAATCATCAAAAGAAGTTGCACCTTTAACTCGAAGCAAAATTAATTTTAAATGAAATAATTCTTGTTCATTGGGAGAAATAGAGTCGTCCAATTGTAAGGGAATGTTTTTTACGGCGACACCAACCAGATACAAATTAGATTACTTTGACATATTATTAAATACATTAAGCAAAATTTTTTGAATTTGACTGGACAATTTAAAATTTACATGGAACCAGCTTACAAAAATTGCAGCTATTGGATTATTTGTCGACGGCTCGATTGATTAAGCTAAAAGCGTAGGCTTTCGTAATTTTGTAGCTTACGCATAGTAAAAGAAACTCAAAAAAATGCCAGCTGCAGTAAATTTTTTTTATCGCATATTTTAACCCGATTTGAGTATCGCTTTTTTCGGCACCTCATTTGGGTATCGTGGGTCGCTGGAGACCCGATACAGGCTAAAAAGTGCAATTTTCAATAAAAAAATCTGAAAAAATTCCTGAACACTCTCCAGTCCTTCTACTTTGAGAGCATATTATGGGTTTTGGAAAAAAAATTGGATAAATATGTTTTTTTTATTAATAAACATACCCCCCCTCCCAAAAATGCATGCATTTACGGAAAAAATCATAACTTTTGAAAAAATCAAGATATCTAAAAGTTTCAAATTGCAAAATAAAGTTGAAAGATGGTATTTTCACTTGAAAAATCGCGAAATTGATAAGAGCAAAAGAGATGCTTAATTGAGAGGTGTCAAGTTGGACGTTTTTCAACGTGCAACTTACCAGCCGCTCGAATCGGTTTTCGACCACAGTCTCGGTTTTTGTTTTGGTTATCTGTAAAAAATGGAAAAAAACCAATACATGACTCTGAAAACTGCCTAATCTCTCGGAAATATTGATAAATTTGATAAAAAATCGGAACTTATTTTGCCGCTCAAAGCGTATTTCGACCACAGTTTTGGGTATCGTGGGTCGCTGGCGACCCGAAACGAACTTGATTTGTGCACTACGACATCCAGGAAGGCACTGGCGGAACGTGACTCAATACGATGGGTCCTTACATTATAAAGTTTTTTTAGGGTGGGGATAGGTATTTCTCCCTCTCTTGTTTTCCGAGATATTAGACAAAATAAAAATGGCTCGGGTCTCCAGCGACCCACGATACCCAAATCGGGTTAAACTTTAAACAAGAACTGGGGGGTACCCCCCTGTTACGGTTAGTTATTAAAAGAAGAAACCGGTTTTTGACAAAACAAAGATTTTATTGAAACAGAACGATCATGTCTTTACTTGATTTGACACATAACCAATATAGAAAGACGCATAACAAAAAACACACGATTCATACGCATACATAGATATATATATGCACAAGTACAGAAATAACTACAACACTTCCGCTTTTTCTTTACGTGGTGATCAGTAACAAATCATACCAATGCTTTCACACAAATAACGAAAACGATCTCTAGGTAAGGCTTTGGTAAAAATATCAGCTTCTTGAAATTCAGTTTTAATAGGAACAACAATTAATTCGCCACTCAAGTTCTTTTCACGCAAGAAATGATGTCGTATATCAATATGCTTTGTTCTCTTATGATATTCAGGATTTTTAGTTAACCTAACTGCACTCTCATTATCAATGAACAAAACAGTACCAACAATTTGTTTTTCTAGAATATCAGATATAAGATATTGCAACCATATCAATTCTCTCGCTGCTGTCGCAACATATTCAGCTTCAGTAGTACTAGTTGTAACCAAGGGTTCTCTTTGGGAAAGCCAGGTCACCGGATCATTAGCTAGACTAAATAAATAGCCTGATGTAGAATGTCTGGTTTCTACATCCCCAGCAGAATCAGCATCACTATACCCAATCAAACTAGACTCACTTCCGCTATTTTTATACTGTATTCCATAATTTTTAGTGCTGAGTAAATACGCGAAAATACGTTTCACAGCATTCCAGTGGGATACATTATGCCTGTTTGAAAAACGACTTACACTATTCACAGCGAATGCGATATCAGGGCGAGATATAATAGATAAAAACATGAGTGAGCCAACAGCTTCACGATAAGGTACATCCAATATACATTCATCATCATATTCTACAGGATATAAAATCACATTATAATCAGCTGGAACACTCACACTTTTTAGTTTCTCCATGCGAAACTCTTGAATGATTTGATTATACTGTATATTGTATAATTACTTTGATGAATGAGCATACTTTTTGATGCGCGATCACGACAAATCTGCAATCCGACAAAGTAACTAACGTCACCAACTGTAATTTCAAATTTCTTACGTAATTCAGCGATCAGATCATTCAAAATGTTTATACATTTGCTTACAAGAAACCATCATCCACAAAGAGAGCTAGATAAACAGTTTTACCTTTGTACGTTCCTACAAATATATATTTATCAGCACTTGATTCTCTGAATTTGAATTTTCTAAGAAATTTTACAAACCGATGATTCCAGCAATGCAGCGCTTGTTTCAGACCATATAAGGATTTCACTAATTTACATTCAATATCAGACCCATCATACTCACTCTCCTGCTCTTTATTTTCTATGGTGATCTCATTGATATTCACACCATTTGGAACCTCCATGTATCTTTCCTCCTCGAGATCACCATACACAATACATACAAAATATACATGCATACATTAGGAGAAGAGTGCGACGAGGACAAATTTCTTGCAAATTTAAAAGATGCTTTGAGAAATGGCACGAGAATTGGAATAGTAGATTGTCTCAGTGGACAAAAGCATTTTGGGAATAAATATAATTCAGCCTTATTTCTCGTGGGATTCGCTACAATGAATTCCACGAGAGAAAATCTTCTGATTTCGGTTGAAGGAGTAGACCATTTATTAGCGTACGAAGAAGAACGATTCGAGAGGTACAATATTAAAAAGGTTAAAATAGCAAGGAATACACTAGAAGGAATATTTAAAAAATTATATATGAATTATAGAAAACAATCGATTCAAAATTTGTCAGATTCATCGATGTCAGGTAAATTAAATACTCCACGTTACTCTAATTTACATCGTGACTCACTAGAATTTCCCAACCCAAATAGTCAATCTAATGTTCAAGAAAATAATTCCGTTCAAAACAGAAAAAGTGAAAATGAAATAGAGAAGAGATCAGATGGAAAAGAGGTGCACAGGGAACAAGTTCAATTCAACCCAAAAAATAAAACGTTTGGAGACTTGCGAGAACATATAACGCAGGATTTGAACAGGCGATACGAACAAGACGGGTCTAACTCCAAGCCGGTTCCAAGCGTGACGGATTATCGACAACTTGAGGCATTAAAGAGAAACAATAAAATGTATGACGATAGGTCAATGGGTGTTAGCCAACAGCAGAATATGAGATAAACACAAAATGAATTTAAATGGCCTAAACCACCGACAAGAGAACAAGAAGTCTGGAAAAATAGCGTTACCGTAAAGCCAAAATACAAAACCCCAGTTTATAATCCGAGGGTTGAGAGTTCAGAACTAATAGGATTAACTAATCGACGCGCAGTCCCGGGACTATGAATAGAGAAGTGAAATCAACAGATGAACGAAATACCGTCAGAACTGACGAGGGTTAGGTTTCAGCAAAATAAGTAACAGTTTTGAATGATAATACCAATGATGTAAGCGATGAAAATGTCCTGGTTGTGACAAATTAATTTTATAACAAATCATTGACTGTATTTATTTTTTTAAATATTTTTTGAAAATGTTCTGAGAATATTTTGTATAAATTAGCCCGCCAGCGCGTGTATACAGGGCACGCGCATACTGCACGTATACGATGTATATACAGAGAGAGATTCAGATTCAGATTCAGAATAATTTTATTGTCTGTACATTATGTTGTACATTATGTTGTACAGAGAGAGAGAGAGAGAGAGAGAGGGAGACCGATTTTGACCGATACTCCGGGCGCAGGGACCGATTCCGTAGCCGATGGATGGCCCAAGCTCCACCCAGGTTTTTCCTATGTGGTTTGAGCTGCTGAACACGAATTTCGAGGGTGGACAGCCGGAAAATAGGCAGGAAAATTTTTATCGAGAATTTTCCGAGAGCGATAGAAAAATAAGTTTTTTTGCGAAAAAAAAAATATTTTTATATTCTCCTCAGCATTCTGCACAAGAAAGGTCCTCATACATTTTTCACGAAAAGGCGCCGTTCCGGAGTAAAAAATTCCCAAACTTTGCGAAAATGCGATTTTTCCGATTTTCAAGGTGCTGCTGCTCAGTCACGCCACAATATTTTCCAGTCCACCCGGTCTCAAACTGCTGTTTTGGGTCTCAACTGGAGATTTTGATAGTTTTGAAGCCGGAAAAATGGTATTTTCCAATTTCCCGGCATTAGTTTTCCAAGCACCTCCAGCGCCCTTCGATTACGCTTATTCATGTGCTAAAAGGTTTTCCGAGGTTGGGTCGATGGTTAGATTCGACCCAATTTCTTTCGATAATATTTTCCCATTTATTTGAATTCTCTAAAATTCAATTTTCCGAAGGAAAATTAGGAAATTGGTAAAAAAATTCGGAAAATTCATATAACACTGAAAATAGCAATTTTAAGTGAAAATCTCATGAGGGTAAAAATCCAACCATCGACCCAACCCATCCAAAACATTCCAACCATCGACCCAACCTCGGAAAACCCAATAAGGTTGGCATGTGCATTTGGGCGTCAACCCCCAATAGTGAAATTAGACGGTATGAAATTGAAGGACAGAACGGGGAAATTTTTCGTAACGGGGAATAAGATAATCCTGAATGGGGTAACAGGTGGAGAAATCATGTCAAATAAAGCTATCACTACTAATTTGAATGCATTAAAGTGCATTATGCAGGAAGTCAACGACAATTTTCCTATTGATACTGACGGAATAATAAGTTGGGATTTTATAACCCAACATGCGGAAAAAATCGATTCGGTAAATAAACAATTGGAGTTCCGAGAATTGAAAATTCTTTTTCTAGGAGAAGAAATGCTCATTATAACCGCCAAGGACTAGGCAAGTTATATATGCCAACGTTAAAGGGGAGGCCGACGTAGGTTTTGTAGCGTTGAGGGAACTACAGCCGGGAGTTCGCTTCGGAAATTTTTTGTCACAAAACGAGAACGGGAAAGCGTATAATTTAAAATTTAAAACGCAAATATTTTAAAAGTCTGAAGCGACCGGACGAAAAGCAGAGCAGAGCTAGTTTCCGAGCGATTGGACAAAGAAACATTGGAAGAATTGAACCCTGAGAAACTGGCGCATGTAAAGGAGCTGATTGGAAAATATTCCCACGTTTTTGGGCGGACACCTCAAGACAACAGCTGTAACCACGCACAAAATAAAACTGACATCGTATGTTTCTATTAAAGTAGAAAGGTTTTCTTTGATGGCCAAAGAATCAGTTGAGCACGGCAAGAAATTCAGAAGATTAATGAACCGATTCGAAAAATCAAATCTCACGGTAGAGCCAAGTACATGCTAGTTTCTTCAAAAAAACGCAAAGTTCCTCGGTCACATTGCAGGAAATGGGGTGATCAAAATGGACCCGAAAAAGATCGAGGCGGTTGAAGATTTCCCAGTGCCAAAGAACGCAGAAAAAGTACAGAGGTTCGTTGAAATTGCGTCATATTATAGTAAGTTCGTGAAAAACATCGCGAAAATCGTTCACCCACTCAATAAATTGAGAGATAAAAGGAAAGCATTTGTTTAGGGAGAAAAAGAACAACAGTCATTTGAGAAAATAAAGAAAATTTCATGTTGTGAGCCGGTATCAATAGCGCCAGATTTAACGAAGAAATTTATAGTGACAATGGACGCTTCCGACTATGCTTTTGGGGCGATACTCAGCCAAGGAGAGCTAGGATCAGACAGGCCAGTATCATATATCTCTAGGGTGCTGAAAGGGCCAGCATCCAGGTATCCAGTATACGATAGAGAAATGTTAGCTATAGCATGGGCATTGAAGGAATTCAGGCATCATCTATATGGCAGAGAATTCGTCGCAGTTACGGATCACGAGCCACGAAAGCATTTCAGTAAGACCAAGAAACCGGATCTACGATTCAATGGATAGAAAACAGTACTGCTAAAATATCAGTTCAAAATAATTTATAGAAACTATGGAATACTCGAATGCGGAGGATATCAATAGGGCAGGAAATATCATCAATGAACGGCCAGCAAGAGCTCAAAAGAGGTATATGAAGCGTGAAGGTAATAGAACAGGTTACAAGTTTTCGATATATCAACCAATAAGTAACGTGGAGCAGGAGAGGAGCATTTGAGTCAAAACAGGTTGGCTGAAAAATTGAAACGTACGCATAAGGAGGCAAATATGAAAGCAGAAATAGAAGTGATCAGCACACCATCACCAGGGAAAACCTTATCTTCAAGGAAGAACCAGATAGAGCCCTTGAAAAGTCTAGGAAACACGAGTGACGAACAAATGCCATTGCAGGAAGACGTATTGCAGATCCCTGAAGCAAGCGTGATGAGACCTTGAATTACAAACGATGAGAAACTACCGCCACATACGATAAAATTGCCGCAGAAACCTGGAAAAATCCCCCATCCTAAGGGGAATTCAGTGAGAAGTACGTTAAAAAAAACGTTAGAAAATACCATTTTGGACATGAGCAACACTATACCGGAAGTCAACAGTCGTTATCAGTTTTTAATAGATATAGAACAAAAAGATGTAAATGGGAAACCAAAAATTCAAATTCAGTTAAAAGCTAATGAGCCCACATAATTCGAGAATGAATGAAGAGATGAAAATGCGCGGAACAAAAAGTTTAAAGACTTGGATATCACCCCCCAAGAGGTAATGTCAAGGGATGAAATAGACAGCTGTCAAAGTGGAAAGCAAGAATCCTTAGAACAGGAAGAGGTTTAGGAAAATCTATCGCCTGAGCGAAAATTTTATAAGGACTGGATGAACGAAATCGGGTACATTCCAAATTTTGATCATACACCTTCCAGCGATGCTAGAATGGAAAAAGTTCTAGGAAAAATAAGTACAACGGAATTAGAGCATTCAAGTACGGGTGGAGAGGAATGGGCAAAATATTATTTCAGGAGAAGGAAGCTAGACAGAGAATTCTACAATAAATTACGAGTAATTCAAAAAAATACTAGTCAGGAGAGCGAGGGTCAAGCCTACCCAGAGGTGAATTCATCAACAGAATTAGAACTTCATTGTATTTCTGATTTCTGCTATTTTTGTTGTTCGCTGCAGCGTACCAAAGTGGAATTGTGAACAGTCGGAGAATGAATTAGGGACTCAGTGCGTAGATTCAAAGGTTTTTCAACTCAGCACTTAGATATGGAGTATGAACATTATTTTGAGAGAGTCAAAACAAGATTATGAGCATTTCCTCATATATGTGTATATTTTTTTATAAGTGAACGACAAGCGTATCTTCTGGTAAACCGCGACTGTAATTTAGACATTCTATTATCTCTCTATATTGAAAGCCAAAGCCCCGCGACAGTCGCCGCCACTGTCAGAATCTTTGCTCCCTTCCCCCCCCTTTTAGCCCCATTTTCAGCCCCCTTTTGAGTTCCCCCATTCAGCCCCTCTTTATGGTCCCCTTAATAGCCCCCTCTCCCACACAGCATGGAATATCCCAGTAAAATATTTTGTAAGATTTCACTGGAATATTTCAGTGAGAGATTTCTGGGAGATTTCTGGAATATTTCAATGTAGCGTTCAAAAACCAAACTATGCATCGTCCAAAATCTTCCATGGAATATTTCAGAAAGATTTTCTTGGAAGATTTTGAGAGTTAAAAGCTGCTTTGGAATATTCTAGAAATTTTCCACAGGAAGATTCCGTGGAATATTTCTGGAAGCTTTCTGGGAGATTTCTTTGGAAGGTTCCTGAAATACCAAAGTCGCGTTGGAATATTCCAGAAATCTTCCAATGGAATATTTATTTATTATATATTTATTTATATATTTTATATTTTTTTATATATTTATTTTGGAATATTTATGATTGACCATTGAAATATTGCAGGAATCTTTCAGAAATCTTTCAATAGAATATTTCAAATAATATTACAGATAGCTTTCAGAAATCTTCCACTGGAAGATTTCTGGAAGATTCCAAATCCATCTACCAAAAATTTTTGGAATATTCCAGAAATATTCCATGCTCTGTGGGCCTCTTTGGCTCCCCTTTGTAGTCCCTCTCTATAGTGCTACTTTTTGAATTCCCTTTGTAGTCGCCCTTTTTAGACTCCCTTTTCTGGCCTCTGTTTCGAAGGATTTGAATCAAGTTATAATTCAATAGTATTACTTGTTCTTGGGTGATAGAATGCCAGCAAGACTTGATAAATCCTTGCGGATCTGAATCAAGGAAACGGAAAGAGTCTGAAAAAGTTAAAGCAATAGGTACTCATGAGTATAACACTACGTGCTTTGATTAAATGTTGCTCAAGAATTAAAATCAGACATCAAAATTGATGGATTTTGAAGTGTTTCAAGTTTCTGTGTGCTCGTATTAACAAATCAATTGCCATTCATAACATGCGATGGTAACCGTCGAGAACGGGGGTTATAGCGAGGGAGACGAACAAGAGAAACATCACCTTGATTTTATTCTTCCCTGTTGTAACGGATCAGATTTGCAAGTTATAAATTTTCAAGTTCTTTTCCTTCCAATGTGTTCAAATATGAGTAGATAGAATTACGTTTCCAAGAAGTGCACTACGACTCAGACAACAAATTCTATCAATGACAGTCTTCTCCAAAAAGCGCAATGCAACCCGGTTCCAGACTTGAATGAATCTAATGAGTTTTGGTTATTGAAAATGATACTCCAAAAGCGCACTGCAGTCCGAGCTATCAATCTCGGTTAGTATAGTAGGGATCCAATTATGCGATCATCGAAAAGTGCACTACAGTTCAATCTCTCACAGACATTCATCCGTGTGATGGTGATGATATGTATATGATAGGAGTAGTTCTACGTTATCTTCCAAGAAACGCACTGCAACCCAGTCTCAGATTATATGAATGATTGATATGTATAACTGCTTGTGTAATATTAAATTGTCTTCATTTTATTCATAGAAAATTAAGATGAAATTCAAATATGAGTTTTTTGAGAGTTTACTCTAAAACTTGTTCAAGAGAGAATTTATGCGTATGATAAATCTTTTAGTTGATTGGTATTGATCATTAATTGATATAAACAGATGAAGTAAAATATTTTTTCCGATTGTACTTTCTTTCAATTTGAATTATTTCTAAGTTCAGCTATGAAGAGATACTGAAGCACTTTTAAGTGTATTACAAGTCATGACAAATAGATTCTAATGGATATATTATTCAATGAAAAGAGATGTATTTCAAATTCAAAGAGGCATTTATTAGGTTATATACATAGATATCCCAGTTCGGGCAGAGCTCTCGCTCGTCTGATCGCTACCAGAGTAATGATAACTGTTGTTCGTTCGTAGGGCTATTTATACTGGAGATTGGCATAAGGCGTTAATGTGTTAGAGATAGAGAGAGAGAAAGAGGTATCGTCGCTCTCACTCGCACTCATTGTAGGCATAGGAAAGCGCGCGAATCCTGTGCTGGCGCGCAGGAAGTTTTCCCGCATAAACTCTCGTTTTGACGCGTAACCCATTTTCTGTTTCCTGCTGGTCGTAGACGTCGTGATACAGGATGCGCACGTCGATCCATGGCGCGCTTCTTCGAATGTACTTATATCTATACGCTGCACATATTGATTCTCGATCGATAAGTTGTACCACCCAGTCGGTAACCAAATCTGTTTTATATGCGAAAACTCTGTGGACCTGACCCCACCCTAACACTGTCAATCTCCCGTGGACATTGAAATATTGAATCATAATTGGGAGGGGGGGTTGGCGAGCGAAGCGAGTAGGGGGGGGTACCCCCTAGTTTTGTGAATAAACAATATTTTGACTTTCGCATTTGGGGGCAGTCTGTCCAGGACAACGAGGTCCCGCTTGGAAAGTCCGAACTGCGCATGCGTCAGCGCAGTGGAAGAAGAAGCTGCGGCTGGCCAAGAGTCTCCGACAGAGACGATGTGAGGAAGAGCGAGTCTCAATGAATTGAATATATTTCACAGACACTGCAACTATCATACACTGAATGTCCTCTTCCCACAAATCCACATGGATTTCAAGTGTATCCATATGGATTACAATCGAATCCACATGAAAAAATTCGAGTGTACTCTTCGGCCAATTGTAAGATGTTTTTGTTTTCAGATATTTTGTGCTCATCTCGATAGTTTCCGAGAAAAAAATTAGCTCAGGTTGTTGTAAAATATTTACGTTCTTGCCGCCATATTGTAAAGAGAAGTGGTTCAATGATTTCAAAAAAATTTTCCAATAAACTTTAACTATCGTGATCACCTATGATCACAATTAGAGCATGGATCTATAGCGGTAACATTGCGAAAAAAAAAACGAGAAAATTTTTGCATTTTTTATGTTCAAATCGGTCATATTTTTTTTTCTTGATGTCCAATCAAAATTTTGAGCCCAGATTCTGAAAAAACATGAAATTCTACGTCGAAATATGTACAAATGAAATGATTTCAGCTCCGATAACAGAAAATAATCGCATTGAAAATACACTAAAAAAAATCGGTACGCTTCGGCGTTAATGGTTTAATCCATTTTCAGACTTGTTATACTTTATCTAATGAGATATTTTTTGAACATTGATTTTCAAGAAAGTAAAAACAGAGGTAATTTCTTATTCAAAGAAGAACACCATCCCGCAATTAGTTCTCAACCCGGTTGAAAAAGGACACATGAAAAATCACGTGGAAAAAGACATGAAAAAACACGTACAAAAACATGTGAAAAACCATGTGAAAAATCAAATTTCCCTATTAAGCAAATGACATTTTACATGTTCTTTTAAATATTTTTTTACGTGTTTTTCACGTGTTTTTTCAAGTGGTGGGAACTTCTGCCGCTGCATTTTTTTTCACATCTTTTTTCACATCTTTTTCCACACATTTTGTATTATGTCTTTTCACATGCATATTCAAACGTTAACGAAACCTACCACTGCGTGTTTTCTCACATCTCTCAATTTCTCTTTTTTTTACTAAACTTCTCATGCATACATCTCTTTATTCAATATGACGGACTGAGAATATAAAATTGGTCAGAATGGCCCAGAAATATTAATTTCTGGTTCACTGAATATCATTCCTATTACAATCACGGAATTTGGAATTCAATAAGATGGATAGTAAATATGTATATAATCATAATGACCAAATTTATGAAAAATCTGAATCCATCTTATTAGCTTGTAATACGTTACTACAGTATTTTCGGGATTGTTGAATGTAAAATTGCAAATGGTTCTCTAGAGATATTCTTTATCTGAAAAATGCATTATGAAATTAGACCGCTGATCTGTGTTTTGCCATATTGACCTCACCATCTTTAAGAATGAATTCAGATCTCAGATGTCTTATCTGCGCTATGAAAAATTAGCCGAATCACGATTCTAGCTAATCCTGTGATCATAAATCCTATACCAGAGATAATGTGAATAATTATGTAACTAGTCCGTGAAATTTTGAAGACGCGTGTGGACGTACCCACGAGTAGCTGGTGAAGCCGGCAACGAGTGTTACACGTTTACATGAGTAACTAAAAATGAACTCACCAGTTGAATACGATATTCTATGTTACGAGGGCTCGTTTACAGGACAAAAAAATATACAATTCAAATAGTGCGTGGAATGCGATTTCACAAGTAACAAAATCGCTATTCTCTGTAGTTTATTCATCTTTAGCCGCTTCAAAACTCATGCAAATCACATAACAACGACCGATGTATGTTCTCGTGTCATAATAAGAGATTCGGAATCCTAAAATATCGACGTAGCCTTTCGTGCAGAATAATTTCAAATATGTAGCATGTACACGGGACACAATGCCTCAAAGAGTCAAATTTCTACCAATGTTTCATCATGGAATCAAATATTCAGCCGTTTGAAAAAGTAGCAACTCTAATTTTCTTTGAGTATGAGAATTTCGCTATCATTAGTTTTTCCAGAACTTAAAATTTCACATGAACATTCAAATTTCTCACACACGAAATTTTTACTTCACATCACTGAATTTCTCACGTGGTGTACCCAGCAAAACTGGTGGTGGGAAAGTTTAGCTGGAAGGATGTTTTCCAACGTAATTTAATTAAATTTCGAAATTGAACTTATAGTTTCAGAATCGATCTTCAAATTTAAAGTACCATACACCGGTCTCTCTATATTTAGCGCAATCATATCATCTGTTGAAACATCGAATAATTTATGTCCCGGAGTAGTACATACTCACCTTTCCAATGGGACGATGTATGGAAAGATGTATGGATAGATTGGTAGAGAATTTTGTGTTTCTTGGAGCTATTTTCCGTTCAATGGCGTATAAACTTCAAAACTAGTATGCATAAAGATTAAAGATAATATTGCCATCTACTGAGAATATTTTTCCATCTTGACTTAGATCCGTGAATTTTTTATACTCACCAAGATTGAATTTGTTCCATCTTGGGGAGTATAAAAGATGTTCAAAGGATATAATATTGGTAAAATATTGAATATGAGTCAGAAAAATATATTTTACTACCAATTTATTCAACTTCACCAATCCGCAAGCTCTCCTTAAAAATACAATGCAAAATGCAATACATACAGTCGCACATTATCACGGGTACTTTTGCACTGTGAGGTCCCCCTATTCCAGCAAACATTGTTATTATTCATGCAGTGCCAACGAAGCTGACAGTAGCGTAGCTAAGTAGCCCACGAGCCGAAGAGTGGAAAGTAAGGGAGAAAGCGACGGAGAGAGCAAGACGTAACCGCTGCCGCGTGCCGGCTACAGGTGCTGCACGCAAAACGATTGTGTATGTTCATAAAACACCGTAACAGCGAGCATTAGCCCTATCGCTCTTTCGTAACTTCGCGCTTGGCCGCGACCACTACGAACACATAGCCGTTACCTGCAGAAAGCACCTATCAGGGTGCTTTCCGAACGAGAGTCCTCTTTCCTCCCACTAATTGGGGAACTTTCTGAAAGTGAGTCTCATTGCCTCTCACTAATCGGTGTGCTTTTCGAACGTGAGACTCTTTGCATCTCCCTCATCGCCCTACTGGAAATTTTCATGTGATATCTCAGGTGAGAATTCAGGTGAGTTTTTTGAGATCATTTTCTTTCTTAAATGCATCAGATTGTACATTAGAATGTACAGGACTAACATTGAAATTTTGTAACGTGTACAAATTGGGATCGATATAGAATTTAGATGAATTGACGAATTATATCATCACTTGTTATCATCACTACTAAAAATTTTTAGGTTCTTCTCAGGTGAGAACTCAGGTGAGAACTCAGGTGAGATCTCGGGTGAGATCTCAGATGACACTTTTACAGCCCTACGTTGCGATCGTTAGTAGGTGGTTCATGAAGTTATGCTCGTCCGTAATTGACTTTCAATATAAACATCAAAGTCACGTATATGCGACGGCGGTTCATGCTTCAAAGCACTTAGCAGTGACTAAGTGATGCATCGCGGTGGAAGCATGTAGCGCTATCCGCAATATCGTATAGCCTTCTCCCAAAGAATTACACTCTAACCGTTACGGGGACGGGTTTTCAACGCTAGCACTTGGTGGGCTTCGATCCAAAGCCGTATTCATTTGAAGCTAAAAATCACTTGGCTTAAGGCATTTGTGTCACTATTTTTCATTCTTATGTCAATCTCATCTAAATTGATTGTATAAATTTTTTAAAATTGAAAACGAACCGCTCGAGCGGTATGAGGTCGTAGACAATAAGGTAATTGATAATTCTTGAATGAAACGGAGCTCTGGTTTGATAAATATCAATGATTATATTATTTTCCATTCAGATATACCTGGGATGTTCAGTATTCGTCAAAAAAAGAACATGGGAACTGACGAAAAGAAGAGAATACGGATTATTTTGCGAGACTTGGCAGAAATTATGTGGATCAGGAGGGTTTTAGCGAGAAGTTGCCTAGACACGAAAAAAGTAATAACCAGCTTGGCCAATGACGAGCCTCTCCAGTTAATTGATCCTCGAAATCTAGAGATGTTTCTGGGTAAGCTCACGCTGTATCTGATATAATATAATGAACTGAGAAATGTATATTGATACGGAAATGAATTGCAGTTCTATACAAAGATTACCTGGAGATGCACGTAGCGTATAAAGATCTTTTCGTCCCAGCGGCAGTAAAGTGCCTACTTTGCGTCCTGGCGTTTACAAAGAGTGGCACTTTTCTGCCGCGGGGTACGAAAAATAGTATATGCACCTCGCTCATCTAGGCTATTTCGGCACGCGCAAACTTGCAATCCTCGCTGCGCTCGGATCGTAAACGTTTTTCGTGCCGAAATCGCCTAACCTCGCTCGGGTGCATAATATACTATGATGACAGGAAGAGAAATAAGCTGATATCACTAGCAACGGAGAATCTTAGTATCCATATAAGGGATTTTCGGAGAGAACTGTTAGACTAGATGATCATAATTTCATATACCTGTTTGTTCATTGTTTGGGATTTTTGAATTTTCATAAAAATGAAGTTATGATTCGTTTACTAGTGTTCAAAGTACGAATCTTCTTGAAACTGTACACAATTTTTCCTCGAGTCATTTCCGTTGGCAACCCTAGCTTCACCTCAGTGAACCTCTTAAGTATCATTTGAGTATCAAAGACTACGTAAATCAGTTTTTTTCAGATTGGCAGGTGAATTATAATAATCTGTTATGAAAACCCATTCGAAATCAAGGAATTACAGAACTGAAACCATGTCTAGTGTTCTCCAATACTTATAAATGCGTATCTCCTGGAAGAGAGTATTTATTCACGAAGTGTCTGTCGCAAAATGATGATATTTCAAACATCATAATAATGTCTACTTTTCATCCAAGCTGTCTAATGGAACTGAAAGAGTTTTTGTCAAATAACGGTATACTGAAAAGCATTGCCCTGTTGGAAAAAATCGAATAGATTTCCAGCTAGATTTGCACTGAATTCCAGCTGGATTTTGACTGGATCCTGGATGGATGCAGAGAATCTAGAGAGATTAATGCAGGGAAAATCCAGAAACTTTGCCAGGCAATCCAGCAAAATTTTTCCGGTGGATTTTTGACAGCGAGAGCTCGATCAATGCAGAGAATTTTGCAAGTTCTACGATGATCTACGAACTGTCAACAAATCAGGCTGGATTTTTCTGAATAGAAGCTGTGTGCCGAATCCAACTCTAATCACGAAAAAATTCTGCTGGATTGTCAAAAAAAACCAGCTGTATTCGTAGGCAATCCTGCTGGATTCACCGTAGTAACCCAGCGCTCATTCTGACGAAACCCAGTTGGATTCATTGAAAATTCTGCTGGATTCGCCGCAGTATCCCGCAGTTCTTATTGAAAAAACGAGCTCAATCCGTTCACAATCCAGCTGGTTTTGCCGCCGTAGCCCATCTCTTATTCCCAGTAGGATCCAACTGCATCTAACGCAGTAGCCTGCAGCTCTTCCAGTGCAAATCAAGCCGAAATCCAGAGAGAATCCAGCTGAAAATTAAGTCGATATTTTTCTAGAAGGTCAAAATTTTGAATAACATGAAAATGTCTACTATGCATTTATATGGATTAGAAAATGGAACATTTCCGAAGCCACAACATGAAAAATGTTCTTCAAAAATAATGTTCCTCAATTCATACGTATCTTAAATCATGGATCAAGTGAATTTATAAATGACTGAAATGTTATAACAGCCACTTGAAAGGTTCACGTGAGATCTCACATGAAATCTCGCCTTGAAATGTTCAGTAGTGTTGGTACCAAGTAATAATATTATTCGTCAATATATCAAATTTCTATATATTCTTGTTTGCCATATCCGCTCAGCCATTATGAAGTCGGAAATTTCAACTCTGGATCAATGCCTAAAGACCATAAATTTTACTTTTTACCAAATTTACATGAAATCTATTCTTCTCTGGAGGCTACATTGTCTTCACTACTTTGAAAGTCTTACATGAAAATTAAGGTGAAGTAACCTGGAAATCGAAGTGAGTTAGCTTAAAAAACGAGAGTGGATGGTCCTTGTTATCCAGGTGAATGTACCTAAAAATTTATGTGGATTGACCGATCGGGATATCAGGTTGATTGATTTGAAAGTCTGAATCAATTTAGGAATTCATTCGAATCAATCTTCAAGTGCAGATGTGAATCCTTCTAAATTCCCTAGTAAAAACAATTTTTGTACATAATTGTACAAAAACGTACAAAAACGTATAGAAACGTACAAAAACGTACAAAAACGTACAAAAATGTCCAAAAATGTTGATGTGTCCCATTTGGAACATCTTTAAATAACTGTTGATATACTCACTATTCTTCTGTACGATTTTGTACACTTTTCTACAATTTTTGTACGTTCTTGTACGTTTCTGTACTTTTTCGTACCTTTTCCTATGGCTTTGACGTTTTTGTACGGTTTTGTACGTTTTTGTACATTTTTGTACTCTTTTGTACTTTTTCCTATGGTTTCGTACGTTTTTGTACGTTTTTGTACGATTTTATACGATAATATGTATGCTTTTGTACTTTTTTGTACCTTTTTCCACGGTTTTGTACGTTTTTTACGTTTTTGTACGTTTTTGTATGTTTATGACGTAAACGTTTACATACACGTGCAAACGTTTTTCCACTGTTTTGCATTCTTATATAATCACTAGAAGGAGTACCTTCTCGCTCTCTTCACTCGCCAACCCCCTATTTCCGATTCAATATTTCGATGTCCACCGGAAAAAAATTTACATAGAAGAATCAATTCAAGTCGGTAAAATCAAGGTCCCCTCCTCGCCTCGCTCGCTAAACCCCCGCCCTCGCTGGTTACTATAGATTTCTATGTACTGCATATTAGTCATGTCAGTAAATGTACATAAATACTTGAAATACTTTGAAATCATTCGATTTTGAATTCTGATTTCATTTATCTAGCAATATTTGATCTGAGAATATGATGCTATACTCATGAGTACCGATTAATTTGAATCAATGAGTCTTACGAAGAAAGACAAATGCAATCTGTCCGCGAAAAAAGACACATCTCAATCTGTCCGCGGAGAAAGACACATACCGCAATCTGTCCGCAAGAAGGATACATGGCGCCCATCCCACAATTTTCTGACGTGGAAAAATACATTGAATGAAAGCTTGGATTGAGTAGGTTTGAATTGACAAAAGAAACAAGCCTTTTTTACAGTTCGATTGCGGTTCAAACTCTTTCTCCGTTAATATTCACGGGAGGATAATTCCGACATGTGTCTTTCTGTTCGCGGCCAGAATGCGATATGTTTCTTCCTTCGCGGACAGATTGCGATATTTGTCTTTCTTTGCGGACAGATTGCGATATGTGTCTTTCTTTGTAACGTACAAAACCGTACAAAAACATCTAAAAATATACAAAAAAGTAAACAAGTGTACATAATTGTACGAAAACGTACAAAAGCGTATAAAAGGGTACGAAAACATACAGAAACGTACAGAAACGTTCAAAAACGTACAGAACGTTTTGTGCATTTTTTACAAAAAAATGATCCCTGAAAACTCATCTGAATTCTCACCTGAGATCTCACCTGAGATCTCACCTGAGAATTTTCAGTCGGGTAGCGACCCATCAAGCCCACAGAGCATGCAATATTTCTGAAATATTTCAGAAATATTTGTAAGAAAGATTTGAAATATTTCAGAAATCTTTCACTGAAATATTTCTGGAATATTTATATGTCCGCGAAAAGGCTGCAAAAAAAATATTTCTATGAAAGATTTTTGAAATATTTTTGCAATATAGTTTGGAATATTTCATTGAAAGGTTTCTGAAATATTTCCGCAATATAGTTTAAAATATTTCATTGAAAGATTTGTGAAAGGTATTTGAAATATTCCAATTGCCATTCATCAAGCCCCGAAGGATCTTTCATGGAAGATTTCTGAAATATTTCACCAATATTATTACCTTATTATTATTATTTATCTGGACATTATCTCGCTCGCCATTACAACGCAATCTATACATATATGCATATATTTATACATCTGCCGTTCGCACTCCTTATATACAAACCGTTCCATTTTCCCGTCACTTGCGAGAAAGTAACGTGAACCCTGGCGGCTAATAGGAGAACTTACTCGGAGACGCTGTTCAACTTCGAGTGACAAATCATGATCAATTTGGAAAGAAAATTACGTCCATTTCTTCTTTTTTTAATTACCAAATCAAATGTTAACTCAAACATATATTTTGTCGAATCAATTATAATTACGTCGGATATTACATTAACTTACAGGGAAATCTTTCGGAAATCTTTTAGAAATATTTCAAGGAATGTTTCACTGAAATATTTCTGAAAGATTTTCCTGTCAGATTATTAAAGTCAAAGACTACGGTGTAATATTTCAGAAATATTGAAATGGAACATTCCTTGAAATATTTCTGAAAGATTTCTGGAAGATTTTTTTGTAAGATTATCAAAAGGCAAAGGCTGCAGTAAAATATTTCAAAAATCTTTCAAAGATATTTCAAGAAATGTTTCACTGAAACATTTTTCAAATATTACACCGCAGCCTTTGACTTTCAATAATCTGACAGGAAAATCTTTCAGAAATATTTCAATGAAACATTTGTTGAAATATTTCTGAAATATTCCATCGCAGCCTTTGCATTTCAATAATCTCACAAAAAAATCTTCCAGAAATCTTTCAGAAATATTTCAAGAAATGTTTCACTCTAATATGTTGGCAATGTTGCATCAATCCGTTTTTGATGACTACATAGAAATATTACAGAAATATTTCAGAAATCTTACATTGAAAGATTTCAGTGAAATATTTTGAAGTATTTCATTGCAATATTTCATGCTGTGTGGGAGGCGCTCGGATTACGTTTCAGTATTGAAACAAGATAATTGGTCTCAGGCGTTAGAGAACCGGTCATTTTTCACTCCAACCAAACGTTTTTAGAACACTTTGAAGTTGAACACCGTTGAATTATCTATTTTATTTTGCAATTTTTATTGTCATACTGTAAGTTTCCTGTACCAAATTAGTATATTCAATTCTTTTTCAAATGTGGCTACTCAATTTCAAGCAGAAAAAGCTCATTTTTTGTTTGGTCACTATAGTTTTCCTTCAACTATTTTTCCATACTGTCAATACGATTGGTTTTAATGAAACTCAAGTGAGCTCAAGACAGTTCCTCTGAGCAGAAATTGAAAATTATAATGTATTGCTCTTAATATAAATGAAAATCCTTCTAATAGTTGGAACTGGCTTTTTTATATGGCACTCCTATAATACTAGGATTACCATCTATATCAAGTGATTTAATCGATCTCAATATGTGTTTAATGACTCAATATTTAAGAGATAAACGTTTCGTTCTTATATAGACATGTTACGTTGATATAGAAATGTATTTTAGAGTCGAACGTCAAGAGTTTTGAATAAATATCAATGGAAATATGATTGAAAGTTCATCTCAATGCCAATTTGATCGTCCCTGTAGGCGTATAGTGACTATAACAAGTGATTATGTAATCGTGCCGAATTTACTGCACGTGTAGCCAACTTGATTGCGTTTTTTTTTAAATTAACATTCTTAATAGGTTAAAATGGCTGGATGATAACTATATAGATGGTTTCTGATAGGTATTGAGCTAGCCTTCAAAATGCCGTCCACAGAATTTGAAAATCCTAAGTTTATCATAGTCAAATTCGCGAAAAACCCTTAGGGGGTGGCGCATTGGCAGCAGTTACCTCATATGCGGAATTTCAGGAATATATCTAATCTAGAAGGAAATTGAGATTCAATCAAGAAGTTTCCACTATTCCATTACTGACAGACAGACATACAGACAGACAGATGGACAGACAAATAGACAGACATACAGACAGACAGAAAAGGAGAGAAATTTGAAAAAGCCCATAAGGAGATTAAAAAAATACGATTCCATCGATGAAGAGGCCGGAGAAGATAATTCTCATGAAACGAAGATATCCTGAACAACTCTCCGTGAATTTTAGCTAACCTGATTATAGTTATTGAATAAGAAATTGGAGCCTCAAGTACATTCCGAATTTCCTCGCAATGAATTCTCCTCATCTTCCTTTTATTACTCAGGAGGTAATTGTGTATCAAATTTCGAACATGCTGAAAAAAACTCATATGGAACTGGGAGATTTTTTAGAAACTTATCTCTTACGTCAAAACCAATGATGTACAGAGGAAAAAAATTGTCTTATCATAGAAATTTATAATTAAATGCACTATCGTTTCTTAACAGACGATCATTAACCCATTTGCAGCTTCATTGATATGGTACTCAGAAACTCTTTGAGAAGAGACATAGATGAGAATTTTTCCCGTAATAATTTTTCACTTAAATATAGATGATTAATTATTTATACTATGAATTTTTTATAGCTATCTCAGAGAAATAACTGATGTACATATGAATTATACAAATGGTTTTTGTACTCTATGTGGACACTAAACTTATTCATCCAACGATGCATTTGGAACACCTTTAAGTAGAAAGGAAAATGAATGAAGTGAGAAGTGTATCTTTGTATATAAGTTTCGGCTATATAACGTGAATTTTTCTATGATTTTCTGAGTATTATATTGATAAAGCTTTGGCTGGATTTAATGATCGGCTGTCTAGAAACTGCGAGAAGATTCCTAAAAATTGAACAGAATTTTTCAATTCTTTCTCTTTTTAATGGTCGATATGTCAATGAATTTGAAGTGAGAAAACGAGTTGCGGAGAAAATTGCAGTCCCATACGATTATCTTTGACCATGGTGTAAATTTTCAATTTACCATACATTTTTCCAGAAAATTTATTCATGTCGTTTCAATGAAGTACTGTTCAAGATCTGGAAAAATTTAGTTCGCATGATTTTGGATGAGAATACTTTTTGTAAATTGTATATAGGATTTAGATCATGCCAAAAAGAAATACTCCGCATTAACCCTATAGACCCTATTGAAGGCAAGCGTCTCTCAGGCTTTGATCTTTCCTATATTTCGTTTCAAAAAGTCACCTTTTCATACAGTTCTTGAAGATCGTAATCATTCGAAACTCTCTTCCAGAAACCAACCGTAATTTTTCCGAAGTAAAATTTAAGTGCGAGAAGGATGTATACTATCGGAGAAAATTATCTAATTTTGAAACGATTTTATTTATGTGCTATTTATTATGAGGACCGTCGGATAATAGATTAACTTAGAATCAATATTCCACTTCGATTCTATTATAAAACTATTCAGAAAATTTTTTAACCAAATGAATATGTTGATGAGAACGAATTATTAGGGATATCTGGATGGGATGGTAAAGAAAACTACTAACCTGATATGAAATCGACAAAAATGAGTAAAAACAATGCAAGAATTGCCATGATAATTGCGTTTAAAATCAAACTTCACACGAATTATTGTATTAAGTTCATTAAAATTGGTCTCAATACGTATTGGAGTATTATGATCAATATGTATTGGAGTGTTAAGTTATATGATTCATAACTAAATTTTCCTCCACAACTTCTTTGAAAGTCTTATCGGGTGAGTGACCAATTCAACTTCTGTGAATTGAGTTGACGAACTGTCTGCTAGAGATTTAAACTCAATGGAAGTATCTAAGTGTTAGACTTTGAAGAGGGGATCAGATAAAGTACAGATGGGTGGGGCTTCAGAACAAGCTTTGAGCTCATCAATGTAATTCCAATCTCCAATTTGCTCAAATGCTTGCATGATACGATGACAAATTGATGGAAACTCATTTCAATATATTCGAAGAAACTGTTTGCATCAGTCCATTTGTTTAAGTAATTTCTATGCTTATAAATACACAATCAATCCATCATTTAGGGAATTTTACTCTTATATGGAGCTAAAGGATACTATTGTTTGTATATTCTCAATAATATTGAAAACTACTAAATCAATCCCAAATTCTGACATGAGCTCCATTGTGTCCTGTAAAGAATTATGGAACACTATAATTAAACACATTTCTATGTTACGTATAGAATAAATATGCAGATCAGCTGTGGTTACTCCCTCAGGTCATTGGGTGGCAATCCACTGTCACAAGTGTGGTGGCGAGTATATTTATTTTTCTAGAGAATAACTCGTCAGTGGTAGATCTGTTTACATGCAGCGTAGATGAATTTCTTAGTTGGTGGCTTTTAATTTAGAAAAAAAGGGGTAAATAAAAATAACGAATCGAGGTATTTTAGTAAAAAAGAGGATAAAGTGAACCCTCTACTTTCTCTCCATAGTAAACTCGAATATATCGATCCTCCCAATCCATAAGGACCTACCTCGGGGGACGTCGGAGCGCTGCTTAATGAGGACGTATTTCGCGCGAGCGCAAAGTAAAGACGTATCTCGGAAAAGCGCAAAGTAAGGACATATCTCGGAGGGACGTGCAAAATAATATTGCAGCTCGGAGAATTGCGAAGTAAGGAAGTATGTCTCTCCCCACTCCTCCTACCCCACAGCTTATCGCGAATTGGATCAAATACAACTGAAATTCTAGAATTCTGCTAGCGATGGGTTAAAAATTAGTCTGAGAGCTACCAGAAACCACAGCTATAGTCAAAATTTGTGTATCTGCATCAAGGAAAATTATCCTTATATAAAAAAGTGATGGCCTTTGGAGTGAAGGCATTAACTCGTGATTTGATTGGTGTAGATCTAACCACGTGATTTGTAGTGGGGTGTATATAGATATAGAGTAGTCGATGACATGATATTATAGGTAAGCATAGTCAGTTTCTTTGATGATGCTGTCATAAGTATTGACAATTTATTTTCAAAATTATAATTGTGGGTATGTGAATTTGATTGATGGTACGTGGATATTTTAGGCTACCTTTTAGTTTTGAACAGTTGTCGGATTGGATAACTCTGTTACGTTAAGATGTCTGATTTGTAAATTTTATGTGTAAAATTTACAAAACAAAATGGATCTGTAAAAAACATAAGTGTAAACAGATTATCACTGATCATTTTTTAAGACATGCTCCAAAAGTTACAGAAGAACAATGTCTTCAACAGCATATGTGCAGAAGTAAATAGGTCTCAATACTGATTTTTGCAAAGATAAATGCTATCTTTTGAAGATTTTACCCCTTACAAGCGTTGCTATCTCACTCTTGTGTAATGCTAAATTTTTTCAAAATAAAAAGGCCTTGTTTTGTTCCTTTTTTCGAAAAATTCTCGCTCCTAGTAGGTATGAGATAGTGAAACTTCTAGAAAATATATATTCTTTAAAAAAGAATTGTTCAAGATTTTTTGTACAGTAATGTCAAGTAATGTAAAGGAAATATGACCAAGGTTAAAAATACAAATGATGTTTTAATTCTCAAAATTATTACAAATAACAAAATAAAGAATTTTTCTCTTATCGAATATCTACAGTGAATGAATAATTATTTACATAGAAAAATACCATACTTGAATTAATTACATACGAGGTCTGTCCGGAAAGTATCGGGCCTACCTTTATATTTTCGTGCTAGCGTTATTCTTTATCATCTGGTGGGTGTCATCCTTCAAAGTAATCCCCACTTGATTGAATAACACGGTTTCAACGATGTTTCCACTTTTCAAAACAGTCCTGGAACTCACTTTTAGGGATAGCCTTAAGTACTCTGAGACACACACTGAAACTGCTTTTTCTACTAACGTTACAAATTCAATTGACAAATCATCTTTTTTTTTTTGAGATATGGGTAAAAGAAGTAAATTATTTTCAACTAAATCTAAATATCCACCCGGTTCTTTGTTGAATGGTTTGAATTATGTTTTTGGTTTTCCTTTGGACAACAGTGCTCAACAAATAATTAATGAGGTTGACGAGAGTGCTATTACCTCTCAGAAAAATAATAATGAGATTGTTCATAAAGTTAATGAGAGATCATGTAACGTACAAACTTCTATTAATCAAAATAAGTAATTAGAGACTTTAATTAATGATTTGAGTGTGCGACTGGAGACTGTTGAGATGAATTATGCTACCGCCTGCAAAGATAATGGATTGTTAGCTAAGAAATTACATGCGTATACTCAAAAATTTGGTCAGTTAAGTAATATTAACACTGAAGGGGCATGTAATACATTGCCATCCAATATAAGTGGACAGTCGCACACTGGAACATTGCCTAAGTATAGTCAAGTACACAATAATATAATTCCAGAAAGAATAAACTCAAATCTTCAGTTTAGAAATTATAATGATAATAGTATTAATGCACAAAATTTTGATCAATTAAATTCTAGATTTCCTCATAATGATAATAATAATTTGACACCTAGAAATATTAAATTTAAAGTTTTTTGGAAACATGATCCAGCCCAGTGGTTTAATTTACTCGAATCTCAGTTTTTGCATCACAATGGTTTCACTTGTTTTTGCTCACTTAACTCATAGAAATACGTCCTAACATTCCCAGACATTATCTGAGAATTGCCAAAGTGATCACGGATTGAGCCCCTTTTCGCTCTAGGACCATTATTTCGCGAGATAATCGCGTTTAAAGTTTTCACATTTTCCCAAAGCTAGAAAACCTCTGGTACACAGTTCCAAGTCGATTCTCTGCCTTAATTTCACTCGTTTTTGCTCACTTAACTCATAGAAATACGTCCTAACATTCCCAGACATTATCTGAGAATTGCCAAAGTGATCACGGATTG
>JAJGQD010000201.1:0-11911 GCA_020882685.1 Aphelinus atriplicis
GACTGTGTCTTCCCGCGACGTTCGCCCGATCCTCGCGCGTTTCTTCGCGAATCCGCGCGGAACCACTGATGATGAATCGATGGATCGACTTGGAATTGCCACGCGCGCGCGCGCTTCTATACATATATACCAGTAGCACTCGAGACTCACCTGCTCCTGCCGACGAAAGCTTCCGGCGATCGCGGCTTACGAAAAACGCCTCGGAGCTTCATTTGAATGCGGCCCCCGTTCCGCGTCAAACGCGCGAGCCTGGCCCACACACTACTTATCTATGCGCTGGATATTACAACGAACCGAGGGAATTTCACGGCGCGTAACGAGCCCGCCGCGCGCTATCTAAAGCCCCACTGCCGAATCGACGCGCGATTAGCATTGAAAGAGCCATATACCTGCATTTTTCACCGGCTTCTCTCCAACTTTTTTTTTTCCTTTCATCTATCCCCTTTTCCTCATTGTAACGCGGCGCGACGCAGATCCCAGCGCTTTCTTCGCTCCCACATATATAGGTGAAACTCGCCCGCATTTCGACCAGAGCGTGTATACGCATCCGAACTTTCTTTTATTGTGTTTGCGCGGGCTACGTATACATACGCAGGTGCACTGCCTAATGATATCACGGGCGCACGTGTGTGGGCCCCCGTCACCCCGAGCTCGCTTATATATATGGGCTGATGAGGCATCTCGACGAGCGATTCGAGCGTGGTATATAATACGAGTCGCGACGCGCTATAATGGGTCGCTTTTAAATCGACCGAGATTTTTCCCCATTGTTTTGCCATGGAGTTCGGCCGGGTTTTAATCGCGACGGGAAAGCTGCGCGCAATGGAAATCCAATTAGCATTCGTCGCATACTCTCGATCTTATCCGTAATTTGCAATCGATCGCTCTCGAGTTTTCGAGGAATTCGTCGTTTTTACACGCGCATACGCGATATTGTTGTTTACATTTCCATTGCGCGCGCGCTCGCGCTTCCGAATATTTGCCCAATGGCGAAACTTGCTCGATGCAAGGCGCGAGCGCGCGCAGAGCGAGAGCGGTCGTTACACTCCGTAACTTTCAATCAGATACACTTTCAATGAAGTTATACATTACTATTCTGCTCCATTCATTGATGGCCGCGCGCGTGACGCAACCGCGTTGTATAGCGCATACACTCATTGGATAATCTATTTTCAGTTGTGTACACAGTGGACGCGCGGGATTAGGAATCACTAAATGTATGTGATCCGCTTTGTGAAATTGCTCACAAAGGGTTATTTTTAATACCGATGCAAAATTGCACAATTTTAGATCCACACGAGTATATTCGTACTTCTTGCGAACCCAATTCTCGTACGGTTCAACTATTGAGAAGCTGTAGTACAACGCGTCAGTGGAATTCGGAAATTGTAAAAACTCTCTAAAAAGAACAATTTTTCGATTTTGCAAATCGACACAAAACACTATTGTACCTCCCGCAAAGGTTGTAAAAAGTGCAAGTCGAGTTGGAAACCTCGATTGCAAACACTCGATTCGTATACATATATACAGCACCGAACGTCTTGTGATTTGCACTTAGAATCATCCATGTCTCCCAGCGAGCGCTACATCTAACGAGCCAATGCCGGCAAATTGATGCTCGATAATAGATTCGCGGCCGTGTACGATCTCGGATCCCCTTGAGATTCCTGCTGACCGAGCTTTAAAAAATGCAGACGCGGAGGGAGGAGGAATGAATATACTTACATATAATGCCGGAGCCGAGTAGTCGCGAGCCTCGGGGCTGCTATACCTGGTTAATATCCATATGTACACGGGGTCGGCTCGTTGTTGCAGGTGATCGGAGTGAGTCGGAGCCGCGGAATGTGTCGGCGCGGTGGCTGATCCGCCGGGGGGAAGGAAGCGCGCATCGGCCAGCCGAGGAGCTGAGAGGCGCGCGACAGGAGCGACGCGTCACGGAAAAAAGCCCATCAAGGGAGAATTAGGGGAGGATGGGCTCGGAGGCGTGGGAGCTCGAGCGGAGGTACTCGGTGCCCGGGGCCCTGGACACCCGAGGCCTCGAGGCGGCGCCGCCCCAGGGAGCACCGGCCAGCGAGGACCTGCACGCCTGGTCCATCTACCGGTACGTATACCTATACACATATAGCATCCTGTGCTCGTATCTATACACACGTGGCAGCTTCGCGCGCGCGCGAGCCTCGAGTTTGCCGCTGCAGCGCGCCAACCGGTTCTCCGCATTCCGATCGGCTCGGCGCCGCTTATCGCCGACGGTATACGCACAAACACACACACACACACAATTCCGCGTGGGACCGAACCAAAAAGTCGTATATTTCGCAAGACGATTTTGAACAGGAGGCGAGTATCGCGCATCTCTGCGCAGCTTGTGCGTATATTGCTCTATGGTTCTGTGCGAATTAGTTTTGACGTCATGTATATGGGTTGTATGTACAGAGAATGCGTCGGATTTTTGTTTACAGCAAATATATATCTATATGAATCATCATCATTGATTTCACGAATATTCATAATATATAAATGCAGTGGTGATGGTGAAAATGTAGAAGGAAAAAACGGCGTTATAGAGTGGATGTACGAGCAAAGCTCAAGTAGCAAATTATAAAATTAAAATACGTGCAAAACTTTGGGATTTGAAATTCAAAGAGCAAGCTATCAAATTTACGCTTTTTTCGTCCACAAAATCCTGACATGTGCTAGTTTTTTTAAAATCAATCGCTTGAAGTGCGGTTTTCTTCGTGCCAGGTGACAACGACTCCTGATGAGTATAATTCACAACTTCGCGTTTATATGATTAATACATCAATAGAGATAATACCGATGTTTTGTGTTCGAATGACGTTCCGAGATTCGTATAACCAGCACAATTATAAACGCTAAGATATATTCGTTGAGCAGCAGAAGGAACAATTATAGAGAGAGTACTAATGTATTGTGACATAAAAGTTGTAAAATTTGAAAAAGCCTGGGGGGCTGGTTAGTAAGATATAAGTGCACTTTGATTTGCATCCATTCTCATATGGAATTTCGTGAAATTCGAGTATTTTCAATACTCTAAATTATAATGTGGAAAGTAAGGTAACTGTACCCAATGTGCCCCCCCCCCCTAAGGGTTTTTCGCAAATTTGACTATGATAGACTTTGAATTTTAAAATTCTGTGAACGGCATCTCAAAGTTTAGCTCAATACCTATTAGAAACCATCTTCATAATCATCATTCGACTACTTTAACCTATCGAAAATCGCAAAAAGGCTAAATTCACAAAACGTGTACTCAATTTGGCACAATTTTTTAATCATTAGCTACAGCCTATATAGGCCTACAGGGACGATCCAATTGGCATTGAAATAAACTCTCAATTATGTTCCCAGTGATATTTATACAAAATTTTTAACATACAACTCAAAAATACGCGTCTAAATCATCGTAATATGTCTATACAAATATTCAATGATTTCACTCAATCTTCCCATTTAAAAAACGCGTAGAGGGGCACATTGGGTACACTTTTTTTTGATGCGAAAAACAGCAATTTGAGTAGGATAAAAAATAATTTTAGGAAAACTGATGAGACCAATCGAAAGCTGAGATGTTTTTACACAAAAAAGAGTAATGACACTTTGAGAGATAAAAATTATTGACACCTGATTTTTGAGGTTGAGTGTGAAAAGTGAAATAAGAAAATGGTGAAAAAATCAGTAAGTGAAACTTCAAAGTGTTGTAGGAGAGTGGTTTTAAGGGCTAAATGGGCGGGGAAGATACCGAAAATTTTCTTTTAATTCCCCCAACATAACCCAAGAGCGACTGATGCTCAGAGAGCACCGGAAATACGAAATCTGACGATTGTGCCAAATTGGGTACAGTGCCAAATTGGGTACAGTACCTTATATGGAAAAAATAGTGATAATCTCAGGAAATTCTTGAAAATAAGGGAATATTATCCAATGACTGTTAATATACAAAGATATGTTTTTCTATCCTCCCAGTAAGGGAAAAGTCATAACTTGGGAAATAATTGAACTCAAAAGTTCAAGTCGCGCTCAGAAAAACAAGCTCAAATGTGACTTTACGCTGATTAAAACCCTTGACACAATTTTGGATACGGTTATTTATATTACATACGAAAACATCGCTTCCAGATCAGCTCTCTCTAAATACGTTTTACTGATTTACCTATAACTTCTGAGAATGACTGTTACAGCCAGAATATCATTAATCGTTTTCAACATAAATTTAGTCATGTCCTCTTCCATTTGAAGGAAAATCAACTCACAACCGCATTCGAATCAATATTACGGCACTGAAAGTTACCAATATCTGATGGGGAGAAAAAAATTACCTATACCTATAATCTACTTAGCCACCTACCCACTCACTTACCTACCTATACCTATCAGGTGGCGCGCTCTTCACCGACGACAGGTATACGCAACAATAAGCGAGGAGACTCGTCACGTTACTATAGTAATATATGGCTATAGCCATACTTCCGAGTAAGTAAAGTCAAGTAGTTTATATGTATGGGTACATCTTCTAGTGATGATAACCCCTGGAAGTTAAAAAAATAAAGTAGTATCAAGTGATCAAGTTCATGAAGTATCTCCCCTTCCCCGCCAAAAAACGAAGGATATTCAGATGAATAAGGGCGTTAGTTGAGGTCTAATAAGGGACATCGTCAACTCGTCACTCCTCAACCGTCAACGTCAGTCATGCTCAAGCATATATATTCATACTGCAGGTATTGTGGGCATTGGTATATTGGTATGCTTACGTTTCACTACAAAGAACAACAAAACAAAAGACAAAGCCTTTGGGGCGGGGTTGAGTACATCTCTTAAGTTAAGGATAACCCTTGGAAGGAAAAACAAAGACAAGCCTAGTAATAATAGTTCGAAAATTCTCCGACAAATCCATCACATCACAGACTCACAATCCTTTGATTCAAACATAGAAGCCACGCGTCCAATCGTATTTACTCGTCGATCAAAGTGACATACACAATCGAAACTTCGTTTGTAAAATAATAGTGTGTATTCATTATAATATTCAATTGTTCGTGGTTTATTTTTATAGGTTTCTTGGCATTTAGTTAAGATGGTTAATGGGAAAGTTAACCTGATCAATTCAAGCTGTACCTATAAGTGGGAGTTGGACCATTTTTGCATTGTTTGTCAAAAACCAAAAACAGTGCTATCATCTCCTATTTTTCATACTGTTCATAACAATGAAATTAGGAAATGGCAGTTGATCTTTATCCTAGAGGAGACGACGATGGACTAGATCAATATATATCTCTTTTCTTAATGAGTAAGAATGATATAGATATAAAAGCTAAAGTTAAGTTTCACCATGTCAAATACTTTAAACCATGAAATTGTAACAAAATCTTACAATTCAGAAATTCGGTCAAATAGAGGTCAAGGATATAGTAAATTTACTAAAAATGATTGGATGATTGGTAAAAAGGAAAGCATTATAAATCATGCCAATCTGATCATAAAGTGTGATATCAGTGTAAGTTCCAATGATGAAGATGAACCTAAATTAACAAATGATGACTTGTCAGAATCATTAATTGCACGTGACATACGAAAACTTTTTGACGAATGCATCCTGACTGATGTAACGTTGAAGACCTCAGATGGTCAAGAACTTACCGCACACAAATGCATTTTGGCTGCACGGAGTATAGTATTTAATCGAATGTTCAACAGTGGAATGAAA
This sequence comes from Aphelinus atriplicis, assembly GCA_020882685.1. Classification (NCBI taxonomy): domain Eukaryota; kingdom Metazoa; phylum Arthropoda; class Insecta; order Hymenoptera; family Aphelinidae; genus Aphelinus; species Aphelinus atriplicis. The sequence goes on from JAJGQD010000201.1 coordinate 5,723, forward strand.
GAAACCCAACAAAATGTTGTGACTATCGAAGATATTCCTCACAGTATACTCAAAGAACTTCTCAGATTTGTATACTCTGAAGAAGTTGAACAAATTGATGATATAGCCAAAGATCTTCTGAAAGCTGCGAACAAGTATGATGTCAATGGGCTTCTTGATAAATGCGAAGATGCTCTGTTAGAAGGATTGAAACTAGATAATGTTTTGGATTACGTCAAAGCAGCTGATGATCACAATGCTGCAAGGTTGAAAGCCAAATGTATTGATTTAATTGCGTCAAATTTTAAGAAGATTGTCAATATGCCAAATTTCAAAAGTTTTACAGACCTTCAACCCGATTTGATGAGTGAAATTCTTAGCGCTATAGCATTAAAAATAGACTAATGAGTATTCATTCAAAACACACAACTAAAAACCAATATTACTTTTTAATATCCAATTAGCTATAGAATCCATTGTTAGATAATAAAAATATTCATTTTCATTGATTAATAGTTGGGATGAGGACAGATTTGATGCACAGTTTACTAATCAATAAACATTTTGATATTCTAGTTATTTCTTTTTACTTCATATCTTTATTTTTACTTATTCAATAGATGATTCATATTTTGTCAAAAGTCAAAATAATTTCAAGAAATATATGAGTGATAAGTTTCAATTAAAAATTATTGATTGGATGGATTTTCACCAAAATTACATTTTGAAAAGGGGGGAAATTAATTTCATTCAATTCAGCCATGGTATTTGTGAGAAATCTTCGATTATTAACAATGTACAGTGTAACAGATTCAAATCAACTGGCCCAAGACTTGTTTTACATTATACATACATACTAGTCTCTTGTGAGAAGAATTCGAGATTTGATGGAGTATTCTCATGTATTTGAGCGTGCTAAATCGAACGGTGTCATTCATGGTTACTCTAAATATAAATTTCTTAAAAACTTGAAGGAATTTGGGATGAAAAGTAACACCACAATTCAATTCAGCGAGACAGGGGTTATATCGGATCACGCGAAAACCTATATTAGAAACCAAATGATTTTTATCCTGATTGATGGTATTATCCTCATCTGGTATTTCTCCACACACATTTTCGATGGAATAAGCATTAGTTTCTCTTATTTTCATCACTATAAACGTTTGAAGGCAATCACAATTTTTTCCAACCAATATATTGTATGATCTTACAGTTTGGAAAATAAAAATAGGTTGAATAATTTTGAAAAAATCACTTATTTTCCTTCTTTATCACCTGTACATAGATTGAAGACATTATTTATTTTTTCGAAAACGAGTAAATTAGGAATTGCCGATTATAATATATTTTGAGTCCTTTTCTGTCTTAGCAGCTTGCTCCAGCACAATTAGAATTGTCGAGTAAAATGACCACTTGTCGTTTAACGAGCTTGAAAAGATTGGTCAACTAGTTTCAACTCGAAAGTTACATGTTTCCTGTTGCTATTTTTACACTTTTTAAACTAACCTCCTGTTTTTCTTTCGTCGTGAAAATGGCTTGAAATTATCTGGTATGTAGAACACTTTTCTTGCAGTTTACCTTTACAGAATACAATCGAGAGTCTCGGAGATATACTTATTTAACAAAATAAATGTTTTGGAATAAATTAAATACTGCAGTCCACCGAATGCGATTGTTTTCAACTAAATAATTATCATAACTCGGCTCATGTGGAACTCGATCGTTATACTCAATCGATAATAACACGTATATAAATGCTGTCAAAGTATTTTTTTTTCTATTTTAAGGTGGTTTCAGCGCAAGATAGCCGTACCAATGCCGTACAACATTTTTCAATCCCATCGTTATAAAGTAGATCAATCTTATACTACGACTTAAAAGCTTGAAATGAAGAAAATAAATTGTCAAATCCATATCGATATCTAATTTTGTTTTCGTATTCTTCAGTAATATGCGATTTTCTCCGAGCACATTGTAATCCACTCATGAATACGTATTACTTTTAATTCTTTCCGATTTTTCTTATTTTTTACACTTCGTTTATAAGTGGTACGTGGATTCTCGATCGAACCATAATAGCCAGTGTAAGAAATCTCATTTCTGCTATGTCTATCATGTCTGTCATATGAAATTGATTTTCTTTAGCTGAATAGAAATTTGGTTGCGTTATAGGTAACTAAAACACTCTGTATCAATTTCAACTGAATCTATACTCTGATAAGAACTCGTTAAAGCCACTTTGAAACTAATATTATAACCAAGTGTCCGAGACAAAACCGTGAAGCATACATCTGGCTTACCCTCCCTATTTCACAATAAATCGAAGAGACAAAGATATATACGTTGTTTGTTGGGATCGCGCAGGCAAAACCTGAACTCGGACTTCACGGACTCGGCGCTGGGCTCGGCGGAAAAGTCGCCGCTGCCCTACGGCAACTTCCAGCTGCGCGACTCGACGGTGCAGAGCATCTTGCGCCACCCGAGGTACGGGCCGCGGAGTCCGCTGGCCAGCAACTCGTACACCTACCTCAAGTTCGGCCTGCCCCGGGTCCTGCCGCCGTCGAGCTCGAGGGCCGGGGCCCGCGACGCCGGCTCCAGCGGCTACGACTCGAGCGAGGAGGGCCGGATGATGCGGGCCGCCCACGCGCCACTGCCCCTGCACCACCAGCACGGCAGGAGCTCCGCCTTCGCCATGAGGTCCGCAAGGAGCGACCCGGACTTCCGAAACGCCATACAGGTCAGTCGCCTCAGCCCCGATTATCTTGTTTTTTTTACCCGTGTTCAACCCACAGTCTAAATTTAAATTTGTGACAAACCACTGTTCACCAGTACAAATTGCACAAATGATAAACATGGTATGTATTGGCTTAAAAATAGTAAAGTTTTAATGGTAAAAATGCTACATTAGCTCTCTTAGTTCTAGTGAAATTCACGTATTACCATTTTTTATTGTATCCAGAAATTATACCTCAAAAATTTGTAGACCCACAAATTCTCCTTGTTACTAAATGAAAATTCGAACTTCTTAATTTTATTATTGCAGCTATATCAGCTAATATTAAGCAATTCAATCACTTTAATATCTCAACCCTTTAATATTCTATTTATCTGATACTCTCGATAAGTCTGTTGAATGTCTATACAGTATATACTGTAGTATACTGTAAAATTTTACTTATATATTTCTACTTTATTTTCTTGCCTTTCTATCGTATCACTTTCAAACATGGCTATACAGTGTCTGAGGTAAGACTTGCATCATAGCCTTGAACGATTCTTTTATTTTTCAGTTGTCCAAACGTAAGCGAAGATTAATAATAAGCCTAATCAATATACTGATATGATCAAAATAATTGAAACAACACCAAGAGTCAAGGTTGCTAAAAACGTAACCATTTGATATAAATAATGGATGTGAATAGATAAAACATGTCAAATATTGCTAAAATATAAAAAATCAAAGCCAATTTTACTCGGACAATCCACATTTACTATCATGATGTCTTGAGAACTGGCCAACAGCAATGGACCAAAAAGATGGGGGTGGAAAGATTTGTGGATAATAGAAATGTCTATGATGAAGCTTATTAGTGAATGGCCACTTGACAATAATATGTACGATTGATTACAGCCTTCACGATGAAGTAGTCACCTGCAATAAAGAAACAGGAGTGACGAGTTCTCAAGATCAATTATGTATTTGTAATGAACTCCGCTAACTTATGGAAAACCAAAATTGAACTGATGTTATACTAGTGACAAGTATCGAAAAATTTCATGTAAACAAAACAGTATAATCTGTGTTTCCGCGCGAAGTTCCGAAGAAACATGAGTTCTAAGTGTTCTAATTTGGATATTGAAATATTATTTTCTCGTTAGTTCATCTGCGCGAAAAGAAAAGTATACATGTCGGGCGTAGAGAACGTCGGTATAGAGTTTCAGTGCACAAATAGAATTCCAAGAAGACTTTCGTTTTCTGAAAATATAATTCTTCATAAATATTCATGAAGATGCAGCTACATTTTTCGATTCATTAAATTTCAAATGTGATCGTGTACCGTAACGGATTCCAGCCGCACTCCTTCATCAATGGCAATTACTTTAAATATTTCCTGCGATCAGCCACGAGCTAGTTACTCCGCTCCAACAATGTGAAACTTGATTATTTGACAGTTATAAATTTTGAAGAAAAAAAAACGGACGGCCCTTTATACGCCTTTTCCCCCTTTTTGAGCTAGTATTCCGTAGAACTTGTTCATATGAGTATGCAATCAAGAAAGGCCTCGTTATTCATTAGCCACGGTAAATTACAGCCGGTGGCGATTATGACACTGAAATAAATGGATGGTTCTGATGAAAAGCTAAAATAATGCGATGCGCATATAGTGTACGTGACCTCTTATTATGGAAGGAATTAATTGAACTGCGCACACCCCAACGCGTTCTGCACCGCAATACCATTCATATCCCATTTTTGATCATACACCTTTTCTAAATCTCGTATATAGACGGAAGGGAATATTTATTCATACACGTATACGAGTTGGAACCTTTTGAACATTTTTTCATTTTTATTTTTTGATCATGAACATTTTTTGCATATATTTGTCATGTTACAACTTGAAATATCATTATATTTTTTAATCTATACATATTGTATTCAACATAGCAAAGAGAGATTCGATTAAGAAAAATTTTCAAAGTGCGATACATACGTTCTGGTTTGGATAAAACTAAAAGAGTATATATGCAATTTAAAACGATCTTCAAAAAATGTGCAGTACTCCAAATCTATTCACTTAAATGAAGTACGAAAAAGCCAAATTTATCTGATTTTTCTGAGAGTTCCATTCATGCATATAAGTGAATGGATAGGTATTCCAGATCACCTATATTATAATCTACTTTTATGCGTCAATCCAATATATTATTAGTATTCTTACTGCACATTGGACGATTGGTACATCGAGAATGATATACTCATTTAATTTATTTTATAAAAGGTCTTTTTCCTACAGTTTTCAAAATAAAAAGAAATGAAACGAAAAGTCTGTGATATGAAAACTATAAATACTCGATTTAACTATACAAAACGACGATTCTCGATTCAAATATACTTGAATCTTGTTGCACGTGTGCCATTTCGTATATACTTGATACATACACAAAATAATCGTTTTTTCCGCGCGTATGGTATAATTGAATCGCGTTCTGTTCGCAGCAGGGCCGAGACAGCCAGTCGCACATAGGAGTGGCGCACCACCAGCACCCGACGCACCACCACATGATGAAGCGCGAGTCGCGGATGCGCAGCGCCAGCGAGGCGAACCTGCTGGCGAGCAGCTCGGCGGCGACGACCCTGGGCATCTCGCCGAGGGCCGGGGCCAACCGGCGCCACAGCATCGCCCCGATCGACCCGGGCCTGCTGTACGAGCGACACCCCCAGGCCCACCACGTCGTGCACCAGCCGCAGCTCGTGCAGCAGTCGCCCCAGCACGGCCAGTACGCCCAGCTGCAGCATCCCCACCTGCAGCTGCGCGCCGTCGAGGCCTCCGGCAGGCCGGTCAAGGTTAGCCTCCTCAATTGTATTATTCCCCATCCTCGTCGCCGTCGTTTTCCCACATTGTGATTTGCCATGACTCGGCTGCGACGTTCGTGCCGTCATCTCCAATTGTCAAATCGAAACGGCTCGGAAGTCTTCATACGGCAGCTACACGAATCTCCGAGTGGGTATTCGATACGAGATTTGTGATTATCAAAATCAATTGTCCATTGAAGTTGAATGATGAGCCGTTGCGGGTGAGAAGTTTCGCCGGAAAAGGTTAGTAAGCGAGATTGAAGTTATTCTGGCCGTAGTTCTGGAAACTCGTCGCGAGTGTCGGAAACCAATTTACGACCACCCAGGTAAACAAAAATCGAGGTGAGCCGAACATTCTCACGGATAATAATTGCACCCTACAATCCAACGCTCATTCTGCCGGCGACAAAGGTGTTCAACATAAAAGACCCGCGCATTTTCTCATATCGTGTGTCTGGCTTTCAGAACGGAGCAGCTTATCTAAGAGGACTGAGCCTGGAGGCGGGCGCCGGGGACGTGCTGGCAGTTATGTCGACGAGCGAGCGCGAAGGTACCCTCATTATGGAGACCATATCCGGCAGGAGGAAAATTAGGCGCGGCGACATCCTGCTCAATGGCAGATCCGTCAC